>JACBXF010000169.1:3168750-3689452 GCA_014183025.1 Harringtonia lauricola
CCTTTTACATACTCTTACATGCCCCGAGAGTATGCGTCTCTCTAGTAGTTTCACCTTCTTCGTACGACGATATATCCCCCGTTTTCTCTCCAACGACAAACAACCAACACAGAACCCAGATCCCCCCATCCTTGTTCGGCCATCTCGCATCGACCTCTATTATTTCCCCTTTCAGCATAGCATTGCCCATTCGCCAATCTGTACATGTCGTCGAGTCGGCCTCGAACCCTCCTCCCCCGGTCCTCCCCGAACCCGCAACACTTCTGTTATACAAAAGACTGTCATCTGCCAACCCCGTCCCACACCTGAGTCTTCCATCCTCCTCCATTATATTGTCTTTTCTATTCTTCTTTTTTTTTAAACCTCGCAGCTTCCGAATAATATTCTTGTTTATTATTTATTTCTCACCGCTCCGGGAGGTGTAGCACTGGGGTGTTTGTTGGTTGAACTCGACATCCTCTACTTCTATTCATCGTTTATATATAATCCACCTCGCTGGCCACCCCTTCTCAACAAGCTCGCCCTTTTTGAGACAACCCTGTCGCTCCACAGTTCCAACGCTTACACAACACAACGACCTGGTGCTGGACACTTTCTCTATTCTCTCGCTACTTCCCTTTTCCAGATAATCTCGCCCAGATCGCCTCGCTGCTCTGATTTTTCAAGAGCTTCCTGTCGCTAGATTCTATATTTGGACAGTTTTGTTCCTGTCTGTCTTTCCTGGATCTCATCCACCTTTTTTTTCCTCCTTTTTTTTTTTTCTTCAACTGCCCTCGCTTGTGCTTGACCACCGCCTGCGTAGCAAGCACCTTTTCTTTTCTTTGTCTCGTTCTCTCGAATGACACAAGCCTGCTTTCATTTGTCGACTTGTCTCATCTTTTTGGGGGTTTCTCCAACATCTACACTCCTCTTCGACTTCTTGGTGTAGTATCTCACACCGGCGCTCGCACGTTTCTCTTGGACCATTTCTTTTCTTGCATTTGTTCTCACTGGGTATGGAATATAGCCCATCAGATGCACAGAAGCCCAGCCGTATTCAAGAACACCGTCCCAGCCACGAGCCACCCAAGATGTCTCTTCTCGCCATGACAGCGCCCTCCTCTCCGCACACGTCTTTCCGGAGGAACTGTTCTTGGGAATCAGATGTGCGCCACTCGTCCGAATTCGCCCCGGTCTCGCGACCTCGCGTGGATCTGGAGCCGGTAGCTCTGCCGTCCATCAGACAGGCATTTCCGGAACTGCAGCTGCGTGTGATCGACAGCCCAAGCAACCCCTCGTCGAGAGGACCGCCAGGGTTGTCGCGGCCATCATCGACAACCTCGAACACGGGCGGTGGCGGTCTGGCAGTGGCCTCGTCGGAATATGTCCACTCACCCTCGAGCGCGTACAAGCGGCAACGGCTGGTGCCAAATAGCGATGAGCGTGACGAGCGGTTCAGCCAGGTGCCACGGCTGTGCACCGTTCCTTCGCACCTGGAGCGGACAGAGCGCCTGGACCGGTCGGGCTCTCTACAAAGAGGCATAGGGCCGGGAGCATCGCCCACGACGTCTCCGTACATCTATGCAGCGTCGGCGGCGTCGTCACCGCCGATATCGTCCGCATCGTCGGCCACGGCCATCAATTCCGCCATGGATGGCTGGCCCAGCAGCCGCCCCATGGCCAGCAACAGCAGTGGCAGCTCACGGCTACCGCCCAACTACCGAGACAGCATGATGGACCGCGTCTCGGAGCGTCTCATGGAGAGGCAGCACTCTCGCTATGAGCACGATCCCTCGCCGCCTGTTTCGCATCCGCGCGACTACCCGGGCGAGCCTTACCCCTCGTCTGGCAGCAGCAGCCACCGGTACCAGCAGCATCACCAGCATCACCAGCACAGTGGCCACCACGCGCCGCCGCCACCGCCGCCACCACACCTTCCTCCACCGAGCCAGAGCAGCGGCAACGCCTATGGATTTGCCGTATATCAGCACCACCCACCGCGGATGCAGTCTCTCTCTATGGGGGATATCCGCGCCTATGACCGGACGGGGCTCAATTCGTCGTCCTCGTCGTCCTCGAACGGCATGCGGTACCACCGCCAACAGTCGGCCTACCACCGAGACTGCGTCCCCGTGGGCGACTTTAGCAGCCTTGGACTTGTGGGCAGTAGCAGCGCCATGATGGGTGGCGGCGGCAGCCTGGGTGATACGAAGACACGCAAGCGACGAGGCAATTTGCCAAAAGAAACAACCGACAAGTTGCGGGCGTGGTTTGTGGCACACCTGCACCACCCATACCCGTCTGAGGATGAGAAGCAGGAGCTCATGCGGCAGACGGGGCTTCAAATGAGTACGTGTTGATTTCCTTTCTTTTTCTTTGATTTATCCCGGCTAACGACCAGACCAAATCTCGAACTGGTTCATCAATGCTCGGCGTCGCCAGTTGCCGGCCATGATCAACAGCGCCCGTGTCGAAACGGACGCCATGTCGTCTAGTCACAACGGTGGCAGCAGCAGCAGTATGGCCAATGGTATGGGAGACGGAAGCCACCGCCACTCGAGCAGCCACCACAGCATACACCAGAACGGTCACCACCGCAGTCACCACGGCCGTCACCACAGCCACCATCACCCTGGCAGTGTACTTCCCTTGGCAGAGCATAGGGGGCCCTCTCCAGATCGAGTGTTACCTTCGCGGCCAATGCCCATGTACGGTGGCGACCGAGAGGTCAACAATGGCAGCCCTATGAGCGAGGATGATTACAATGAGTCACCGCGGCGCCACGGACACATGAAGCGCGGCAGCGTCTAGATAAAAGCCAAGAACCTCGGACAGGAAGAGAAAAAAAGAATCGATACGGCACACGCATGCATACAGACTGCAAGGTCACGAAGAACACGAGCACACAACACATTTGGGGGGGAGAAGGGGCAAAGAGAGCATCTGGGTCGTGGCACTGGGGATACAATAGATTAAAAGGGGTGGGTGGGTTATACGGTGGCGTTTTGAGGAGGCACTCAACAGGAAGGTTTCTCTTCGGAGGACAGGACTGACAAGGAAAGAGAAAAAAAGAGACAGACTCACTGAAGTCTTTGGGACAATTCCTTTTCTCCTCCTCCTCCTGCCTCGCCGACATAGAGGAGGGGAGAACTTACGTTTTTTTTCCTTGCTGTTTTTTCCTTGCTGTTATTTCTTTTCTTCCCCTATATTTTTTCATTATTTCTCTTACAACACTTTACGTTTGTTTTCATAATTTCTTTTTTTCATTCTCTTCTCATATATTTTCATTCTGACGAATTTATGATACACATGGTAGGATTTGGGCAACGGACAACGGAACATTGGAAGGAACACGGGTAGCCAAAGATGAATATACGAAGTCAAGGCCCCGAAAAGGTATACGGCAAACGGTATACGGTACACGGTATACGGAGTAGGTTTTCAAAACAAAGACCATGTATTATATTTATTTTACACTACTAGCACCATGTAATCACATGTCTACATTTATTTTCACTCCAGTTGGCTCTCTTGCTATCTTCAAATTCAAGGAACCTGCCGGTACTTTCCTCGAAGTCTTGGTCTTCGTAAGCCCCCCGGCTGGCAACCTACAGACAAGCCGGGAATGCTGCTGTTTCAAAAGTCATCACACCCCCTCTTCTCCACGGCTTTAAAAAAGTGCTACACACCATGCCAGTCCGTCCAGCCCTAGGCCGACGTCTTTTCTTCAGTTGGAGCCCATTCCTTGCAAGCTACGAGCACATTGTATAGAACTATCGATTGTCAAGGTATGAAAAATAGGAAATAAATAAAAAGGCCCGTATGACACGTCCAACAGCACAAAATTATACTTGCGGTATTGAGCACACAGCAACAGATGAGCACGTGGACGGCACCAAGATGCTTGTAGTTTCTTGAGATCCTCGGAGAGGCAATATTGCATCCGTCCTTAACGTTGGCCCTCCGGTCGGATGTTTCCGGTGTTTGCAGAGGACGCCTGTGCCGAGAATCATGCATGCATGGAGGAACAGGAACGAGAACCAAAAAAAAAAAGACTTGTCTCTGATTCTTCTCACGGGGACGGCCTTTCTCTGAATAAATCAAGGAGGCAAATGCATCGCCGTCTCCCGTTCTGGCCCAACCGGTACTTCTTCGGATGGCACCGTAAGTTGCGGCCTCTTCCTTCAATCTCGTTCCAACGACCCCTAACCTTGCTTGCATCTGCCGTCCTTGGCGCTCGTGTCTGAGAGATGTCGGTTTGTAAAAGGAAACGCAGCCGGCCAGGCTCGTATATTATTCAGTGCGTCCTTTTCTCTCCTTGTTATTGTTTTTCGTTTCCTCCGTCCTGATTGCTCACCTACAATGCCTCCACGGCAATCTATATACTTTGTCCCACCCCTGCTTGAGCAGATAGTGTCATGTCGTACAGTGCCCAAAGCTGTTCTTCCTTTCCGGTTTGCGGGGAGGGAGGATCGAGCTGTGACGGGCAAGACGGGTCGAACGGGACCCAGATATTGCGATCCATCCCCTTGCTTTTACGAGAGACGGCCAACCGCAGGATGAGGAGATCCTGCACAGTATTTTGTCATGGCCATGTTCCATTGTTAATGCGAGAGTGTGCATAAGAGGGTAAAAAAGGGAGAAGCAGAGAGCAAGTGGCATGCAAGAATTCGATTCTGGGCTCATCTCGAGCGGGCTCAGATCGAACAGACGTTTATTACATTTCGGAACATGTGCCAATAGCCAAGAGTAAAACCAAAGGGAGAGAGAAGGTCTCAGAGGCTTCATTGCTGTTCCGGTACGCATCCCCGAGGAAAGGGGGGGTGAGGGTTGCCAAATCACGCAGCAAGCGCCATGTATGTGTCATCTTGTGTGGTGCTTTGGCTGTGTCTTGTCCAATTTTCGGTGTGATAATGTTGGTCAGGCCTGTGGAATGGAAGGTGAGGGCGCAAAACGACAAGGAAGCACAACAAACGATCACAGCCGGCATGTTCCCTGTAAGGCCTGCTGTTGTTGGTAAAGCAAATGGCTGTCTCCGCTTACCAATAGATCCTTTTCAGAGATGGTCCTTTGTTTTGTGGTTTTATTGATTTAATCCGGGTTTGAAATTTTACTTGCCCCTTCATTTCTGTCCGCAAAGCTCCGAGAAGCAGCCACAGACCGCACATCAGAACAACTAGGGGCAGATGGCACGGAGCGATTGCGAGGGACGTGTGAGAAATACAGTGATAATGAGGCGGTGTCGTTGTGTTCCCTGTTCAACATGACACCTTGCAGCGGCTGCAGGCCGTTTTATTTTTGAACAGTTTTTGTGTTCAAGTTCTGTGTTGTCATTGTGCTCTCTCTCAGGCTTCTCGACGTTTTCTCTTGACCGTCTTATTGTTTCAATTATGTTTCTTTTTCGTATTACGAGATGAGACAGCAAAAAAGGGGGGCACAGCAGCGAAATGCTCGTCCTCTCCCTTTCTCTCTCTCTCTTTCTCCCTGTTACAGAGCATCACCTGTAGACTAGAGCACCAACGCAGTCTCCCCAGTCTCCCCCCTGGTCCTGCTGTACGTTATATTGCCCTGAACCGGCGAGAAAGCATCCATTACGCATCACGCGCAGACACTTTACCCACTTCACATTGTATTTGCGTGTAGCCGTACCGGCAAAGGGGCCCAGACCACCGAGAGAGGAACAATGTCACCACTTAACAGTGTGGAAACTAACTGCCGTTCAGCTTCGACCACGTTGTCTGTGACAACGAACTCCTCACTTCGGCATCTTGCCATGTCTGCAGGATCCCTCCCCCCTGGTCCCCACAGAGCTGGGCTAGGCATGCGCGCATTATTCGTACACGTACATGTACTCGTATAGTCAGTGAGCGCGAGAGAGTGAGGCGATCTGTTGGTTGTCGACGCCGAAGTAAGCAGCAGACAACATTAATCAAAATAGAAAAATACAGCTGTAGCATCACTAGTCCTCCCCCCCCTCCCCCCCCTGGCTGGGTGGTTGCAACAAGCGGCGTTCGATGGGACGCCGTGATTCTGAAAGTGTGATTTTGCTACTGGAGGATTCAAGAGTTGGCAACGGATTTCGTAACAGGTTTCGTAAAGGAGAAGAGCGGGTATAGTTGCATGGAGGGGCAACAAGCAATAGAGCCAACAGCATCCAGCATGATGAGCGTGTTGCTCTGCAGAAGATGCCGAGTACGTTCTCGTCACACGGGCAAAGGATGCATAATTCTCTCTCCTAACGCATGTTCTGCGTGTCTGCGATGAGGAAAAAAGAATGCCCAGAGAAGTACCAACGCAGAAAAAAAAAAAAAAAGGAGAAGCGCCGAGCACTCCGTCGGATGGAGAGAGTTATGGCAACATAGTTGTCAGGGCCATCTAGAACTTTTGCGGTGGCACGACTTTTGCGGTGGCAGGCTGCGAATGGCACGCTTGTCTGATTATTGGCCCCCAAGGGTCTCATCCCGCAAGAGGCAGAGAGACCTGTCAACCCCTTACTCCTCTGATTTTGATTTGCATCTTGGCTTCAGTTACGGACAGACGTGTCGTCCACGACAAGGCCTGAAGCCTTTGTGCCAGTGCATATTAGGCAATTGACCTGAAACTAGTGCAAATTCCTTCAGGACGCAGTTGCAGGAAAGCCGCACGAAAGTGAAAAAAAAAAGGCCTTCTTGTTTGACTTTGACCCGGTCTGAAGAAGGCTGATCCTCTGCCTACGAGAGAGTCCGACGAGCAGGCAAGGGGGAGACACGAACAGGAGCTGTGCTGAAATGTGCGGAAACCAGCCTGTCAGTTTGCCGTTCCGTAATTCTGTCGTAAGCTTTTGTGTATTGTAAGCATGCGAGCACAGAATCTTATCTTCTGCTATTTTAATTGAGGTCTATTGTCGTGCGTTGTGTGCCGGCATTTCTCTATCTCTCTCAGCAGAAGCAGGGGACACAATTTGTGCGAGCACGCAATGTTCCTTTTCATCCCAGCGAGCTTCACGATCGACGTGCGGTATACATAAGAAAGCGACGGGAAATGGTCTGAGATTAAGGATGGCGGGCCAGGAAACAGAGCAAGACACACAGGACTACGTATGCGCGTCATGGGAGAGAGAAGAAGCGGAAAAAAGAAAACAGTCCAAGCAAAACAGGAACGAGCACTCGTACGTAACAGGGAAAGACATGGGGGATTTGCACAGAACAGGTGGACCTGTCGATCCGCAGGCTTGCCAGCCGGAGAGCCGAGACCTGGCCGTTGTTTCTTTTTTGGCAGGCGAGTACGAGAATGCATGCACTGCCGTGCGAGAGCTCCACAGCCAGCGTCAGAGATGGTCTCGCGATATTTTTTTTTCATGTGAGATAGCAAGCGTGTCTCCCGCTGCCGCCGACCTGCTTCGTATTTGCCAGCTGCCGCTGGTGTTGTGCATAATAGCGCGGTGTCCGCAACGGGGTGAAAGTGTACGAGGATGCATGCAAGAGAGCACACGCCCATCGGGGGTAGCTGCATGATCACCTCATTTTCAGCTCTGCTCAGAGCGCCTCAGAGCACACGCCCCCTTCCCTTCTTCCTCTCCTGGGTTCTCCTTGCGTCCGGCTCCGTGCCTCTTCCTGGAAAGATCGGGCGAACGCCATAGAAAAAAAGGAAAACGACAATGGCATATTACGCCACGGCAGTGTAAGGAATAGGGGGGCATGCTCTTAGACTGTGCAGTAGCTGCAGGAGCAGTGCAGCAAGGTCTTACAGGGGTGTCCAGAACAAGAGAATACTTTGGCCGGAGGGGGGGGGGTGGGGGAGAGAGAGTGGCCGGAAGGGTTGGAGCAAAGCAGGGAGCAAAGCAGGGAGCAGTGCGAGAAACGCTACGTGCGCAAGCGTTTCTGGCTATGCCGCTTGTTGTCCAGAGATGCAGACTTTGGCCAGATTGCAAGGAGCAGGAGAAGATGGGTGCATGTGCGACTTCGTATATGCTCTGCTGAAAAAAAATGTGGTGGTTGGGTCACGATAGAGGGGAGAGGATGCATCTTAGGGCCTGTTGCGGAAGACCTGGTGTAGCACGTGCACAGCCTCGCTAAGGCAGGGGCATCCTTGTCAAAAGATGCAGGCAGACAGGACGACCGTTGCCAGCAGAGAGGAGTTGCCAGAGTTGTCAATTGCAAACGACGGATTCAAACCGACATGGTCTTGTCTGAACAAAGAAGAGCAAAAGAAAGACAAAAAGGCGGAGTCAGGGCTGTCTGCAGGAAATTGGAAAAAGAAAAACAAGGGCGAAGAAAAGGAAAAATAAATTAAAACCAAACAAGCCACTCGATTTGCAGAAGCTTTGTTTTGTCCCGTTCGGGGGGGGGGGGGGTTGTGGTGCCTGCAGTCAATCTCTATCCCGCGGTTTCATTTCCGCCGTGATGCATGAGCTCGTTTCAGGCATACCACACTGAGAAGCACACAGCAGCCAGCTTCTTCCGGCCTATGGCAGCTTCCGCAGAAATGCAGACGACTTCTGGCCCGCTCGCAGTGAAGCACGCTGCTTTGTCTAGAGGTTGATCGGCCAAAGCAAAATCACCAACTGGTGATGCCCAACACAGACTGCTCCAGATACAATTACTCTTACATTGATAAATACAGCGTTGCTTCCTCAGCCAAGTGCAGGTCCGAATGCAAAAGGTATCTTTGTTTTTGTAGTGCTCGAGGCTGCCTCTCTCTCTCTCTCTCTCTCTCAGACGCTCACTCCCAGCCGCTGCAGCCGGTCTGTCACAGCCTCCACCATGGCCGTCTCGCGCTCCAGCAGCTTCGTCACCTGGGCAATCTTGGCCTTGCGCACGTCTGCCGGCACCTTCAACTGTGGCTTGCCCGCTGCGGCTGCGCCTCCCCCGGGTGTGGGCGTCTGTGGCCGGCTGCTCGCAACCGAGTCTCGCCTATCCGTGTGCTCCCTGTCGTCCGTTTTGGCCCTTTGCAGAAGAGTCTCGGCCTCCTTGGACAGACCGTCCCAGAGGTTGTGGACCAGCTTGATGCGGACGCCGACATCGTTTGCGGGCGTCTTCGACGGAGAGCTGGCAGCGTCTTCCGCAGACCGCGAGGCCCGCTGGAGACTGGCATCCAGCGCTTGCACTTCTTGCGACCACGCCCGCTCCTTGTCGCTGAGCGGCCGGGCAGACATGCCCGTGAATGTTCTCCGCAGCCGCTCCATCCGCTCGCTGAGCTCGTTCTGCCGGTCTTGCGCTTGCTGCAGCCGTCTTCTCAGCCGAGCATCGTCCGTCAACGCCTCGGCGTTTCCAGACCCAGGCGGCCCTTGTTCCTCCTCGTCCAAGTCGGCACCGGCGATCATATCGATCCGGTGCTTCAGCTGGGCAGAAGAGCCAATCTGCTCGTGCAGCTCCACGGGAAGGTCCTGAAGCTTGGTAAACACCTGGGCTGCGCCGTAGTTCAAGAAGCCGCTTTCTTTGCCCACGAGCTTGTGAGCGTTGGTGAAAATGTTGAGCGTTGCTGGCGAGAGCCGCACTTCCTGGTGCTGCAACATCTGGTACCGGCTGGAAAATAGCATGCTCTTTGCGCGAGAAACCTCGGAAGGCGCCGACAGCTCTGGTGGGGTCTCAAAGGCCGGCCGGGCTTTCCAAAAGTCCAAAGCCAGCACAGCCTTGTCTTCTGCCTCCTCTGCCGCAGACCGCGGCGTCGTCTGGAAGGTGGACCGAAGCGTCGACCGGAACGTCGAGTCTCCGAGGTCGTCGTCCTCTGGCGACTCAAAGCAGATGGCCACAGGGGACCGCTCCGTGGCAGACAATAAAAAGTAGCCCAGATCGGGATCGCGCAGCACGGTCGAGGTAACGAGCGCCTCGTCCCGTGTGTGCGTATACACTCTTTGGCGCAGGGTGTTCTCGCCCGTAACGAGCTGCCTCACGCGGAAATCTGCTCCTGTCTCGGTGCTGTCCTGGAGCTCCTGCTCGAGCCGGAAGACCCAAGACGACAGCGAGAGGTTGGTGATGCCGCCTGGGTGGGTGACAAAGAAAGAATAGCGCGACGTGACATCCGGGCTGAACGTGCACCAGCCGTCGGACCGCTTCTCGGCATCCCGGACAAGGTCGACAACTTGGAATGTCAGGAGCGGCCGCGCCGTGCTGTTCTCTGCATCCGCGGTTGCCGAGCTGCCGCCTGTGCCGCCGTTGCTGAGGCTGCTCTTGTGGTGATGGCCACGCTGTGGCAGCCATTGCGCTTCGACGCCCACCACATCAAGGCAGATGTGAATCTTGCCGCTGTTCGTAACGATGCAGATGACCGGCAGGGACAGGCCTTCTTGCTCGGCATCGTCGATAAGCTCTCGGAAAGCTTGGTCGTCTTCTTCGTCTTCGCCGCCCATGAGAAAGGCAGTGTCAACTTTCTCACCAATGACAAAGATGTCGCAAAGTCTGCCGGCATTCTCAGACTCGTCGTCGTCATCTTCATCGTCGAGATCGAGCTCAAAGGGTCCTTGCAACCGCGGCACGATGCCAGGATGAGACGGGCGCGTGTAGATCTCACTAGGTGTCCCGTGGTCTGCTGCAGACGGAGACTCGACAACGGTAGGCTTCTGCTTGTCCAGCTGCGACATCCAGTCCAGCTGCTGGCGGGCAAGCCGCTTCGCCTGCGCCGTCACATCAGGGTCGTCCTCGATGGCTGCCACGTTGGAGACAATGGCGACCGAGAGCGACGGGATCAGCGTTGGCGGCGGCGCCCAGCGCTTCGGCAGCAATGGGCAAAGGGCATACACATCGCCGCCCAGCATCGCAATCCACAGCGTCATGGACGACCAGCCGCCGGAGCTGCGAGGGCCAAAGCAAGCCGCTGCCACTTCCATGTCGAAGAAGTCGGGCGAGTACCCCGTGTTGGTGTTGACAGAGGCACCGAAATCCTGGTCCACCCATGTGCCATCGGCTAGTTTCTTGATGTCTATTGACAGAGACGGGGAATCGAAAGACCAGCGGTCCACGTGTGAGATCTCCCAAAGACGGACAATGGCATCGCGCGTGACCGTCACAAGAGCAGAGCCGTTGACCCCCAACGGATGCCACAAGGCTGAGACCACGGGCGACCGTGTTGTGACGTGTGTGGTAGGCCCGAGAGTGAAGTATCGCGTCTTGAGAGGTGTGCCGACATTGTCGGCAGCTGCCAACAAGTGGCTCGGGTCTGGCAAGACGCAGATGTGGACGGTGTGAGCTGTCAGGACGGCCATGTAGTTGGCCTGGGGAGATACGATCAGCTGGCGGATGTCGTCGGCAACCGGTGGCTTCAGGATCTAAACAGATGGACGTTAGCAAACCGCAAGGAAAACGTCCGAGTCGACGAGAGACGTACTCGGTAGACAGGTCTTGTACTCGAGGTGCCATTGCCGGTGAGGCTCACGCCCTCTCTCGTTGCCTCCCACGTGCTCTTCAAGGAAGCCAGATCCGCCCATCGGATCTCTTTTCCATTTGCGACAAACACCTCGGTGCCACGCCGTGCAATGGTTCTCTTCGGTCCGGGTCCAGACGCCGTCTGTTTGTTGCGGCCGCCATAAGCCGTCAAGGCCAGGCTCTTAGCTGCCGATGCAGATGGCGAAAACAAATTCTGGCCATCTGGGAACTCTGTAGAAAGCCAAGCCGGCGTAAACGCCCGCACTTTCGGCATGGCAGGCGGTGGAGATGGAGGAGAGGCGGGTAGAGAGAGTCAGTGGTAAGGGACGCCTTTGATCAGGCAGTCTCACGGTCGTAGCCGGGCTGTTGCAGACAATAAATATTAAAAGGAAAAAAGGAAAACAGTCGTCAGCTTTATCATTTCCGGTAGCAAAAGAAAAGGGCTTGACAGATGGGCGGCAGTGGTGAGCTCGGGTCCGTTTTCAGGTCGTGGTTTTTCTTTTAGGGGCGCGTCGCAAGACCGCGGCGTAGCCTCGAAATGTGGCTCAAGCTCCACCAGCCACACACTCTGACACCACTACCAGTCGCGCTATTCTCTGGCGCCTTGAAATCTGCATCCAATTGCCAGCGCAACCACGGACTGAGTTGCAGCCACTCAACAGAATGTCGGTATTACGGAGCACAGTCGAACGACTAGACAGGCCGAGTGCCTACTTCAATAACAAGGTGTGTTCATGCTGGTAACGGTCGCGGTCGTGAAGCACCGTCTCACAACCATTTGCAGAAACGCCGGCGCGACAATCACCGCGACGAGCAGGAGCCGCAAGAGGATCCGCTGGAACATGCGACCACTCTCTATGTTGGAAACCTGTAAGCTCTCATTGCACTAGGTGTTGTCAGCCCCTGCTCACCCACTCGTCAGTTCCTTCTACACCACCGAAGAGCAGGTCTACGAGCTCTTCTCCAAATGCGGCGAGATCAAGCGCCTCATCATGGGCCTCGATCGCTTCAACAAGACCCCCTGTGGATTCTGCTTCGTCGAGTACTACACCCACCAGGACGCCCTTGACTGCATGAAATACATTGGCGGCACTAAGCTCGACGAGCGCATCATCCGCACCGACCTCGACCCGGGCTTCGAGGAGGGCCGCCAGTACGGCCGCGGCAAGTCGGGCGGCCAGGTGCGCGACGAGTACCGCGATGACTTTGATGAGGGCCGTGGCGGGCTGGGGCGCGCCCTGCAGATGGAGCAGCAGGCTGAGCGGGAGCGCGAGAGGGAGCGCGAGCGCGAGCGGCAGCAGAATCGTGACCGAGACCGCGAGCGTGAACGTGGCGACCGGGGGTTCCGTGATCGGGACCGAGACCAAGACCGGGACCGTCGCCGCCGTGACGACGATGACTTTGACAACATACGGTGAAGGCAAGAAAGGAGCCTCGTCGGAGGGGTCAAGGGTGGGATCCAAAATTCTGGAGTTTCATGCGTTCTGATACTTTTTTTTTTTTCATTGTTTGCAAGGAACATGCATGTTTCATGGATGTCATGTCTGACCAAATCATTTCGCCTCTTTCCTGTCCGTATATACACCAAATATCGTACAACCTGCAAGCCAAAGATCACTTCCATTGCCCACCGTCGCTGGATTAGTAGCCAGGCGGGTTGATTCTCTGCGATACCCGCGTCCATTTTGGAAGCCCTGTTTCAGTTAGTGAAGATACTTTTTTTTCTTTGTGCCATCGCCTGTAGATGCTCACGGTGGATTCCCTTCCGGTACCGCTTCACCTTGCGGTCGAACATGGTGTACTTGTCGCGCGGCAGCATCTCCTCTTCCTTTGGCATCTCCTCTTTCCACCGATCAAGCGCCTTCAGCGTCATGCCCTGCTTCGCTAGGGCCTTGTCGACCGTAGCGACCACCGAGTCGACAGCACGGAGGCGCTGCCGCTGCCGCAGCTTCTGGAATCGGGAGAGGCGCCACGGGAATTTCCTGTGGCAAGAATTAGCATCCCGCGTCGGCGGAGGCAGAGCAGCACAATTCCAATGCACACCATAGAAGACCGCCGCTGAGCGGGCTGGTCATGCGGAAGGGGCCGAGTCCAAACATGGCGAATCGGCGTGGCGGTGGATTGGGGTAATGTGATCGAGTGACGCTGTGAATCGTCTATTAATTTTTCATCGTGGTTGAAGATGGATAGAGAAAAGTGGGGACTCTCTTCCATCAATCTGCTAGCCAATCACAACACACCACAGCTTCCTCACAACGACTGGGAGACTGAGCTCTGAACGTTCATTTGATATATAATAAAAACATCACTTTCGGGGCTGAAATACCAAATAAGTCTTGACAGTAAAAGCAAAGAACAGTGAATGCTAGAGTTGGCCAAGGTTTCATCAAGGAGAGGGTGGAAAACTAAAACAAAATACGCCTTGGACAAGAAGCATTGGCTATATTAATTGATTGGTTGCTTAAAATGGCTGTAATGACTCGCAGAGAGAAGTTTGCAGTGCGAATGAAAAAGAAAGAAGGAGTTAAAGGGAATATGATGGGAAATCCGGCAAGGACTTATTAGTGAAATATATCCAGATACAAAGAAGCATTCAATAACGTCAATATTAAATACCAATAACTATAAAGAGGCAACATAAGATTGCTTTCTTTAATCTTGATGGGTTTTCTAGAGTCGGTATGCTGACTTGAGAAAACATATTTGTTCGGATCAGTTACCTAACGAGCATCAACATGTTACGACTCGTCTCCACCTCTGCGCGGAAACTCACGAGGTGGACGGGTTACGACAAGTCTTCTCTCGAACAAGTTTACCAAACCGCTCTCGATAAATATTCAAAGAACGGTGCCATAAAAGTCAGTATTTGTCCATTCCAAGAGTGCATTGCTGACCTCGGTTCAGAAAGTTGGCAAAATTGACTCCATTAATATCCTGTGATGCTTAACCCCCTTTCCTAAACTTTTCATATTGACCATCGCTGATGATTTCTCAGCAGACATCGTGGCGATGGATCAAATCCCGTCCACAGATCCAGCTCTAATAAACGGGACAAAAACCTCATCTTGAGTGTCCGGATTTTACCGTTAAATGGCTCACGCCCTCGAACGCATCACATCTACAAGGATGGTACAGGCACCATGCACGTTGGGGACCGAAGAGAGATCACATTTCAATTCCCCAGGAAAATATCGACCAGACATCAACTATGAGAACGTTTCTGGACGAATGGAATCAAAGGCTTGCAAACCACTAGTTATTGTAAATTAGAGGGTCCAATCACGATCGAGGATCTAGCCACTTATAAACTCATGCATTCAGAAGATGAAAATTTTGTTGACATGAGCATTTAAGAAAAGGGAAACCTTCATCGCAGTCGTTCAGCTATGGTAATATAAAAAACGCTGGACGTCGACGATTAGGCTCTACCAAGCGCTCGAGTTTACCACATTGTCATAGAGTGCTGACATATTAAACGTTGGATACATAAAAACTCACAGTGGTGATGAAGTGTACTCGGCTTACATACAACTGGGAGATTTGTGACATATTTAAAGAATGGCTACTTCTTCATCGACAAGAATCCAGAATTCGGAAGCTGTCTAGACCGGGCACGAGAAGGGTTTAACTGGTATCTTGGAAGAGTGAGCAGTCAATTTCTAAACCTCCATTCTGTCTCATTTACGGTGGTTCAAATACAGAGTTCATTGGTGGAAGTACTGTGCCAGATAAGTATGATTTATGAAGTTCATAGGTCCTGCTTGTCCGGGGCTTTGAGAATGTGAACCGTTGCCTGCCACTAGATTTGGTGGCTGGTTCATTTTGTGGGTCATGGCGCGGCCTGTGCCGCTACTACCATTGTACTTTTTTGGATACAAGGATGACATGAAAGGCAAATTGATGCCTGCTTGCCTACATGGAAGGCCAGTGGGGAAGCATGGTGAACCAGATCGATGCTTCTTTTACGTATACAGGGTATACACGTCTTAAATTTAATTCAATTCTGTTTAAATTCTTTTTTACATGTTTCGTATTGTATTTCACTTCTACATCAACACGTGATCTCACCCATTTGTAATGGCCGATTTGTTGATACGACACGTTCCCATACGCGAAAAATATAAAAAATATTAAAAAAGAAAAAAAGAGAAAAAAAAGCCTTACGTTTCTCCAAATGCTTGCTATTGGCCTGGCTATTTAGCCTTTCCTTTGACGTTTTCTCGTATTTGAGCGTCTTGGTCGGATGTACCCCTCTATACGAATTACGCGCCCTAGTACAACGGCCAGTGGGGTTGGGTTGCTGGGGCTGCTGGACAGGGGCGGGCGGCAGCGTTCAGGGACGGTTAGCCAATCACAGTGGAGCCTGAATTGGCGCTCACAACATCGCGAAGCGTCCCAGCCTAGTTGGCCATCCTCACGTCTCCCTCAGGACGAACAACAGCAACGATGGCTCCGAACAGTGCCACGGTGACCCAGCTGCTGCGGCAAACCGTCTACTACCATCTCGACAATGGCTCTTGGGACAACGCTCTGTTCTTTGCCGAGCGGCTGTCGGCACACGACGCGCGGTCAAACGAGTCGGCCTTTCTCCTCGCTCTCAGCCACCTGCGTCTAGGCGACAACCGTTCCGCGTACGAGGTCAGCAAGCCGCTGGGCTACCGGGGCCTTCACCTCGGCTGCGCGTTCATCTTTGCACAGAGCTGTCTCGCCCTCGAGCGCTTTCGCGATGGCGTTTTGGCGCTGGAGAAGTCCAAAGGACAGTGGCTCCACAAGTCGAACCTGGGCAAACACACCGCAACGACGCGATCCATATACCCAGACGCAGCCACCGTCAACTGTCTTCTCGGAAAGCTCTGCCGCGGCATGGACGACCGGAAAAAGGCGGCAGCATACTTTGAGGACGCCCTGAGGACAAACCCGCTCATGTGGGATGCGTTTACTGCGCTATGTGATATGGGGCTGAGCGTGAGAGTGGCCAACACGTTCCGAGCCAACGACTCGCTCGTTCGCGGCTTTGACCAAGAAGCCTCTGGCGAGATAGAGACTACCGCTCCTCTTGCGGAGCAACAGCTTCTGACAAAGCGGTCGATGGCGAATCTCCCCACGTCTGCCGCCACTGCGAGAGCTGTCATACACGACATGAACGATCCCTTTGACCATTCTCAGGCGCCGCCGCCGCCGCAGGCACCGGCGTCTTCGCGCCTTTTCCAGTCTAATAGTTTGGCAGGCGTGAGCGAAACCGAGGAGAACGACTTCATGGCCAGGATCTTTGCTGCCCGGTCAAGAGTAGCAGCCACGAACGGCAACGGCACCAGCCATCCGTCTGACGGCATGTCCACACCACCAGGAGTGCAACAGGAACCACCCCAGGCACCAGCTCGAAGAAGAGGTGCAGTCCTGCCGCCACCTGCGGCCGATTCGAGCTTTGCCGAGGCACAGCCACAGCCACAACAACAACAACAGCAGCAGCAGCAGCAGCAGCCCCAAGGGGCGCCTTCTAGGCTTATGTATCGAGCAGGCGCGCCAACACGAAGAGGCAGACCGTGGGATGGTGGCGGCGACCTGGCTGCAGCGGACCATGCCTCGTTCTTGTTACGGTCAACGGCAAGTGCCACCAACGCCAGCACCACGTCATCATCGACCGCACCCATCCCATCGACCACTGCACCACCAAGCTCGTCGACAACAACAACGGATCGAAAGCGGACGGCATCCGGACATCCTGTTGCACCGCGCCAGGGGCAGACGGATGACGCAGGTGTGCCACAGCGCAGGAGTGCGCGCTTGAATATGTTCAAGACTTCGGCGGGTAGAAACAACAGCGGAGCCGCTACTATTGGCGCAGGAGGCCGCGAATTAAAAAAGGCACGCCCTCCTATTTCCAGGATTGTGCGGCCTGGCTCGAGCGGCTCTACGGTGGGACGTGTCGTCAGCGGCAATCGAAAACCAGTTGACGACGGCGGCATGGATGTCGACCCCATGGAGGGGCCACGGGTTAGGGATCCAGCAGCGGTAGCATCGCAGCAGGTGCAGCATCAGCGCCAACACCAGCAGCATCTGCAGCACCAGCAGGCCTCCGCAGTGCCAGCAGCACCAGCAATACAGCTGAAGCCAGCAGCCGAGGCCGATATCGCCAAGATCGAGGAGGCCCTGCGGTGGATATTGGAGCTGATGAAGAAGCTGGGTGGCGGCTATCTGGCGCTGTCGCAGTTCCAGTGCCCCGAGGCATTGGTCATCTTCAACGCTTTGCCGCGGGCGCATATCGAGACGCCGTGGGTGCAGGCACAGATGGGCCGCGCACAATACGAGCTGGCGGCGTATGCAGAAGCTGAGCTTTGCTTCCGGCGGGTGCGGGTGCTGGCGCCCACCCGCCTCGAGGACATGGAGGTGTACTCGACGATTCTGTGGTTCCTCAAGCGCGAGACGGACCTGTCCTTCCTGGCGCACGAGCTGGTGGATGCGGCATGGCACTCGCCGCAGGCGTGGTGTGCTTTGGGCAATGCGTGGTCGCTGGCGCAGGACCACGAGCAGGCGCTGCGCTGCTTCCGGCGGGCGACGCAGCTGAACCCCAAGTTTGCGTATGCGTATACGCTGCAGGGCCACGAGCACGTGCTCAACGAGGAGTACGACAAGGCGCTGACGGCCTACCGGCATGCGGTGGCGGCGGACCGGCGGCACTACAACGCATACTACGGCATTGGGCGGGTGTACGAGAAGCTGGGCAACTTCGACAAGGCGTTTGCGCACTACCACACTGCGTCGCTGATCCATCCGACCAACGCGGTGTTGATATGCTGCGTCGGCAAGGTGCTGGAGCGGCAGAAGCAGATTGTGCCTGCGCTGCAATACTTTAGCAAGGCGACAGACTTGGCGCCGCGCGCCGCGCAGACGCGGTTCCGCAAGGCGCGGGCGCTGCTGGCCATCGGCCAGCTGCAGGCAGCCCAGCAGGAGCTGCTGATCCTCAAGGACCTGGCGCCCGACGAGGCTGCTGTTCACTTTTTGCTGGGGAAGCTGTACAAGATGCTCAACGACAAGAGCGCGGCAGTCCGTCACTTTACGATTGCGCTCAGTCTCGACCCAAAGGTACGTCTGCGGAGACTGGCTGATAGAGTTTGATGATGTGTGGAGACATGCTAACAACATAGGCGAGCCAGAAAATCAAGCAGGCGATCGGCAGTCTGGAAGACGACGACGAGGGTCTCGAGGACTACATGGTGCTGTGACAAGCCACGCACAGCCGGCAAGCTTGATCGTCGATGATTGGCGATTTTGCGTACAGCATGAGGCAGGTTATATCACGGGGAGGTTGTTCAGAGCCTTGCTTTTGTATTATTTTTTTTCCTTCTCTTTTTGTCCTCCAGATGGAGTGAGCGAGGAGGTGCTTGGCAGCGGGATGCATACGTAACATACGGCATTGGCATCGGAGTTCAGGACATGCACACAGAAAAGGGTAGCGGAGGGAAGGGGGGGAGTGGGTAGGGGGGGTACGTGAGGTATCTTTATTTGAGGCTGTCCTATTGGAAATGAATAGCCTGGGGAGGACGTTTTGTACGATAGACGGAGACGAGACCATGCATGAGACTAAATGGGAGTGACATTAACAAGGTGACTCTGATACTGTACTCGTGTTCTGGCCGTGCTCGTACAGGCACGATCTCTCACTCGGTAGCATAAAAGCGGTCAAGAACGCGTGTCGTACGTGCGTGCAGCCGTTGAAGCCGACGAATAGGACGGGCCGTTGAAAATATGGGGAGTAAATAAATACAATCATGACATGCCTAACGTGCAAGCGGCCGAATTTTGTGATTGGCCAGAAAATAGAGTCCTGCGAGCACTACTGTAGTAGGATCGGTGTGCCGGGGCACTGGAACTGGGGCGGGCGAAACCAGCAGCAAACCAGGGGTGGAAAAAATACGCCATGTGCGCAATCAGCAGCAGCGAAAAAAGGACAGGCCATTGCGACCCGAAAATCGAGCAGCGGCGCCCAGCAAAAAAAAAAAAAAGAATACCACACAGCAGAGCAGCGCCCTGCCGCAAAAACACGGCCACCCCAAACCAGACTAGCGCAGCTTCCTCTGCTTTTCTGATCAGCCATCAGTCCGCCCTCCTGTTCCAGCACAGTCAGGCACCCCGTGGCCCCCGCGTCTGCGCCCTGGCGTTCTTCCCTTTTAATCTCTCGCCTGTTCCCTTTTAATATCTGTTCCCCCCCTCTCCTCCTCTTCTTCCTCTTCTTTCTATTCCCCTCTACCACCACTCACCCATCCACACCAAGACCGATCTTGCATCCCGTCACATTAAAAAAAACAATTACTCAACATCTTTCAATAACCTTCATTAATCCTTCATCATGACTGGACGTAAGCATTTATTTTTATTTCCATCGCGTGCATGTCGTCGCAGCTGTCTTGCACGTCGCCAATCGGAGTGGGCGGAGGCTTCAGCCTTCCCTGACGCGTCGTGACATCACCGCTTGGGAACCTGCACACGCGATCTGGCATGCCAACGTGCCAAAATCCATTTGAATGATGCTGACTCTGTCATAGGCGGCAAGGGCGGCAAGGGTCTCGGCAAGGGCGGTGCCAAGCGCCACCGGAAGATTCTTCGTGACAACATTCAGGGCATCACCAAGCCTGCCATCCGTCGTCTGGCGCGTCGTGGCGGTGTCAAGCGTATCTCTGCTCGTATGTGGACCCCTGCCTTCTATTTTGACTGTGCCATGCTAACCATTCAGTGATCTACGAGGAGACCCGCGGTGTTCTCAAGTCCTTCCTCGAGGGCGTCATCCGCGACGCCGTCACCTACACCGAGCACGCCAAGCGCAAGACGGTCACATCTCTTGATGTCGTCTATGCCCTCAAGCGCCAGGGCCGTACCCTGTACGGTTTCGGTGGTTAAGCACTGGACTGGATTGGCTGGTTTCTGCGGATAATGGCGTTACGGTTGGGGCGGGTTCAATGAATTTACTAGGCGTACTACGAGCTATGGGCTCTAGTCTGCACGACGAATGCAAATATAACAAACTCTTATGCGGTGTCCAGTCCATTGTCTTTGCTATGCCACTCACGAGTAGGAGGGTAGGGGCCTGTTTCGTGTATACGGTGATGTATAGTACAGCGTCATCACGTTTGCGTAGCAACTGCAAAGGCATTTGAGGTTGTCATTCTTAAAGAGGCTGAGCTATAAGTATTTCTTTCCTGCCGCTGCCACTCTCGCCCGGAAAATGGGACTTCGGATCTCCATGTTGGTCTTGTAAAACGGGCTCATGGCCGTCTTGACCCAGTTCTCGTAGACCTCGAGAAAAAAGTTCTTGATGGCCTCCTCGGTGGCCGCGCTGGTCGGGTTGGCGCCGACGGCAGACGACGCGCGCGACGACGACGACGACGACGCCGGCGGCGCGCCGCCGCCCGAGCTGCTGAGGCCGGGCGCGTAGGCGTTGGCAGCAGACGCCGGCTGGTGCAGCAGCAGGAACTTGGCGTTGGTGCCGGTGACGAAGCAGGAGACGTAGTTTTGGAAGAAGCGGTCGATGCACTTTAGGTACCTGTTTCCTTGTCAGAGACCCCCCTCGTAAAAGCGCAGAGAGGGACGCCCGCCAGAAACATACATCTGGCCGCTGGCCCACTGCACCTCCTCGACGACGTCGAGGCTGCTGTGCACGATGAACTGGTTGAGGTGGCGCGCCTGCTCCGCAAAGCGCGCCTGGCCGTCGCCGCCCTGCTTGGACGTGCCAAACTCGTGCTCAAAGAGCGGGTTGTCCTGCGTGCCGACAATGGCAAAGTAGTAGGACATGGCGACTCCTTTTTTTTGCTGGCACTTGGGGTTTCTTTCTCCTTCTTGTTCTTGTTCTTTTTGTTCTTGTTCTTCTTCGATCGGCAGGCTCACTCTCCCACCAGACGGAGAGTCGGGCGCCCTTGGCCGTTCCCTCCCTTTCGTATTCTATTTTACCGCAAGTCTACCACGCTCATCTGGGGGGAGGTTCGTCGTATGCTCGTCACGATGCTCGCCGTTTGTCGTCGTTTTTCGTCCCTCTTTCCCACATTCAAGATGCACTGACGCACATGTCCCAGAAGGTGTCCACCAAAACCAATGTCACGTGTGGTCCACAAAATACACAATTCGATGTCGATGTTGAAGAAAAGACGTTCAAGGTTGCCTCAGTTCAACGATTGGCCAACGACCGATTCACCACGACACCAAACGCGGTTTTCCTCAAGCTCGTTCCAGTCCGCAGAGGAACGGTCGCCTGCAGCCTTTTCAATCTTGCCGATCATTTACTTCTCCGGGCCCGTCTTTACGTCCGCTCCAGCACACGCAAACGACCAACGTCGCCATGGCGCAAAAAGCAAAGAAGGACAGGGCCAAGGCCAACGCGGCCTCGCTGAACAGCCTGCACGTTGGGGCGCTCATTGTCAACGGCGCGTTTCTGCTCTTCTATCTTTTCTTCCGGTCTCGGTCGCTCGTGCTCTACCTGGCCATGTCTGCGCCGAGCTTCCTCTGCGAGTTCTTCCTCGAGCGCACGGGACGTCCGCGCTTCGACGCCGCCACGGGCGCTCTCCGAGCGTCGGGCGAAGACCTGCACGCAGTCGGACTGACAGAGTACATGTTTGACACCATCTGGGTGACCTGGTTCACGGCCATCCTCGTCATCTTGTTTGGCAACAAGCTCTGGTTTCTCTGGGCGGTTGTGCCGGCCTTTGGCGCCTACAAGGCCTACGGCCTGCTGGGGGCCACGCGGCAGATGGCTTCCATGCAGGGATTGGCCGGCGGCAGTGCACCGACGGCGGCGGCGCCGGCAGCTGCCAACCGGAGACAGCGACGGGCCGCATAAGCGACAGTGCGAATGGAGTGCAGCGCCGGCAGAACATCCTTAAGGCACATTGATGAAAAGATCGAGCGGAGCGTCAGTCAAAGCACGATGATGGTAAGAAGTATAAAGGGAAATGCCATCCAGCCGGTCTACGGTCATGGCATTCCCATCTCACGGCAGCCATCTCTAGCTTTGGGGTCGTCGAATCCTCCTCGGCGAGGTCATTCCCGGGACTTCGATCGCCAAGGAAGCACGCTGCTCTGAACTGCTGTCAGATATATTCTCTTCGAGTGCTCCAAGCTGCGCCTGAACAATGGAATAAAACTGCGGAGTTATCCGATTCACGACAAGTGGGTGACAGGTGATGACCAGTGGAGCAAAGAGACATAGTGTATCTTCAAAATAGATCCCAATTTGGTTTTTCATGGTGCGACAGAGACGTGGCGATGGGGCGTTTTTGTGCCGCAGTTCTTGCGTGTGTGGCACGGCAGCGAACTATCATGACAAGTTCATCTGATTGAAACAGAACATGGCAGAGCACAGAAACGATGCTTTGCTTCGTGATGTGATGTAAGTGTTACGTAGGTTAGGAAAAGCAAGATGAGTCCAGAAGTCGTAAAGGACATAGAATCATTGACGAGGAGGAGGCTAGAAGACGCAATGCAAGAAGACATATACAAAAAAGGCGGCGTAGACTGAAAGAGACGTCTTGCTCCATCCAAAAAAACAGAGAGAAAAAAAAAAAAAACTAACGTACAAAAAAAGACAGGTCTATTTTTCACTTCGTCATTTCTCTTTCCTCTTCATGTGCAGACATCCTCCCCCATGTCCCGTGATTTCCGGCCCTTTTTTTCTTTCTAGCTGTAGACAGACAGAACGCCAACCCAATGCCATGCATGCTCCACAACTTCTCCCTCATTAATATATTCCTTGCGTTCTATACTGAAAGGTGTCATATCTGCGCCGTTAGTGTGCATGCTCGCCATGAAATAAGGTGCTGACCAACGTACAAACGGGTATAGTAGCTCCCCAGAGACTTGCCGATCATCTCGGTTTCCACAAACTGCTCGGCGTCCTCGGCACTGAGGTGCAGCTGGAAGCGCTGCCGCAGGTTGGCTGTCGTCTGGGTCACGCCTGCAGAAAAGCACGGCATTTTAGAGTCGCGGCCCATCATGCTGACGAGATCGACGATGTTGTCGGCAGACTTGCGCAGAGCTGGGCAAGTTAGAAACCCCGATAAGAAACAGTAAAAAAGAAAGAAGAAAGAAAGAAAAAAAAAGGAAAAAAGGAAAAAAGGAAAAAAAAACTCACCCTGGAATGCCTGCTTGCAAAGCTGCTTGTAATCGTCAAACTCAGGTGACCCCAAGCCGCCCAGCACGTCAATGTACTCGTATGTCAGCTTGAACGGCGCGGCCTCAAAGGCCACGGATCCGGGCGAGTTGGAGAGCATAAAGCCAAAGTCGATGTGCACAATGTGGCCCTCGTTGTCCACGAGCACGTTGCCATTGTGGCGGTCCTTGAGCTGCAGAACGTACGAGATGACGCTGTACGCGGCCAGCGACCGCTTGAAGGCGTCCACGCCCGCCTTGTGCGCCTCGCTGTCGGCGGCGCCAAACGCCTTGTTGAAGTAGTCGCTGAGGGTGGCGATGCGCCGCCGCGGGTTCTGGCCGCTCTCGATGGACGCCAGCGTCAGGCTGCGCTTGATGGAGTGCAGCGACACACCGTTGGTGATGGTCTCGATGAGACCCGACGACTCGCCCGTCACGAGAATCCGCATGAGCTTGACCCATACCGACACGCCGGCGTCGACCCAGATCTTGTGGCACACGTCGATCAGCTGGCACGCAAACGCCTCCTGCCGCAGGTCGGCACCCGTCTTGACAATGACGCTGACGAGGTCCCAGTTCTTCATCCACCCGTACGGCGATGACCGCCGGATGCGCTCCCGCTTCACGTCCCACGCCTCGCCAAACACGGCCGCGCTCGGGTCGTCGCGGTCGCCCTTGCGCTGCAGCCCGCCCGTCTTGAAGTCGTTCTCCATTCGCTCAATGCCGGCATCTGGGTTCACGGCCTTGTCCACACCGGCTCCAGCTGCCGCAGCCGCAGCCGCCTCTTCGCCATCATCATCGCTGCCGTTGCCGTGCGGCGTGACATCGGTGGTGGAGCTGGTTGCGCTGGCTACTGCCGCAGCGTTGGCCGCGTTTGCCTTGGCCATGATCATATCAAAGGTCGGGCCCTGGCCGTCGTCGAGGTCGAAGCTCTGCTCTTCGAGGCTCTGCATGCTGGCGATGATCTTGGCGCGAATGGCAGCCACCTCCTGCCGCGGGCGCTTGCCGCTTGTCGCCTCAAGCTGCGCCAGCATCTGCGAGGCTGTGCGCATGTGCGTGGCGAGCGCCGAGAAATCGGGCTGGTCGATGGAGTGCTGATTCCGCATGATGGGGATGGTCATCTTGCGCAAGAGCGGGCCGGGGCTGCTGGAGCGCGACGTCGACGCGGCCGAGCTCCGCGGCGTGCTGTCTGACGGGTACGTCGTGCCTGTGGCCACAGAGGTGGCGGTGGCAGCCACCGAGAACGAGGAGCCGGTGCCGCCGCTGGCTTGCCGAGGCGTAGTCGAAAATTGAAGGGGATGTCCCCGCTGCGAGCCGCCGCCGGCCAGCGGCGAACCGCGCGAGGGTGGCCGCCTAGAAAAGGGACCGTCGTCTTCCTCCTCGTCGAACGGCTTGAGCAGCGGCGAGCTGCCCAGGTCGCCAGACGTCGGCTCGAACACGCTGTCGACCGGCAGGTCGGAGGCGACGGCGGCAGCAGCAGCAGCAGCAGCAGCCGCATCGGCAGCGCGCGAGGTGCTGGGGTTGCGGACAGAGTCGGACAGGTCAAAGATGCGCTTTCGCGAACCCTGCTCGGCGAGGAGCGTGGCGAGCAATCTCTGGTTGTCGGCGGATTCGGGCTCGAACGTAAAGTCCTCGCGCAAGATTTCGACCATGAGCAGGTACGGGACCTTTTCTGCGCTGTTGAGCACGGTGGCCTCCGCCGGGTTGAGACGCACGATGCGATGGTGCCGGCTGCGGCTGGGCTTGCCGTTGACCAGCGTCGGCGGACAGATGATGGGGATGTCCACCTCGGCCGGCAGGTCTTGGGCGATGAGGGCCAGCTCGGCCCGCAAAGCGCTGAGCCGTGCCGGCTTGGGGACGCTGACCAGCCGATTGGAGATGTCCTCGAGGGCGCGGAGAAACTGCGTCTCGCAGCGGAAGTAGTTCTGCCGCAGGAGTCGGATCTGCTGATCGGGGGTCATGTCGGCCACGGTGACCAGCCGCGGCTTGGCGTGATGCGAATGGCGACGGGCAAGCGAGGACGCCGTCTCCTGCGGGCGCAGGCCGGCAGACACGGGCGTGGGCGGGCGCGTCACCATGTGCGGCGACCGCATCTCCGGCAGCGGCAGCGATGAGGAGCTCATCCGCGCCTGCAGGGAGATGGACTCGAGGTGGTGCGGCGGCATAGAGCGGCGGCTGCCGATGTGCTCATGCGTACGAGACGGCGCGGCCACGTGCGAGCCCGACGGCGACCCTGGCCGCGACGATCCCGATGGCGGGTGCGGACTCGGCCAGTGCTTCTGCTTCGGGAACCGCGGAGACCGAGCCCCCGTGTCGACCGGCGACCGCACAAGGTTCGGGGCGCTCGCGTGCGGGCGGCTTGACAGAGACGCATTGCCACCCGCGCCGTGTCCATTTCCACTCCCGCTGCCCTCGGTTGCCCTCCTTGAACTGCTCGAGATCACCGTCACGGTGTGTGCTCTGGACGGCCTCCTCGCAGACGACGATGGGAGGCCTGAAGGATCCGTGTCCGGCAGAGTGATGTCGGCTGCTGTAGCGTTGGCAGCTTCGCTGGGCGGAGACGGCTTGCGAGCTTGGGCAATGGCCAGCGGGCCGGCCCATTGCGGCAGCAGCGGCAGGCCAATGCTGGCGAGGACGAAGCTGGAGAGGACGGCGACGGGCAGGATGTTCTCGGTGATCTTCTCGTGGCGGGCCGAGTCGGGCAGACCAAAGACGATGTGCTGGACCTTGTTGTAGACGCGACGGCACGTCTGGAACTCGTCGGTCTGGGGATGGGCTGCCAGGTCGTGCAGATACGTCTGGAAGAGCCAAAAGGTCTGGGCAGCTAGTTGTTAGTCAAGGTAGGCTTGTGTGGGTGTGGGCGACAAGCACCACGACGCCACAGAAAAGGAGCAGGAGGATGTGCGCACAAGCAGAGCAGCCGTTACAGACTCCTCGCACAGGTCGAGGAGAAACTCCTCGAGGGCCATGGACTCATTGTCGACGCTGATTATGAGGTGGCAGAGCTGGGGGAGGAAGAACTCGATGTCCTCATAGGGGAACTGGCGCAACTTGTTGCACAGCACATAGTGGATGCCCACATGGTCGGCATAGCGGCTGAGCAGGTCAGCGGATGGCGGAGGCGGCAGCAGGGAGGCACACCGACGCAGGAGGGGAGGGGGCGCACGGGAGACGACTCACGAGAGGTAGGAGACGGAGAGGAAGGGGTTGGAGTTGAAGACGTCGCTCTCGAGGAATCGCTGCAGCAAATCCCACGACATTGGGGGGGACTGAAGTCGATCACGGGTCGGGAGGGGGGCGAGAACGTGTGGATCGCGAATAGGGGGCGTTGAGGGCGTATGTGGCCGACGCGGTGAGTCGGCGGGGAGGAGAGCGAGAGAGAGAAAGGCCGGTCGGAGAGTTTATACGGGCGCCGAGAAGCAACGGAAGAGCCGAAATGAGCGAGACATCGGCGTAGACGCGGTGGAGGATGCGGGCGCAAGCTTCAAGCCACGTTGGAACCAGAGAAGCAGAGACTGAGGGAGAGAGAGAAGCAGCGAGAGCGGATCAGATCGAGAGAGGAGTTGTCTAGGTGTGTATGTCTGAAAAGGAGAAAGGAGATGTCAGTGGAGCTGCGATCGGCACAATGTATCGGCGGGCGATACATGGGGCAATCGGGAGGACAGACGGTGCGGGAGCAAAGACAGAGAGACAGCGCGTGACTGATCAAGAGGCTCTGTCGCGGTAGGCAGCATACGGGGGGGGGGGAAGAGATCGGACGCGGAGGCCACGGAGCTTGAAGCAAGAGAATTAAAAATGACACTGAGACAGCAAGGCAACAAGTGACATACTATGTACTCGTATAGGAGAATTAGTGGCTGTCTTCGGCATCTGTGGGGCGCAATTGCCCGCTATGGTTGGTGGGTGGTGGGACTCATGGGGGGCCGGAAGGTGCGACCCTGAGCCATCCGTTTCGGCCAGGGAGCTGTCTCCGTCTGTGGCTCCGTTTGCAATAAGACGGCTCAATATGATATATGTAGGGAAGGAGTAGCCCGCATCAGCATGAGCCATGCATTGCAGAAGTGTCACAGAAGATGAGACGGAGGGGCGTGTGTCTGGCCGAGCTGAATACGGCAAACGTGAGGGCCAAAATCGGATGGGTATTATTATGAGGCTGCAATCGAAACCATCGCCTGTTCCCTCTCTCTTTCCTGCTATCCAAAACTACTCGACACACATTTTCGTCCGTCCCAACCCAGTCTAGAACCCACATGCAAACATAACGTAGAGCCATAAACGGAACACATACAAGTACTCCAACCAGATCGTAATTCGAAACCAAGCCTGCACAAGCACACACGCACACACGCACACGCGCATCCAGTGCTCATACCTTCTTCTTGCGCCCTGGCCGGCCGCGCTTCTTGGGCCGCTCCTCTTCGCTTTCGCTCTCAAACTTCATCTTGGTACCGGCACCGCCGCTGCTGTCGTCTGCGGCACCGCCGCTGCCAGGGCCGGCGCCGGTGCTGTTGCGGTTGGCGGAGCGGGGATGCTTCTCTTCGGGGTCGATCTTCTTCACAATGTCGCGCAAAAAGTCCCACTGGTCGTCGGACTCGACGACCTGCTTGAGCATGGGGGCGGTGACGCGCTTGGAGTTCTTGGTGCGGGCCACGTCGGCGCTCCTAGACACCAGGGCGATCATGAAGAGCTCGAGCGCCTTGCCGACAGCAATTGGCGTCTGCTGGGAAACCTTGCCGACCTCCTCGTCCGCTTGCATGATGCGCTTGATGCGGGCCGTGGGGAACTTGGTTTTGACGGGTGATGGTGCCACCTTGCTGCTGCCAGGCCGCGAGCTGGCCGGGTCACCGCCACTGCTGCTGCTGGCGATGCCGGCGCCCGCGGAAGGCGGCGCGGCCGCCGCTCGGCGCGGTGGCATCGCAGAGGAAGACACTGCAGACTCCGACTTGGGCACGGGGGATGTGGGCAGCGGCTGCTGCTGTGATTGTTGTTGTTGCTGCTGCGGCTGTTGTGGCGGTTGCGCCTGGTAGGCGTTTGGCGAGTAGACTCTGGACGGAGGCTGATACCCCTGCGGGGGTAGCCCGTATTGCTGCTGCTGCTGCTGCTGGTCGTACTGGGGACCACCGTAGCCCTGGTAGTACTGCTGCTGTGGTGGCTGCTGGACACCGTACACCTCCGGTGACGGCTGGGGAGCAGAGTTGTAGAAAGGCTGAGCAGGATGTGGCGGCTGGGGTGGCTGCTGCTGAGGTGGTGGCTGAGGTGGTGGCTGGTGGTGTTGTAGTGGTGCCTGGGTGTACGGCTGCTGCGGGCTGCCAGCGTACTGTGGGGGAGGTTGGTAGTAGGCCGGTTGTGGCGGCTGCAGGTACTGGTGGCTGGGGGAGAAGGCCTGCTGGTGAGGTGGTAGCTGGTGGTGGTAGGCGCCCTGTGCGGGTTGTGCGTATTGCGGATAGGGCGGGATCTGCTGCTGCTGTGGTTGAGCTGCAGGATCCGGGGTTGAGAAGAAGGACGAGAGATCGGGAGATTTGGGGGCGTAGCTGCTCTCGCCCGACATGGCGTTTTAATTTTTATGGCCGGCCACCGACAAAGACTGTGAAAATTTCCGTAATTATAGGAAGAGCCTTGGAAATGAGCGGGCCTTGCTGCTTCCGGCGGTGGGGGCTGCTGGAGCTGATAGGTTGTAATATTATCGACCTGGGTGGTTAGCTGGGCAAGGCGGGAATACGGCGCGCTGTAAATGGAGAGGCCAGGGATGCAAAACAGTGTTGTTGAGGGTCAAAGACAGCGGGCGAATGGGCAGCGAACATCTGGCTAGCTGCAACTTACCAGCTAATTGGAAACAGTACAGCACATGGCAGACAATGAGTAAGAACAGGAAGCCGCATTAAAAAATGGATATAATGTGATAGGGTAGGACTGGTGTGGAGGGGTCTGATCCTGGAGAGCCAAGAGCTTCTTTTGTTCGGCCCAGCGTCTGTTCTATTATTTAAATTTTTTTTTTTCGCCTCCCCCCATCAGACCAGCGGGTTTTTCGTGGGACATAGTGTCCGTTTATATGCGCGACGCGGCAGCACTTCACGCGACGACCCAAACAGGGGAGGGGCAGAGGGGTGTGTCAGTTCCTTCCTGATTGGATCAATCTGACGGGGCACACACCCTGCCACCTGGCTTAGGCCCTTCCTTGCAACTTTATTGCGCGCGCTATGGAATTCCAAGTCCCATCGATCAGCAGCGCCACATTTCAGCTACTCCTAAAGACACGCTGATATAAAATTTTTTTGCAAAGCCCGGCGCTCGCTGGCATCTGACGGACCCAACGGCCACGGAGGAGAGGAGACGGGTCGGGCGTCACATGCCTCTGCTCCCGCAACGTTTCCTGGAACGGCCGCACAAGGCTGTGGGACAGCGCACAGGCCGTGGCAGTGTCGAGCTCGCACAGGGCGCCGGAAACACCACTTGCATTGTTTGCATGCGTCCCCTGGCCTGTGTCCGTTTGATGTGTGCGAGAGCCACGGCCAGAAGCCCGCGAATCGCGGCAAACTCCGTGGCCTAGCTAGCACGTCAGCCAGGCTGGTTCTTCGAGTTCAGTGACGAGGTCGTACTGTGAAGGACAAAGCGCACCCACGCGAAGTAAGCACATCGTATTAGACAGAGGCCAGCAAGCGCGATGGGTCAGGGTTTCATGCTTTGCTCACTTTCTCCGTCGCATGTTTCTTTTTGAAAACCGGGTTTCCTTGGTGCTTGCTACTCGTAGGGCGAGCTTCCGTCTTTGGTTGCAACAACGCTGTAGTAATAAGATACCTTCCCGTTTGAGCGCCCCGTTTAAACAGGTACGGTCACGTGTTTCGAATGGGACACCTTTAGCTTCTGTGGGCACACATCACATCCACACGAGAGAACAGAAGAACAGACAGCGCGACAACGGACTCGTTCCCAAACTGCATGTGCACAAAACAATAGAAACGACGTCTTTTCGAAGATGGCGAGAACACAGCCGCCGCCGCCATTCTCACCGCTGCCGGTGATCTACGACCCGTACCTCGATCTGAGCCGCCTGCTCAGCCGACTCGACCGCAACATTCTGCGTGCCGATGGCGACAAGTGGCGGCGGCTGGTCGGCGACGAGTTCCAGCGGCAGCAGGCCCGCTTTGATGTGGCAGCGGCGCGGAATCTGCTCGCGCGGGTCGAGCAGGACACGCAGTCGATCAAGGCGCACGCGCGGCGGCAGGAGACGCAGGGCGAGCTCAGCCGGCGACGGGCCCTGGTCGAGCAGCTGCAGGAGCGGCTCGACGACCTGGACGAGGAAGCGCGGACGGCCGCCGCCATGGCGGAAGACGACGACGGCGGCGACGAGATGGAAGACGACGGCGAGGGCGGCAGCTCGAGCCTCAGCAGCAGCGACGACGTGCTCGCACACATTATCCAGACGCCGAGCGAGAGCATGGATTCGCGGTCGACCGACATGCAGAGCAGCGGTCTGCTGGGAGAAGAAGAGGAAGAGGAGACAGCGGCAGACGGCGGCTTGAACGGCGCGGTGCCGAACCAGCCCGAGAGCAGCAGCGCAGCAAAGAAGAAGAAGAGAGTCCGGATAGCCAGGCTCCCGAGGAGGTCAACAAGACAGACATCAACGCCCACACCAACCACAAAAGAAGTAGCAGCAACAACAACAACAACATCAGCTCCGCAGGCGACCATGCGGGCCAGAAAAGGCCAGGCGGCGTCAGGCAGCGAGGGCACGGGGCGGTCGACGTCGGCACAAGCGGCCGAGGGCGGGACAGATCCGTCAACGACGACGCTCCGAAGCGCGCTCCTGTCGCGGTCCGGGGACGACGCGACATCATCGGCGGTGGCGACGGAAGAGGTGCTGCTGGACCACCATCGGCACGAGCAGGAGGTGCTGTCGGAGGACATCCTGCGGCTGGCCAAGGCGCTCAAGGAGCGGTCGCTGACGACGTCGCGGATGCTCGAGGACGACAAGGACGTGGTGGACCGGGTGGGCGAGGGCCTGCACAAGACCAACGAGAGCCTGAGCGCGGCCAGCCGCAGCATGGCCGTGCTGACCCGCATGACCGAGGGCAAGGGCTGGTGGGGGCGCATGCTGCTGTTCGGCATGGTCTACGGCCTCATAGTGGTGCTGCTGCTGCTGTTTTTCTTTCTGCCGAAGCTGCGGCTGTGAGGTGTATGGACAAGAGGCAGGGATGGGTTGGGACGTGCATGAGCCATGAATTTTGCCTATTCTGTATAAATGAAAGCTGCGATAATCATAATAGAAAGAACCGCATGAACGATAAGAAACGTCACCCATTCCGAGTACAGTCTGCGCCATTACTCATTACTGTGTCCCCTCGCTCGTTAGGCCATCGCCTTGCTGCTCGTCCTCGTCCGCTCTGTCCTTGTCGTCCTCGTCCTCGGGCGGCCTGTGGGTGGCGTTGGCAATGACGCCAATGGGCTTGCCTCGGGTCTGGTGGTCAGCAAGAATGCCACACTAAAGAAAAAAAAAAAAAAAAAAAAAAACGCACCGGCTTCTCGTAGCGGAAATACCCCAGCTCCGCGGGCCCGCGCTCCGGCGGCGGCGGCGGCGGCGGTTCGGCGGCGGCCACCATGCGGGCGTCCCATTCGCCGCCGGTCTTGCGGGCGAAGAAGCGGCAAAAGTGGGCAAACTCGGTGGCGAACGGCTGGCAGGTGTCGCTGGGGCGGAAGAAGCGCGGCTGCGTGTGGCTGCGGCTCTTGTAGTGCCGGGCCGCGAACCAGTAGAGCGGCGGCTGGGCAAAGGACTCGAAGAGCTGGGGGTCAGAGGGAGGAGACACACAAAAGAAGAAAAAAAACGTACGTAGAGAATGTATCGCTCGCCGCAGAGCCCGCTGGCCTCGTGGTCGCGCCAGAGAGTCGCCTTGTACTGGAAGCCAGTGGCGTCCTGGTAGATGCGGTACAGCGTGGTGTCGACAAAGGAGGCGGCCTCCTGGGCCTGGCCCTGCGTCCGGCGCTCCGTCTGCCGCTGCTGCTGCTGCTCAGGGGTGGTGGCGCAGTGCAGCTGCCGCAGCAGGTAGGGGCCTTCGCGCAGGCGGCGCTGCTTGTGCAGCGAGTCCTCGAGCCAGTCGGGCAGGACGACGTGGACGGCATGGGGCCCGCGGCGGCGGCGGAGAGCGTCGCGGAGGACGCGCAGGCGGCGCTTGGGCGGGCGGGCATACTGGGCAGCGGTGCACAGCAGGTGGGTGACGCTGTCGGTCAGCTCGCTGGAGAAGCGGCCGGCGTGGTAGCCGAGCCAGCGGGCCACGTCGGCGTCGGACCAGCCGTTGTCCAGGCTGCCGGCCACAGCCAGGGTGACCCCTTGCATGACGGGCTTGCAGCCAGACGTGTTCTTGGCCGTGTTCTTGGCCGTGTTCTTGGCTGATGTGTTCTTGGCTGATGTGTTCTTGGCCGACATGGCTAGACACGGGGTGAGCCTGTGGCTGCGTCGTTGCTGAGCAGGATTCTGTATTTAGAGAACGAGCAGGGTGACGAGAAGCTGGTCAGAAGCTGGCGCGTCAGACGGACAAAGTGGTCGATGAAGCACAAAAGAAGTTAAGAAAAGGAGAGAAAGAAAAAAAGGAGTCGTCTGTTTTCAGAACGGCCGCGAGAAACAGAGGATGATGCTATATAATCTGCTTTGCTGCCCGCACAAAGGCGTGGATCTTGTCCAAGCTCTGCTGGCCGTCCACTTCCACGCCGCTGCTGACGTCGACGCCCAGGACGCGCGCAGCCCGCTCCGGGCCCAGAGCGCCCACGACAGCGACCACGTTGTCCGGGTTGAGCCCGCCGGCGAGCAAAAAGGTGAGCCCTGGGTCGCGGTCGAGCTCGGCCTGGACGGCAGCCAGGTCGAGCTGCTGGCCCGAGCCGGTGCCCGGGTCGAGCAGCGGGGCCACGTGGAAGCCGCGCAGACGCAGGTCGGGCTCGCCTGGGGTGTACTTGTGCAGGACGGGCACGGGGATGAGGCGGGCCCAGTCGGCGGGCTCGCGGCCGTGCAGCTGGACGACGTCGAGGCGGTAGGCGCGCTGCTGGGCGAGAACGTCGTCGAGCGGCTGGTTGACAAAGACGCCGACGAGCAGAGGGCGGCGGTTGCGGGCAAGGGTGTGCCGGGCGAGGCTGAAGAAGTCTTGAGCTATTCCTGGGGTGGTGGTGGTGGCCGCAGCCGTGGCATCGTCGAAGCCGTGCACCGCGTCCGAGATGGCCAGGGCGGTCTCGCGAGAGACGGTGCGCTTGAAGCCTGGGGCGAGGATCATGCCGACCAGGTCGGCGCCGCTGCGGGCAGCCTCGAGGGCGGCCTCGGGGCTACGGGTGCCGCAGATCTTGACGAGTAAGGGCTGTGTCCGGGTGGAAGACAGGGAAGAAGAAGTACCTGAGCAGAGCTGGCGGATAAAGGCGGCGGGGTCGGCGGCACGCATGATGGCCTCGCCGACGAGGACAGCGCTGACGCCGTCGGTCTCGCAGGCGACGACGTCGGCGCGGGTGTTGATGCCGCTGAGGGCGCAGAGGATGGTGTCGGCGGGCACGAGGCTGCGCAGGCGGCTGGTGGTCTGCAGGTCGACCTCGAAGCTCTCGAGGTTGCGGTTGTTGACGCCGATGACGCGGGCGCCCAGGCCGTCGACGGCGCGGGCCATCTCGGCGGCGTTCTGCACCTCGACCAGCGGCTCCATGCCCAGCGAGCGGCTGTAGCGGTAGAGACGACCCAAGGCATCGTCGTCGAGCATCTTGACGATCAGCAGCACCGTGTCGGCACCGGCCAGCCGGGCCTCGAGGATCTGGTACTCGTCAAAGACGAACTCCTTGCGCAGGATGGCCGGCCGGTGCGGCATGGCCTGCAGCACGGCCCGCACGGCCCGCAGGTCCTCGATGCTGCCCTTGAACCAGTCGGGCTCCGTCAGCACCGAGATCACGCTGGCCCCGGCCCGCGCATAGGCCAGCGCCTGCTCCGGCGCCCGGATGTCCAGCGCGAACACGCCTTTGGACGGCGACGCCCGCTTGATCTCTGCCATCAGCGACACCGGAAACGGCGACTGCCGCAGCCGGTCCACCAGCGACAGCGCCGGAGGGGCGGCCCCGGCGTCGTAGGCCGCCTGCAGGTCCGCCATGCGCTGCGACGGGATCGCCTGCTGGGCCGCCACGGCCTCGCGCCGGCGCGCATAAATTTGCTGCAGGATGTTGTTGCTCTTCTTCGTCTGGCTCACTGTTGCGCCTGTCTTCTGCAGGCGCTCGTTTTCCGCCCACGAGCCGCCTTGCAGCAGGAGAAAGTTGCGGATCATCGTCCGTCCCTGCGCCGACAGAATGCTCTCCGGGTGGAACTGCACGCCCTCCACCGTGAACTCCTTGTGGCGCACGCCCATGATGACGCCGCGGCTGCCGTCCGGCCGCGCAATCCACGACGTCACCTCCAGCGCGGCCGGCAGCGTCCCGTGCGTGCCCGCCAGCGAGTGGTATCGCGTCACCGGCAGCCCCTGCGGCAGCCCCGCGTACACCCCGCGGCCGTCGTGGGCGAGCGGCGACGTCTTGCCGTGCAGAATCTCCCCCGCCGAGCTCACCGTGCCGCCGTACACGTCAAAGATGCACTGCTGGCCCATGCACACGCCGAAAACCGGAATCTTGCCGGCAAAGTGCCGGATGGCCGCCCGGCTGATGCCCGAGTCCGTCGCCGGGTGCCCGGGGCCCGGGCTCACCACCAGCTGCGTCGGCTGCAGCGCGATCAGAGCCTCCAGCGTGATCTTGTCGTTGCGGAACACCTGCACCGTCGCGCCCTCCAGCACCAGATACTGGTACACGTTCCACGTGAACGAGTCATAGTTGTCAATCAGCACCAGGTTCGACGCCGTCGGAATCGGGTCCGCCGCCTTGGGGTGGTGCGGCGAGTTGTCTACAATGTCCAGCGCTGACGGCATGTTGGCTAGGTGGCTTTTTTGTGCTTTGGGAATGGAGACGAGTCATCGTCGGATGTCAAAGTTTTCCCTAAAGTGTGTATTATGTAATCACGTGACTAGCCCGGCTTTCACGCCCGGATCGCTCTTTCCTGTTCGGCTTACTACGTTCCGTCCATTGCACCTGCCATTCGCAGCTCTGCGTCGCACGACAAAGGCGGCGGTTCACGACTACTCGTACTCGTAGTCTGTGCTCGCACGCTGCGCTGTAGGTGTGAGTCGCTCGCCAGAGGGCAAAATGATGGCAAGGCATGTTTACGAGGACGAGACACTCTTTTTCTTTTTGCTTTTCTTCATTTTCCTTTTTCTTCGCAAAAGTCTTGGACGGAGTCCGTAATATTTAGATCATCTACTGGCATGGACACAGATGAGGATGTGTAGAGGTAATGCGCAAGATGTCGGTGTTCTGTACATTTGGTCTGCTGAAGCCTTGACAGGCCAGACAGCTCAATCCACAGTCTCTCGTCGTCCTGTGATTGTGATGGACTGCTCTCCCGACTGCCAAGGAGTCTTTGGCAATAGGCAGTGAATGAAAATGCTCGCGTCCTCTTCCAACTCGAAGAGGGTGCCATTATGCAAGCATTCTCGGCCAAGAAGCTCGCAAGAAAAAGTGGCCGATTGGACGGACCTGCAGTGTTGTTCCTGCTGACGGTTCCATGGTCCGGCTGGCATCCGCTGCTTGTCCAGGCTTTCGTAAAATCATCTCTTGCAGCTTATACGGGTTCTCGCATTGTTGCCTTCTGTTCTCGAGTTCCTTCCAGAGCAAGCTGATTGGCCACTGCTCTCTCTCTCTGACTAACCAAGCTGCGGAGCTGGGGCGGGCAAGTGGGGGCCGCCCAGCAACGACGTAAAGGAATTTTCCCCCGACCTTGAAGACGCTGTCTCGCACACGACCACGTCTGACCACGACGCAAACGCTCTCTCGCCCACGTCTCCTCCCACCCCCGCAGCACAAAGAAGCCATGGACAAGTGAGTTTTGGGGAGAGTCGCTTTTGCTGCGCCTGGCCATCGCTGACACGCCTTTCCACGTTCTCCAGCCTCACCGCCGCCGAGAGCCGCGAGCTCGAGCAGCGGATGCAGAAGCGTCAGGTCAAGGAGTTTATCGGAGTATGTCTCTCCCTGTTCACTTGTTTACTACTGACTGCTGACCCCCCAGATCTTTAGCAACCTGGTCGACCACTGCTTCGAGTCGTGCATCGACGACTTCACGTCCAAGACGGTGTCGTCGCGCGAGAGCGGGTGCATCTCGCGGTGCGTGCAAAAGGCCCTGGCGACGCAGCAGCGGCTGTCGGAGCGGTTCCAGGAGCACAACGTGGAGATGCAGCAGCAGCAGCAGCAGCAGCAGCAGCGGTAGTCCGTCGACGGCTTACATCGGGAAGAAAAGGAAACTTGTACTATAGAAGGATACAACGGCATTGGGATGGCAGGCCGTTTCTCACGGGACAGGATACAAAAGACAAATCTCATAGTGATAAAGACTTATTTCATCACATCCGGGTGAAAAAGAGAACACATTGTCTACACTGCGCCAGCCATGAATACACAGAAAACAAAACAAGAAAAACTACTCCTCCTCCTCGCCCAGAATGGTCCGGACGGCGTCGAGCAGGGAAAAGACCTTCTCCTCGAGCCGGTTCTCGGCCAGGCCGCCCTTGCGCTGGGGCTCCATGGTGCGCCACTCGGCCTCGCGGCCGCCCAGGGGCACGAGGCGCTCGCGCAGCAGCTTGGGCCGCGACAGCCAGAAATCGATGCTCTCGAGCACGGGGGCGGCGTCCCAGGCGACGGCGGGAATGTCGCGGGCGTGGTTGACGCGCAGGGCGGCCAGGACCTGGGTCAGCAGGGCCAGGGCGTGGACCTCGGCGACGGCCAGCAGGGCGATGGGGGGACCGCCGTCGCGCGCGAGGGTGGCGGCCGAGGTGCGGCGCAGACCGGGGGCCTCGAAGCGCTGGACGCTGGCCTGCAGCAGCGTGGGGAACTGGTTGAGCACGTAGGCGATCTCGGGGGCGATGCTGGTGCCCAGGGCGATGAGCAGGTTCAGCAGCAGCGGCAGCACCGCCTTGGCCCACACGCTGTAGCAGCGCCGGGGGCCGGCCGCGTCGGCAAAGGGCGACACGCCGGGCCGCCGCAGGTGGGCGGCCAGGCCGGCCGCCGCCAGGTGGCCGAGGAAGCCGTCGCAGGCCAGCTGCTCGGCCACGGCCGGCAGCGCCGACAGCTCCAGCAGAAACAGCAGGCTGAGCTCGCCGTAGACGGGGTCTTTGTCGTCGGTGTCGCCGCCACCGCCCCCGCGCAGCTTGTCGGCCCAGGAAAAGAGCGAGACGGCGACGTGCAGGACGTCGTGGGCGGCCATGATGTTGAGCACCTGCGTCTGGCACTGGCTCATGCCCGGGGTGCTGAGACAGGCCTGCAGCACGGCCGTCAGCAGGGCCAGGTCTTCGGGCCGCGCCACCGCCTCCGGGTCGTGCACCATGCTGACCAGCGTGCGGAAGCCGTGGGCCACCACGCGGTCCAGCACGTTGAGCACCGTCTGCGTCGTCGACACCACGGCGTCGGACCCGTCGGACCCGTCGGATGCAGCGCTCTGCCGCGGCCCCCGCAGCACTACATACAAGATGCGCAGCAGCGTGCGGTAGTAGGGCGCCTGCTCGGGCGCCCAGGGCGTCTTGACGCTGCCGAGGCTCGACCAGACGCTCAGCAGCAGCGGCGACAGGTCCGGGGGCAGCAGGGCGCAGGCGGCCAGGCGCTGCAGCAGCAGCAGGGCCAGGCTGGCGCGGCTCTGGGCCAGGGCGGCAAAGATGGGCTCGGGCCCCTGGCTGCCGTCCTGGCTGGCGGCCAGGCACTGCTCGGCCACCTGCAGCATGACGACAGACAGGCGCTGGCTCTGAGGCAGCAGGCAGACGCTCAGCTCCAGCAGCAGCAGCTCCCAGGCGCGGAAGAGGGCGATCTGGGCGTCGACCAGCGACAGGTTGAGGTTGGCCATCTGCATCTCCCGGCGGAAGCCCTTGTTGTTGCTGCGGCCGCCGGCGCCGGCGCCGGCCCAGGCGGCGTCAAAGGACAGCATGCGGTCGGCCAGGTCCAGCGCGTAGTAGTACTGCGGGCCCAGGTCGCGCCGCTGCAGCAGCGTGCGCTTGAGCTGCGCCAGCGCGAAGCCGCCGTAGCGGCTGCCAAAGTTGCGCTGGAAGTTGCCGTGCAGCGACGCGTTGTAGCCGGACACGCCGGCGCCGTCCCGCAGGTAGTAGTCCAGGTCCTGCACCACGTCGCGCGCAAACGCCTCGTCCGTGCCCGTCTGCCGCATGTGGTACAGCTGCATCGCAAACGTCTCCGCCACGTACGCCGCCATCCGCGCCTCGCCGCACGCCGCCAGCGCATCCGTCTTGGCCGTCGCCGCCGCCGGCAGCAGCCCGCGCACGTACGCCCGCATGCTGTCCAGGTAGTCGTCCGCGCTGCGCACCGCAAAGATGGTCCACGGCCAGTAGTTCTGCGCCGCCGCGAAAAAGTCCAGGATCGCCAGCGCCTCCAGCCGCGGCAGACTCGCAATCGTCCCCAGCGCCGCCTTGGCCTTGGCCAGCACCGAGTCCGCAGACAGCTGCTGCGCCGCCGCCCCGTCCGCCTTGAGCGCCTCGCGCGGCGTCTTGCCCGTCAGCAGGCAGTTGGCCATCCACTGCTGCCGGTGCCGCAGCACCGTCGAGAAGAACTTCCACACCCGCGCCGCCTCCGCCGGCCGCTGGAACGGCTTGTCCATCGTCGACAGCACCGCCAGGAAGCACCGCGAGATCGGCGGCCCCAGGTACCCCAGCAGCGACGGCGGCTCGTTGGCCGTCGACGCCGCCGCGCTGACCACCAGCTCCGTCAGCAGCTCCAGCGCCGGCCGCTTCAGCCGCGCCGACAGCGCGCAGAGCCGCGCCGGCAGCGACGCGATCTGGAAGATCTGCGTCTCCATCCCGGCGCTGCCCCCGTCCCCGCCCACCGCGCTGGCCACCCGCAGCAGCGACGCCGACAGCTCCAGCGCCGCCACCACCCGCTCCACCACCAGGTCCCGCCGCCGCACGTGCAGCGTCGACTGCGGCAGCTCCAGCCCCAGCAGCAGCGTCGTCAGCAGCGGCTGGAACCGCAGCGACGACGACGACGACGACAGGAAGCTCCGCACCACGAAATCCGCCGCCCCGTCAAAGCACGCCACCAGGCTCTCCTGGCCCGCCGGCACCTCCAGGCTCGACGCATACACCACAATGTCGCGCAGGATGCCCACCGCCCCGGCCACCAGGCCCGACCGGTGCATCTCGGACGCAAACTTCCACGTGCTCGTGTTCTCGTAAATGTCCACCACCGTCTGCGCCACCGCCAGGCACACCTGCGCAATCGTCTTGTCCGACGCCCCCAGCCACACGTTCTCCTCTCCGCCACCCCGTCCGCTGCTGTTGCTGCTGCGCTTCGCCAGCACCTTGCGCTGCACCGCGCTGGTCAGCGCCCCGCTGACCAGCCCCGACAGGAACCGGATCGAGGCCATGAGAAAGTGGAACCGCTCCGACACCACGTCCGACGCACCCGTCAGGATGGTGAGCCGCCCCGCGCTCGACTCCGTGTTCAGCAGCTGGCACCGCGCCATGTACGGCCACACCCGCCCGGGACACAGCGGCAGCACCGCCAGCAGAAAGTCCATGCACGCCGCCAGCACCGCCATCCGCGACTCGTCCGTCTCCGCCGGCCCGTCCTGGATGATCGTGTCCAGCGTGTCTCCGACCACCGACACAATGTCCTTGGCTTGGTCCAGGTCCCGGCTGGCCTCCTGCAGAATGGCCAGGCCCGCCTCTGCCGCCCGCGCCCCGTCGCCCCCCGCCTTGCGCATCTCCGACCGCACGAGCGCCACCAGCAGCCCGATGGTCTCCGCCGCGTCCGACTTCTGCAGGAGCCCCAGCACCGCGTCGTGCGGCTCATCCGCCAGGTTGGCGTCCAGCCGCTTGCCCAGCAGCGCAATGGTCGAGTGCGTGTAGTCAATGTTGACGATGCCGCTGCCGTCGATCATGAAGCGCCCGTACGAGCCCGCCGGCACCACTGCCACGCTCTTGTTGTTGTCGTTGTGGTACGCCAGCCGCCGCCGCCGCGCCGGCCCGGACGGGAACAGAGGGATGTCCTCCGTCGTCTGCATCGTCGCCGTCGCATGCTCGTCGTCTTCGTCGATCATGACGTACCCTTCGAAGCCGGGCGGGAGCACAAACGTCAGGCTGGGCGTCTGCAGCAGCAGGTTCAAGACCACGTCCGACAGCCCGCTCTCCGCCGATGTGCAGGTCGACAAGGCCCGGCACATGGCCACAAAGGGCGTGAACTCGTAGGGGAATCGGCCCATGGCGTTGTGCACGTAAAACTGCATCAGCTGCTCGTCTCGCAGCACCGCCGCCGCCACCGTCTCGTCCTCCACCGGCGCGCTCCACGGCTCCGGCCCGCCCGACAGCACCGCCAGCAGCGCGCTCAGCGGGTCGGACTGGTAGCCGACGATGGGGAAGCCGGCCTTGAGGAGCTCCAGAAAGACGAGGCGGATGCGCGCGCCCAGGCCCGGGCGGAACGCCGCCTCGACGCCGCAGCCGCCGCACGCCGCCATGGCGCTGACCACGTCGTACACCTGGCACTGGTCCGTCGCCGTCATGGCCAGCCGCGGCACTAGCGCCTCGCCCTCGGCCAGCGACAGCACCTTGTCGCTCAGGAACCCGTCGTACCGCGCCGCCTCGATGGACACGATGCTGCCCACCGAGCTGCGCCGCCCGCGCGGCTGCAGCGGCTGCGCCGGGAAGGGCTGGTTGTCCAGCTCGAAGCCGTCCTGGGCCCGCTGGTTCTGGGCCAGGTCGCGCCGCTCGGCCCGCTCCTGGTAGGACACGTCCATGCGGTGCAGGATGAGCGACCACGAGAGAAACACGGGGCTGGCCGTCGGCAGCACCTCCTCGGCCGCGCGCACAATGGCGTTGTGGATCACCTCGAGCACGTCCGCGTCGTTGATGTACGGCTCTTCGACTTCCGTGTCGATCTCCACGTCGTGGTCGAGATACGCAATGGCGCGGTTGAGATTCAGCAGCAGCAGCGAGTTGACGCACACCAGCGTCTGCAGCGGCCGTACCAGCTCGGCCATTGTGTCGTTTGCCTGGAAGGATAGATTAGCAAACATCTACAAGCCAGGCGCGAATCCAGAAACGCACAGGGACCAGCCCGTCCAGGAAGCGGTAGTCGCCCACAAAGCGGAACCACTCTGCGGCGATGGGCGGCGGCAGGAACTGGTGGCCGCAGCTCTGCAGCACCAGGAAGATGACCGAGAGGTAGTGCACCGACTCGGTCAGCGCCGTCTGTACCCACTCGATGGCCAGGGCCTCGGTCAGCACGGGGGGCCCCGTCTCCTTCTCCTTCATCGTCGCTTCGATGCCCTCCTCGGCTCGCTTCATGCAGGCCCGCAGCGCGCTGATGAACGTGGGGATCGACGGCAGGTAGAGGCGCGTGTCCAGGTCGGCACCCGCTGCGAGCCCGAGCGTGCCCTGGATGAGGCCGCTGCGCAGCGCCTCGATGGTCGCGGTGAGGGTGGCGCTGGCGGCTGCGTCTGCGTCTGTGTCCGCGTCCGTATTTGTATCCCCGTCCCGGAGCAGGGACGGCCCGCGGATGATGAGCGACGTGACGTAGTCCACCGACATGGCAAAGAAGCACCGCTCGGACAGGTAGGTGGCCAAGAGCCGCCGCCGCTGGCTCGTCTGCGAGCCAAAGTCGGTCCACAGATCCTCGGCGTCTGCCGCCGTCTGCGTCGCAGCCATGCTGCCCGCCGCCGCCTTCTGGATGTTGGTGGCATCCTGGGAGGACAGCGGGCCGGCCAGGAAGGCCTGCGGGCGCGCCTGCAGCTCTGTGACGACCACCCGCAGCGCGCTCACCTCGCTGATGTGGGCGCTCTTGCTGAGCCAGAGGGTGTCGGCCTTGACGGCCTGGATGTCGTACTTGTCCGTCGGCGTCGGCGTCACATTGATCGCGGCCGTCTTTGTCTCCAGAGCCGCCGCCGTCTGGCTCGTCGGGGGCTCAAACACCTTGGCCGGCGACTTGAGCAGGTCCAGCACGTAGGGGTCCTTGAGGAACTCGGTCACGGCCGTCGAAGCCAGCCGGTCGCCCGTCGGATCGGACAGAACAGACGCAATCAGCTTCCACGATCTGGGTCACACAGTCAGCCCTGCAGGCACAAGGGAAGGGAGCGATGGGGAGGACTCTTGGATCCTGCTGACATCAACACTGTCTCTCCTTCGAGCAGCTCTTCCAGCGTCGGAAAGTACACATGGTCAGGTGGTGGCGCCATCGTGTCGCGTGGGATCGGCCACCATTGAAGAGCATCTGAGTCCCGGGATCGGCGAGGGCTGCTGCAGACACAAACCGCGGTGGTGCTGAAGATCAAAGGTGCCGTGCTCTGTTTTTTAGTAGTCGCGAAAAAAATAGCATTGAAGCTGCCCAAACCGACGCGGTTGGCTGGAGCTGCAGGGACGTGTTTTTTGTGGGGCTCAAGCTCAGACTGGCCTATAGCAGTAGAGCTGGGGAATGTTGAATGCAACAGCCTTCTCTGACTTCTCGTTTAGGTCTTGCTTTGATTCCACCGTATATTTAGCAAACAAAATAACTGCATGCCTTATCTAGCATTTCATCGGCACGGGCAGGACACCGATAAAAGGCGTATTCTACTTCGATGGCGTTGAGGTCTGCCTCGAGCGTAAAGAATCCTGGCCAAGCTAGTATTTATGAGCTTCATACGACTTGGCAACCGCAACAGCTACCGACGACGAAAGGTCTAGTTGCGGGACATCAATTACAGCATCCAATAACTGGACTGGTGCAGCCAAGGCGGTAAAGAGGCAGGGAGAGATGGAAGAGAGCGTCCCGGTCTTTGCATCGCCCAGCATGCAGCACTTGTAAGTTCTCGAGTTAGCACGCCGTCAATGGGCTTGGGGCGAGGGCTTCTTGACGATGCCGAAGCGATGTCTTGGGCGAAAGTCATCGCCGCCGGATGTCCTGGAGAAGCTGGGCTGCGCGTGATTGGAGGTGCCCTCCAGCACTATAGAGGAATCACATGTTTTGCCATCGGACGCGTGTAAGCTGTACTTGTGCACTTGCCGTCTTGCGGTCGCTTGGGTGCCAGGTGACGATCTGTGGCAAAAAGCACCGGGGCGAGCGTCGAGGCTGAGGCGAACCGCCAGGGCTCGGGCTTTCGGACAAAGGCAGCAGCGTCGATAACGAGTGCGGCTGCTGTTCGGAGCGCGCGCAAGCGACCCGTCATGCTGTTTCGACAAAGAAGGCCGGCGGGAGGATTTGGCAGGAGCAGTGCTACTATGCAGATATAGTGTGCTGATGTTTGTGCTGCAGTCAGCATCCGCCGGCGTTTAGCATGCAGATATGGGGTATGGCAAAGAAAGCTTCACCGAAAACAGACAGCAACCTCTCATGCATTCTTTGTTCTACTTTCTCGCATGACTGCACGTTCTCCATCGGGATGCAGATAGAAAACGACAGCCGCCAAAGGATGGCATGTACTATGTAGAGCGGACACAAAGAGAAGGCAAGGGAGGCAAGGAAGGGAGAGAGAGAGAGAGAGAGAGAGAGAGAGAGAGAGACAGAACCACAAAATCCCAGTCTCGTGTCCCTCGGCTCGCTGCCGCTGGCTAGCCATTCGGTTGGGCCGGCGAGGCTAAATATGGAAACAGCATCCTTCTTTGGCGTCTTCCCGCCCTCTGCTTTTTGGGTTCTGCCTAGCCCACGAGACCACGAGCCCACGAGCACCAATACGTTCCCCAGACTTGTCTCGGCCCAATCCAGATAATGTCGAGCCCGTGCGAACTGCTGTGCCGAGTGTGCTCGTACTCGTAGTCGTCACCGTGATGACAGAAACGCCACAACCGGGAAAAGTGGCATCCAGCATGAACCGCCTCTCACAGAGAGGGGCGATGCCGACGTCATGCATGGTAGTATCCAGCTGTGGCTTTGCTGCGATTCGAGATTTCCAGATCGGTACCCATGTGCTATTGGCTGCTGCCAGCAGGCAGATGCCATCACCGCTGCTCAAACTTGTTCCCAGGCCTGTTTCCGGCTTTTCTCTTTTTTCTCTTTTTTTTCTCTCTTTTTATTATTATTTTTATTTTTACAGACCAGCCCGATCGTCTCACCATTCCATCCGCCAACCGATCGACGGGCAATCGCTATCGAGCTTCCCTTGCCGTTGGCTGCCCGCGTTATGCGATCGTCCCTATGCTTGGTGATAAAAATACCTGCGGACGACTGGACTCGGGGGGGGGGGGGGCGGGGGGTAGGAAGCCAAAGTACTCCTTGGTCTTGGCAGCGTTGCCTCCATTGTGGGTCCGAATTAACCCAAGAAAGCAGGGGAAATTTAAAAATAAAAAAATTGCATTGTTTGGGGTGACAGGGCAAATAACGACAGGCGGAGGAATAAAAAACACACCGCTACTACAGGCCCTAAAAGTTCGATACCTAATAGCCAGCACACTAATTCAGTCGAGGCGGCGACGCGTTGTTTCTGATGGCTCCTGCTCTGGAACGAGCCTTTTCTGACTCTTCGGCTCTGCGCACTAAACCCGTTCCGAAGCCCCCAAACCACCGCCCTAGCCCGCCGCCCAATCAGCACCTGTCAGCTGGCCCTCCTCGCCCAGTACCCTCCTTCCTCACATAATACGGAGTTTGTCGCGACAGGTGCACCCCTCTTGCAGCGCTCACCACGGCAGTAGTCGTAGCTCCTTCCTCGACTCGATCATTTTCGGTTTTTGACGGCAATCTTGCTCTCCGCCCCTCTCAGGCTTGCCGACTTTCTCCCACAACAAGAAACCTCGCTTCGCACGACCACTTCTGCCTTTCTGCTCGCCTCGCCCGCCGCCGCATCGACGCGCCTCCTGTCTCTCTCTCTCTCTCTCTCGGCTGGGTGCCTGTTTCTGTCGGCCGCACGCACGCGCTGCCATTCTCTCCATTCGTTGTTTCGTCCTTTCGCGTCCGTCGCCTTCTTCCTCCTCCCCTCGACATCAGTCCAAATCGCGGTGCCATCGCGTCCCTTCCATTCCTCGACATCCATCGACGACTGCGCTCTGCATACGTGACCAACCGTCTGCGACCGCGCACAGCATACACACTGTTGCGTCTGCCGGCTCGCATCCCACCAACGAACATCGTCCTCCGCGTCCCTCCATCCACCAACGAAAAAAAAATATACATAGATTTGGACTCGTCCTTTCCGCACCCCTCCCTTGACTGCCCCGTCGCAGACGGTCGTATTGTCGTCGCCGCCGTCGCCAATCTCCTCGACGGGTCGCGGCCACCATGACAACCGCCGCACCTCCCCCCAATCCGCCGCTGGCATCTCCGCCATCCGAACATCACATCAAGCCGCAGCCGCAACCACAACCACCGGTGCCGATCCAACAGCAGCCGGAGCAGCCACACAAACAAGACCAGCAGCAACCCCAGCAGCAGCAGCAGCAACAACAACACCAACAACCACAGCGCCAGCAGCAGCTGCTCGTACTCCAACCACAGCCACAACAACCGCACCACCATCAACTAGCACCTTCAAGACAACACCACTCGCCTGCGCCAGCTCCCCCCTTGCAGCCTGTCACTCCAAATGCCCTCCGCCACCCCAAGTCGCCCTTCCCCCTGCCGACCACCCCGGCCACCGTCAACAATGCGTCTCCGCCCAGCAAGCGCGATCTCAAATCGTGGTGGAAGGGCTTCAAGCTCCAATCAAGGAATCACGATACACCAGGTAAATACAGCTTCCACTTGCTCTTTTTTTTTCTCCTCTCGTCGAGCTGCGCCACTTTTGCATCTCCTCCGCTCCGCCTCCCCGCCTCTGCGCAGCCGAGGTCCGCGGCCGGTCACACCCTGCACTGCCTGTCCTACCGAGAAAGAGGACCGACAAGGCTGGAAAGTCGCACGGCATCCTGTCACCAGCCCGATCCAAGGAAACGGAGAAGCAGCCGAAGCTGCAAAAGGCACGAAACGAGTGCTGACATCTTGTGCTGCAGAGCAACGACCACCTGGCATATTCGGTGTGCCCCTGCGCGACAGCGTAAAATATGCAAATGTCGCCATCTCCTTGATCGACGAGAATGGGAAGAGCTACATCTACGGCTATGTTCCCATTGTTGTCGCCAAGTGTGGTGTTTTCCTCAAGGAAAGGGGTACGTCAACCCCCCCCCCCCTTTTTTTTTTCTCTCTTTCGTACTGACCTCTGAAGCCACCGGTATCGAGGGCATCTTTCGCCTGAGCGGCTCGGAAAAGCGCATCAAGGAGCTTAAGATCGCCTTTGATTCACCTGACCGCTACGGCAAGGGCCTGTCCTGGAACGGCTACACCGTCCACGATGCTGCCAACGTCCTGCGCCGGTATCTCAACGACCTGCCCGAGCCGGTTGTCCCGCTCGACTTTTATGACCGCTTCCGCGAGCCTCTGCGCTACGCGGTCCAGCCATCTGGCAGCGACACCGACGGTCCCCAGTTTGTCAGCGATTTCGACATGAGCAGGGCCATTGGCCAGTACCAGCATCTCATCACGGAGCTGCCGCCGCTCAACCGCCAGCTGCTGCTCTACATTCTCGATCTGCTTGCCGTCTTTGCTGCCAAGTCGGACGTGAACCGCATGAACTCACAAAACTTGGCCGCCATCTTCCAGCCGGGCATCCTGTCACATCCTCACCACGCCATGGCCCCAGAGGAGTACCGCCTCAACCAGACCGTCCTCATCTTCCTCATTGAGAACCAGGACCACTTTTTGATCGGCATGCAGGGCACCGCCGCCGATGAGAAGACGGTCCAGGAAGTGCAAAGAGGCACGCCCCCCGTGACGCCCGCCGTGGGCTTGGACGCAGCCACCGCCGTGGGCGTCAGCCGAACGGCATCGAATGCGAGTGCCGGCGCCGAAAGCGTGGCTCGCGACGGCAAGATCCGCCGGAACCGCTCGACCTCTTCGCGCCGCTCCAACAACAACAGCGTTCACCACATTACCCACAACGCCACCCCCCGGAGCAGTAGCCCTGCGCTTGTCACAACACCCACCAATGTAAGCGGTGCGAGCGGCGGTCTGGCGCGGAGCAACACCCTGCCGGCCCGCTCTCCCGGTCTGGGCCCCGGACGCTTTGCTAAAACCGGCAGCCCCGTCTCGCCGCTCACCCCCATCGGACACCATTCTGCTTCTCATGCGACGCCGACTGTGGAGCCAGTTGCGGAAGCTGCCTCTCCCACGGACGATGCCCCTTCTCCAAATCCTTTCGCGGGGACTGTGCCGCGAAATGCCACGCCGTCCCCTACACCAGGACTGGGTTTGGGTCTCTCACCACCCCCACCAGGCAGTCCGCTTGCCTTGGCTGCAACAAAGGATGGCGCCACGGGTACCCCAGCCAAGGAGAGACGATTCCAGCTTTTCCAAAGATCGCCCGCAAGTGATGGTGAGCTGCGTCCGCAGCCAAACAAGCTCAAGAAGAAAAGAATGCCCAGCAGCACCAACCCGAGTGCGCAAAGCTCAACAGCCTCACTACCACCGGCTACCGGTTCCCTCGCGTCTCCCAGCCACGAACGAACGGTCGATCCGTTTGACGAACACCACAGCGCTTCGACGCTGGCGTCCGTGCCGGCATCCGTGCCAGAAGCCGTACCAGCTCCGGCACTGGCGGCAGCCCATTTGAGCAGCGGCTATACAAGTGATGACCAGGCAGCACACCACCACACTCCCTCTGCCTCGGCCGCCGATGTTGGCTCGGATTCAACCCCCCGAGCTTCACAAGCACCGTCGGCGGTGAACACGGCAACGCCAAGTACACCAGCCGCTGTTGCCTCCGCCGACGCCATGCTGCGACCACATAGACGATCACCGTCGACGTCGCTTCACAGCTCCTTCAATGAGGGCTCAGACCTCGATCAAGTGGATGAGATCATTACCGGAACTGTGCCGGATCATGCCGATCAGCCAGAAAAGGCCAAGAAGCGGCTGTGGCGCTTGTCCAGACGCCGCGACGACCAAGTGTTCAACCAGGCCTCCATGGCTTCCGTTTTTGGGCAGCAGCCGTCCACAAGCAACCTGAGCACAGCATCGACACCACCGCAACTAGCGTCCAGCGTCGGGTCGAATGCCCACGCGACACTGAGCACCAGCTCCATTGGAAGTGGCGGGCTTGCTGCCGTGGACATGGGCGCCATTTCGCTGACAGGAGCGAGCGGATCCTCGGACCCAACGCTGGCCACAACGGAGCCGCACACATCACGAGACTCTGGGGCCAGTGGCGGCAGCAGCAGGGACAGCAAGGACGGCAAAGATGAGCTGAACAAGGGCAAGCTGACCGGGTGGCTGAAGAGCAAGTACCGGGAGGCCAAGGAGAACGCAGAGCAGCGGCGAAACAAGTCACCATCACCCAGTGACAAGCCAGCAACCACGGGATTGGTGCCTGGGCCAGTGCGGGGAAAGAGCCTGGACCTAAGCAGGGCAGCAGACGAAGAGCGAAAATCGTCCTAGTTGCTCGTTCTATCCCACCCATTTTTCATTGTTTTTGTCCCTTTTTCTTGCAGCGTTGGTGGGACAGTTCATCAAAAGCACAACAAGCCCTGGAAACAAAAATCAAACAAACAAAAAACACAGAGACGCAGTCATTGAGGCACGATGGTTCTTTTGGGGTTCGGTTTTGACGGGCTTGGATTTTTTAAAGACTGGGATATTCAGTTGGATTTTTGGGTTGCTTGGATTTCTTGGAAGATGCTGGAAGATTATAACTGTCTTGTATTTCTATCACGATGACGGTTCCGCCCTTTTTACCCCCATTTTCTTTTTCGCTTTTCTTTTTTCTTCTTTGTATTGGGCGGTGTGTCCGCAAGAAGGATACCCCTAGGGACGTTTTTTCAAAGACGTATATTTTGGAATGGAGTTTAACTCATGATTTATGTTGCCAATTATGTAAGGATCGATGAACGTCTTCAACATAAGGAGCGGCCTAGCAGGACACTAATACAATGGGCTGCCTTGGTACTCGAGGCCAGGCCTGTCTTGACTCGAAGCCTGTCTCAACACGGACGGTCGCCCGCTATCAGTCTGCACCCCGTAGTACGCGTCAATGCAATCCTTCGGTCCCACTCGCCAGGGCCTATCTAAGGCTGAATGTATCGTATCATCAAGTGGCCTGGCCGAGGTCTTTCGCTTTTTCCGCTGTTCTTTTTCTCGATGCCAAATTTTGCCCCCTTCAGCGTGACGAGACTCAGCAAACATTTCCCAAAGTCTCAACTCTTGTCAGATGCATGATGGTCTTGAAGAAAGAATGGCCAGCTGGTTTTCCAGCCCTATACCATAAAAGCAGCCGCGGCCTAGCCTTCGGTTATCAGTCCGAGTGTGTCTTAGGTCGCAGCATGCTGTTCAGCCGCACATCATTTCCGAATGTCCACGTTAGCCGCATAGCCTGCCCTGGTCTCTTTTTGTATGAGCACGCACAGCGTCAAGTAGTATCACGCCGACATTTGTCGAGCAGAGTGTAAAGAATAGGAGGTTTATCACAAATTAAATAGCCCAAAGGAAAGGGGGGGGGACTTGAGAGATGATACCCAAAAGGCTTACCGTTCTAGGCACACCACACTCGACTTTATAAAGTGAGTACCTTCTCAGCCAAGGGGGGCTGCTGACACGATCTAGGCCTCGCGCTATGAGGCCCATTGTTTAGGTTCGACTAATTAGCAAGACGGGCAAGCGGCTGTGCCATGTGCATGTGCATGTGCATGCGTGGTGCTGCTCATTAAAAGTAAAGCCCCCCCCCCCCCCAGCACTCGGTGGATTTCCTCGTCGTCTTGTTGCCCGCGGGAAGAGCAGCGCGGCAGCTCCCATCATGGCTCTGGCTCTGACGACCACGTTCACGCCGTCGGCGTACTGCACGCAAGACGTCTACCGGTACAACACGTCGTGCTCCTACGACGGCTCGACGACGGTCGGCGCCTACGACTGCCAATACTACCACCTGGGGCCGGCCACCAGCTCGTCCGACTGTCTGCCGTCGAGCTGGTCGCAGGCCCTCACCTCGTACTATGCCTCGGGCATCTGCCCGACCGGCTACACCGAGGCCCAAAAAAGCCAGGTGCTCGACTCCACCGGCGCCGTCTCCTTGCGGGCCGTGTGCTGTCCTAGGTGCGCAACGCGTGGTGGTGGTGTGCTCCCCGAGAGAGAGAGAGAGAGAGAGAGAGCGGACGCTAACCCGGCGCAGCGGCTATGTCTACGAGACCGGCTCCGAGTACCCCTGGCTCAGCACCGATCTCTGCAGCTCGCACATGCCCAAGACGGAAACCATGACTTTTACCTACAGCCTCCAGGGCCAGGGCTGGGCCACCGTCACCACCTACGACTACCGCGACTACAAGGCCTTTGGCATCCCCATCGAGTACGCCTCCACCTCTAGCGCCCTCACCTCTGCGCCCACGGTCACCACCATGCCGACCAGCACCAGCACGGCCGGCTCGAGCCGCGGCAGCAGCGGCCTCAGCAGTGGCGCCAAGGCAGGCATCGGTGTCGGCGTCGCCATCGGCGGCATCCTCATCCTCGGTGCCATTGCTGCGTTCGTCGTCACCCGCCGGCGCCGGGCTGCGGCGGCCCGCGCCGGGGCCTCGTCGTCGGCTTACACACAGGCGCCCACGTCGCCACCTGGCGGCGAGAGTTACGGCGGCAGCTCCGCACCCAGATACAGCACCAGCACGCCGGGGTACACGGTCAGCGAGATGGCGCAGCCCGACCACGCTCCTTTAGCCGGAGGAGGAACCGTAAGCAGCCTCAATAAGACGGGGAAGCCCGACGCCAACATTGCGTATGAGCTGCCGGTGATACGGGAGCCTATAGCGGAGCTGCCAGCGAACAACTAGGGGGGTGGAGAGTGGTGTTTTCGGGACAAAGCGTGGCAATGGTGGAAATACTTTGTTTCAAGATCTTGCGGATTTGCCTAATTAGAAGCTTGATTTTCAGAATTGTATTTCATCCCTTGCTTGTGCGGGGGGACCAACAACACAGGTGATGACGCATGCTGCTCGTTCTTAGGACATCTGTCGGAGATGGCAGTGTATAGGTGCACGTATGACGTTTGAATTTTAGTCAGCCGAAAGGCTTGTCTGGGAGAAGCTTCAGGTGGCGCCGGCTGACTCCTGCCAAGGCTGACCGGAAGAGCTCCTGCCTTGCCCGTGGCTTGCTGCAGCTTGGGGCTTTCGTGCTTGCCCAAACGGGCGAGCGCCAAGCCAGCTGAGCATTTCCAGAGCAAATGCCAGCAAAAGATGAAGATGCATTAATATTACGGCAGACGGGCCGCAGGTCATTAGTAATAGCAGAGATGACAGTGGCAGATCATCACCGCATCGGCATCGACCGTTCAGCTCGGGTTCTGAGTGCTTCGCTGATTCCGAGCGATACCGGAGCGGCGGCGTCTGATGTCCGAGACAGAACGAGAAGAATAAAAAAAAAAGAAAAAAAAAAAAAAGAAAAAAACGGCCGCATCGGACGTAACCTATACAGCAACCGCAGCCAAGGGCACATCGACAACGTTGCAGACTTGCGACCCAGCAGCTGAAAGGACCCCGGGCGAGCCATGCTGGTTGGCTCGAGAGGGCATTTTTGTGGACGGCGGTCGGCCGAGTCGGCCAAATCGATGCGAGCGCGCTGAGAGCTAGGGCATTTTCAGCGTTAGCCTAACAGCCGCGTCTCCGCATTGTGGGGGACCAAGGTTTAAGTCGAGCACATGGAAAAGACGATGGAGGGAGAGGAAAAAGAAGACCAAGAACAAATATAAAAATAAAAAAATAAAAAATAAAAAAAAGAATAAAAAGAATAAAAAGAGTGGCAATGCGGATCTGACTCAAGAAAAGCTTGATATATAGGTGCTTCTGCTATCCTCTTGGACATCCTCTGTAGACCCTTCAATTCATTACCCCGAACGGCACTATTAGTCTCACCGTCCTTCACACCCCCTGCTCGTCGATCCCTTCGTCCTTTGGTCATTTGCTCTCGTTCCTCGGCTCCTCGTGAGCTAGGCTCGTAAGCCAACCAACAGACGAGGCACCCTCTGGCGACTATTTCTTTCTCCCTCCCCGCATCCCAGTCTGTAGTGCGACCTCCACCAGTCCAGCACGCCTCTCTTTCCCCGCCTTTGCCCCAGCTTGGCTGCTTCTGTCGGCCTTGCTCATTCCCGTTCCCTATCTACGACAGACCGAGTCATGTTTTTCCGAAAGGGTGAGTCCGAGCCGATGCGGCTGCTTCTCTCTCGCTCCTATACTCACGCTTGCAGACACCCTGGCCGAGCACGATGACGGCGTCATGCGCAGCGGCGACGGCAAAGAAGGGGGGGTGCTGGGCGGCGACGAGCGCGGGCTGCCCGGCTCGGACGGCGTCGGCGTCGTGACCGACCGGAGCAGCGGCACCCTTGACGAGCTGCGGGTGCCGGTGCCGCCGCACACGACCGAGGCGCGCCTGATGCGCCGCATCGACCTGCGCGTGGTGCCCTTCCTGGCCATCCTGTACCTCGTGGCCTTTCTGGACCGCATCAACGTGGCCAACGCCCGCAGCTTTGGCCTCGTGCAGGACCTCAAGCTGACGGGCGTGCAGTACAACACGGCGCTGACCATCTTCTTCGTGCCCTACATCGTCTTTGAGATGGCCTCCAACATTCTGCTGAAGCGCTTCTCGCCGCGCGTCTGGCTCAGCTGCTGCGGCATGCTCTTTGCCATGGTCACCGTCCTGCAGGGCCTGACCCAGAGCTACAGCGGCATCCTGGCCACCCGCTTCTTCCTCGGCCTCTTTGAGTGCGGCATGTTCCCGGGCTGCTTCTACCTGCTCGGCATGTGGTACCGCCGCGAGGACGCCCAGCGCCGCTACTCCTTCTTCTTCTCCTCCACCTCGCTGGCTGGCGCCTTTGGCGGCCTGCTGGCTTCGGCCATCGGCAAGAGTGCGTCCGGCCTTGTCTTCTGCCTCGCCTGTCTTTCCTCTAACAGCCCTCGCCTGTCTCTCCTGCTAACAACCCAGTGGACCACATGCGCAACTACCGCGGATGGCGATGGATCTTTATACTCGAGGGTGAGTCCTCTCTCTCTCTCTCGGTGCACTGCTGACGTACAGGCTCCGCCTCCTTTGTCATCTGCTTCATCTTTCTCTTCATCTTCCCCTCCTTGTAAGTCCCCCCCTTGTAGGTCTTCCCCCTCTTTCCCTGCACGCTCTCTGACCGCACCAGCCCGGAACAGGCCAAATGGCTGCGCGAGGACGAGCGCGCGTACATCAAGGCGCGGCTCGCGGCCGACCAGGGCAACAACGCAGCCGAGCGCAAGGTGACGTTCCGCGACATCCTGACGGTGATGAAGGACTTCAAGATCATCCTCGGCGGCTTCATGTACTTTGGCCTCATCGTGCCGGCCTACGGCTACGCCTTTTTCAGCCCGGCCATCATCTCCACGTACAACTACAGCCCCATCCAGACGCAGCTGCACTCGGTGCCGCCCTGGGTCACCGCCTTTGGCTTCGCCATGATTGTCGCCTTTTTCTCCGACCACACCCGCCACCGCTTCCTCTTCACCATTGGCCCCATCTGCCTCGCCATTGCCGGCTTCGCCATCCTGCTCCGCGTCCACGACAACGTCCACGTCCAGTACGCCGCCCTCTTCCTCATCTGCGCCGGCACCTACTCGGCCATGCCCGTCATCGTGTGCTGGTTCAGCATGAACCTCGGCGGCCACCATCGCCGCGCCATCGGCGTCGCCTGGCAGATCGGTTTCGGCAACATTGGCGGCATCATCGCCACCTACTCCTTCCTGTCCAAGGACGCCCCGCGCTACAAGAACGGCTACTGCATCTGCATCGGCTTCATCTGCCTCAGCGCCCTGTCCTGCTGCCTCTACTTTGCCGCCCTCGTCGCCGAGAACCGCCGCCGCAGCAAGACCGTCCGCAATGTCGGCCTGACCGACTACGAGAAGACGGAGCTGGGAGTGCGTTCCCCTCTACATCCCATTTCATGTCGCCTGCTAACTCTCCAGGATCTGAATCCCGAGTTCCGGTACATGTTGTAATAAGCTGTAAGATTTCAAAGAGAAGAAAAAAAAAAGGGGCGACAGAAAGGCCGAGAATTATATTCATCATGTCATAGAGATTCAATGGGAGGGTGCATATTCGCTGCTTCATGCGCTGCTCATGTTGCCTCCGGGTGGCTCGCGTTCGAGTACACCCCCGTGTCCCACACCACCAGGGCACCGCGCCGCCGCCCGTCTTCGTTGAAGAAGCCGTTCCAGCCGGTCCACGCGCGGCGCAGCGTCACGTCCAAGCCGGCGCCGTCAGCCGACGCAAAAAAGGCGGCGAGCGTGTCTTCGAGGCCCTCAAAGCCGACAATGTACCGCGGGATTTCGCCGCCGCGCTGGCGCCCACTATCAGTGGTGTCTGCTCGCGGTGGCCAGATCTCTGCAGCCAGAAAGTGCGCCGGCGCCGCGTAGAACCGGTCGGCCTCGTCGAGGTAGGCGGCGCGCGCAGCCGACCGCGGCGGCGTGTCCAGCGGCGGCTCGCAGGTCAGCGCGCGCACCCGCAGGCCGGGGTACACCAGGTGGGATCGCCAGGGCGTCGAATGGCACGGCACCAGGAACAGCGCAAACAGCTCGTCGCCATCACCGTCGCTCGACGCGCCCGACACACTGGACGCGGCCGACGTGGACCAGCTCGGGTCCGGGTACGTGTCGTAGGCCGGCAGCTCAGCCGCCGGCACCTCGACCCAGTCAAAGTGGATGCGCTCGTACTCGCCGCGCAGGAATCCCAGCACGCTCAGCGGCGCGGGCTGGTGGCCCAGCGACAGGTAGCCGGCCACGACGGCGTTGACCGCGACGGCCGCCGCCAAAAGACCCGTGTGCCGCAGCGAGGTCGAGGGGTCGTTTTTTCGGGGCACGGCCGACGGCGACGGCGAGGTCCCTGCTGCTGAGGCTGTTGTAAAAAAGGACGCCGCGTGCGGTGCGGCCAGCACCTGCAGCATGGGCAGGAGCGGGTACAGGAAGCGCACCTCCTTGTGGGAAACGAGAGACAACGCGGCCACCATGCCCACCACGGCAAACGCGATGGCCTTGCGGGCGTTGGACGTGCGCAGAGCAGCCGCCGGCGCAGCAGCTGCCGGGCCAGGGGTGATCAGAGCCGCATACACGCCCACGAGCGCAAACGGCAGGCTGGTCATGGTGAGCAGCGGCAGGCCTTGCGACAGGTAGTAGTGCCAGTCGTTGCGGCCGTAGAATACGGCCACGTCCTGCTTCAGGTTGATGTCGAGGAACGTGTAGGCCGGCAGGGTCCACACGCCGTAGTAGAGCCGGTCCGAGACGGCCGAGACGGCCAGCACGAGCAGGCCGCAGCCGGCAATCTCACCCGCCAGCCGGAGGAGAAGCGCCACAGACGGGCGCGGGCCCTGGGCCGAGGCAGCAGGCCGGACGTCGAGCGTCATGCGCGTCGCCGCCACCGTCAGCAGAGCTGCCCAGATGAGCAGGTTCGTGGGCCGCAGCACCACAGCGGTGGCCGCCAGAACAAGCGACAGGCGCAGCTGCCACAGCGCGCCCTTGGCCAAAAGCCCCTCGATGCTCTTGGATGAGGTGCCGTCGCCGTCGAAAATCTGCCAGGGCCAATATGACAGAGCCGCTGCCGTGAGGGTGGCCTCCAGGCCGTTGGAGAATGTGCGCGGGCCGCAGTACCACTCCCACGGGCTCACAACACACAGCCAAAGCTGGGATATTAGACAAGAGCCAAAAACAAAAGAGAGGAGGGACGCACAGCAGCCCATGTGGCGTTGTGGGCAAAGCCGTACAGCTGGCCAGCCAGCCGCCAGACGTAATAGTCGGTGATCGCGGCAAACACCGCCTGAGCGGCACCGGGCGCAGCCGTCAAGAGAATGGCCCGCAGCGGGCCGACGGCGTGGACCAGCTGGATGAGCGTCTCGGCCACCAAGTAGACGCCGGCAAACAGCACCGGGTGGAGTGATGTGCGCAGGTGGTATCGCCATTCCTGCTGGTGAGCTGGGCAGGCAGACGAGCCGACAGGCAGGCAGACAGGCAAACAGACAGACAGAGAGACGCACCCATGTGAGCCAGGCACCGCCCGCCGGCCCGTGGACCAGCGCCCAGGCCGGCTCCAGCGACTGGAAGTATTCGTCGGGCTGGAAAAAGGTGCGGACGCAGAGCGCGCTGCACCAGCGCAGCAGCAGCAGCGCCGTCAGCACATCAGACTGCTGGAACGCGAGCACCTCGTGGTGCACGGGCGTCGACTGAGCCGCCGCAGCTTCCGGCGTCTTGGCAGCGGACGCCTCGCTGCTCTTCTTGTCCGGATTCGACATTGCTGCCGAAGCCGCTTTGCAGCCAAGAAAAAAAAAAAAAAAGAAAAAAAAGGGGAATAGAGGGTGAGTTATACAAAGGGAGGAGACGGTTCTGTTTACGGCATCGTTGCCACAATGAAGAAAGCAATCTTTTCTGGAGCAACGTTTCCAGCTGCGGTTGTTTTCCTTCTCGAAACGTGACTGAACGATAGGACAGGTCAGGCAAAAGAAGCGAGCTTCAGCGAGCTGAGCTCTGGGCGGGGGAGCTGTGTCGCCACATGATTGGCTCATTATTCGCGCCCTATCCAAAGCCGCCCAATCTCCACGAGGTAACCGCATCCGGACCTGCAGAGCCGCCTGTGGTACCTGCCACAGCAACCCTAAAATATCGCTGGGCTCTCCAGCACCAGAGCGCATCCAACGATCTGCGTCTCTGTGGATGAACAACGGCTGTGACAAAAGCAGAGCGCAGGGGGCAGGCATCAATCCGTTTCGTTGGCGCGTTGGGCAGCCGCCACAGGCTCTCTCCACAATGTGGCCGCTTTGCTTCGGCATTGGCGATTAGTGACGTCGCAGCTAAAGGTAATACGCTTCCCTTTAACGGTCATTTGCCCATTTTGCCCGTTGGTCCTGCCGTCTATTCTGGTCATCTGTCCCCTTTCTTCGCCTGCAATTGCACTTAGGGGTATAGACGAGGTTTCGGGATGCTGGCACGCTCTTTTTCTCGCTGGGCAAGGCCGAGATCGCTTCCTTTTTAGCCCTGGACACAAAACCTGACGAGCCGCCCACATTGCAGAGCAGATAAGATAGCTTGCGATTTGTCGCCTCCTCGCGAGTGGACTTTTCGCTATATTAGACCGCTTCCCCTCCTTGCACCAAGACAGCTAACGGATTGGGACCAACCTGTCCCGTTATTCATCCTTTTGCCACCGCGGCCAGCCTCTTGTCACAATTCCTCTTCTTCGCCTCCTGCCTCGCAGTACGACGTGCTGCTTCTCACGAGACCATCAACCACCATCATGGCTTCTGCTGACCACTTCCATGCCTCCTCGACCCAGGCAGCCATTGACGCCGAGGAAAAGTATGCTGCGCACAACTACCACCCCATCCCGGTCGTGTTCGCCCGCGCCCAGGGCGTCGACGTGTGGGACCCCGAGGGCAAGCACTACATCGACTTCTTGTCGGCCTACAGCGCCGTCAACCAGGGCCACTGCCACCCCGAGCTGATCAAGGCGCTGGTCGAGCAGGCCGGCCGGCTGACGCTGAGCTCGCGGGCCTTTCACAACGACGTGTTCCCGGTCTGGGCCGAGAAGATCCGGGCGACGTTCGGCTACGACATGGTGCTGCCCATGAACACGGGCGCCGAGGCCGTCGAGACGGCCATCAAGATCGCCCGCAAGTGGGCGTACAAGGTCAAGAAGGTGCCGCAGGGCAAGGCGCTCGTCTTTGGCGCCGCCGACAACTTCCACGGCCGCACCATGGCCGCCATCTCCCTCTCCACCGACCCCGAGTCGCGCGACAACTACGGCCCCTACGTGCCCAACATTGGCGCCGTCGTGCCCTCGACCGGCCAGCCCATCCGCTACAACAACGTCGCCGACCTCGAGGCCGCCTTTGCCGCCCACGGCCCCGAGACTGCCGCCTTTATCGTCGAGCCCATCCAGGGCGAGGCCGGCGTCGTCGTGCCCGACGACGACTACCTCACCCGCGTGCAGGCCCTGTGCAAGAAGCACAACGTGCTGCTGATCTGCGACGAGATCCAGACGGGCATTGCCCGCACGGGGCGCATGCTGTGCTCCGAGTGGGCCGGCATCAAGCCCGACCTGGTCACCCTGGGCAAGGCCATCTCCGGCGGCCTCTACCCCGTCAGCGCCGTGCTGGGCTCGCGCGACATCATGCTCGTGGTTGAGCCCGGCACCCACGGCTCGACCTACGGCGGCAACCCGCTGGGCTGCGCCGTGTCCATCCGCGCGCTGGAGCTGGTCGAGGAGGGCGGCCTCGTCGCCCACGCCGACCGCCTGGGCCGCATCTTCCGCGACGGCGTCGCCGCCTTCCGCTCGCCCGTTGTGCAGACCGTGCGCGGCAAGGGCCTGCTCAATGCCGTCGTCATCGACGAGTCCAAGGCCAACGGCCGCACCGCCTGGGACCTGTGCCTCCTGCTCAAGGACAAGGGCCTGCTGGCCAAGCCCACCCACGGCAACATCATCCGCTTTGCGCCGCCGCTCGTCATCACCGAGGACCAGGTCCGCCAAGCCCTGGTCACCATTGGCGAGGCGCTCCAGGAGCTGCCGACCGCCGCCAAGGCCGACCATTAGGCCATTGGACGCACACAATGTTGATATAGGGCTTCTGCCACGAGATTGGATTTAACTGGACGTTGGGAATGGCCGGGATGGATGGACACGAGACGCATTGGTGCAGGAGTCACATGCAGCAAACAAAAAAAAGGCGAACGAGGGCAACCTCTCATTGCAATTACGGAACGGAAAAGCCTCCCCCCCAAAAGACCATAATGATACCAGATGGGAAGCACGGCATGACATTAGTTTACCTTTGTTATTATTGAATCCTAGACCTCTCTCTGGCTTTCGTCCTTGCGACGCTTATGCGGAATTCCTCCAGATTTCCGGAACGGTGCTCCGGACGAGTCATGCACGGGTACCTTACCAGAGAGGGTCACTTGGCCGGGCTGACCGGTCTGGGTATCGCGAAAGGATGGGCATCTGTGCAGAGACTAGGCAGCAAACGAGAGAGAAGGACGGACCGCCTTGTCCAGCTGCAGGTCGGCCACCAGTCAGCATCGCCGCCCACTCATATTGCCCATCTTACGAGGAATGCTGTCTAGTGAGCCATGGGGACCGTGTGAGCGAGTGTTGAGAGCAAATGTTGAGAGAGAGTGTGTGTGTGCGTGCGTGCATATGGGACCCCCCTGGACGGCGTGGTGTTGTCCTTTGATTGTTCGTATTGCTCTTCCTCCGCCTTTTTAACCATAATAATAACGGCAGAAACCGCTAGGAATAAGACATTGATAGCTCGCTTCCACAAGGAACAATAAACAAGCAAAAAAAAAAAAAAAATAGAAAAAAAAGGGCGGGTGGCTCGCCTAAAGGCGGTGTGACGCTTCGTCTGCCTTGTCCTGTCCGAGTTTCTCCTCTTCTTTCACCTGATGCGCCTTTCGAGAGCTGGGGGAGAGAGATACGAGAGAGCTGTCGCATGCGTGATTCTCCTCCCTGCTGCAACGGGTCCTGCAGCACGCTGCGGCAGGGCGGCGGCCACGGCCATTGGCCGGGGAAAAAAAGAAGCGGACCTTGGCTGTCTGCCGATGGAGTCGGATAATGCCTGTTGCTTGCCTTTTCTGATCTTGTCAGATCGCGCTTCCGCCTGTTTGGCTTTGGCTTCTTTTCTTATTATTTTTATTTGGCACATGTAAGATATGCTTGTCACTCCCTCTCACCAGGCAGCCGGATTCGACAGCGTCTTGTCGACACAGTTGGCCTCATCCATCAGATGGTCTCAGGGTGGGGAAAGGAACGAGGAGGGAGGGGGGCCAGAACTGTGAGCAGCTGCCTGGACCCAGCCTCGATCATGCCAGCAGACAGATAAGAGAACGGAAGCCAAAAGGCGTGCGTGCGTGTGTGTGCTCTGGAAAGAGAGTGTGGTGGTGTGGATCGGTTTCGGCGTCGTCCACAGTACAAGGGAACCTTTTTGGGGCCATACGCAATGCGGACTCGTACGTCGCAATATGGCAACCGCACTCGTACGCACGCATTCTTCCTCGTACTCGGATGTGCGATAGAAGCACTGTGAACATGGCATGGGTACGATATTATCGACCTGCGCCGTCGATCACGCCCGGCTTGGGTGGGCTCCTCTGTCCCGTCCAGGCCATTGGCGCTGGTTGCGGCCAAGTCAGCCAGGCTGCCACGTCGCGCTGCAAGCTACGAAGCCATACACATCTGAGCGCTCATCTGCCACAGGGAAAAAGGGTGGGCAGAGCAAATAAGCAGCAAGCTTGGGCAGATCGGTGACCGTTTGCAGAGGGGATGGCAGGGACAGTACGTATACTCGTAGGGACAGCAGGGAGGACAGGGAGGACAGGTGGATAGGTGGACAGGAAGGGCGGACCAGCAGCAGATCACGAAAGCCATTCGCCAACAATCGTGTTGCAATCGTGCTGCCGCCATCAATGGCCCGCTGAGGTGTGTGCCCCCCAGCCAGACGGGTGCCACAGGCTGACAGTGTGACCACAGTGCCCCTCAAGACACGCTGCTAAGATGCGAGTACTTCCCTCAGGTCACCGGTTTGAGGCGAGCCCTCATGTGCTCGTCCTCGGACTCTTTGAGCACCAGCGATGACTGTGGCATCTCCGGGACCCCCGTAATGGCGAAATGGCTAGTCGGGGATGAGTTGTTCCATGCGCCCCTTCTTTTTCTTTGAGTTCTTTCATTGCATTGCATATTGCGGCCATGGCGTTTTTTTTTTCTTTTTTGCCGCTGGCGTCCCAGGTCACGAGCACTCGGTACTTCGCTGCAGGCGCTAACCTGATACACCGCCCGCTAGCGCAGGCGTGCGCGTGCAGATTACAGCAGGACAGGACTGGTGCCAGGACTGGGCCAGCGCCTTGGCTCCCTGCAGCATGCGCTGTGTCCGCAAATCCCGTCACTGCCGCTCGCCATCGCCCGACGACATTGTTCCAGGCCCACTTTCCAGTTGCGTGAGACGCCCTAACGCACTCCTCTGTCCTATCGCCCCTCCCCTCCTCCTTCCCTATCGATCACCGCCGTCCGTTCTTCGCCTCCCCGGGAAGTCACTATCTTGCTTGCTCCTTTCTCCTCTGTCTCGCGTCACGCGCCTGCCGACTTGAATTTATCATCGTCTTTCTCAGCAGTCGTGCTCTTTTCTCTTTTTTCTCTCTTCTTCTCTCCTTCTCTTCTTCTTTCCTTCTCTTTCTTCCCCCCCTCTTTCTACGCCGTCTGATCGACTTGCCTTGACCTTACTTGGCTCCCCTGTACTTTATCATCATCGTCGCCTCCTGCTCTGAGTCATTCACTTGCGCTTGGAAGCAGCCTCAGCATCCACACGCCTCCGTATACCGTGCCCGGGAAAATAAGCACACTGTAGGTCGCCTCCTCCGCCTCCCTTGTGCCCACCGTGCCGACTCGTGCGGGCCTGACTGGCCAACCATACATGATCCGGTTACGGCCTGCCCGTTGTCTGCCCTGCCCTGTCCTGCATCCCCCTGTTGTTCCTCCATGAATGGCTTGTGTCTCTGGCACCCCAGACTAACAAAGCTCTGCCGTTATTATCCAGAACTCGTCTCGTCCCTCGGGTTCCCCTTGGTCTCCTGTCCCGTTCTCCTCGTCTTCGTCTTCCTCGTCTCCCTCGCCCGTCTCGTCCGTCTCCCTCGTCCGCCGTCTCCCACCCAAGATAAGATAGCTGGTGGATCTTGACCCAGCACTTTGAATCGTCTCCATACCCTCTACATCCTCTGCTCGTGCCCATACGTCCACCCCCGTACCTGCTCTTGTGCTTCCCCCCTACCGATGCACAGGCAACACTTCTGAAGCTCCACTGGACTCCACCACGGCCCAAACAACCTCCTGCACACCCTCCTAGCTCGCTTGCTGTCTGCCTGTGTCCCTGGGTGCTGCTTGCTGCTGCAGAGGACGGACACAGCTACATTGCTAGCCTATCGGATTCTCGCCGCCTCATTCGCTGCCAGAGTTGACTCCCGTCTAATACCTTTTCCTCTTCTCTCGTCTCCTCTGGCTGGGCCTGCACTTTCTTCCCTTTTCTCTTCTCTTTTCTTCTCCTTCATCACCGCATTGCCTACCTCGCCCGCCACTCCCACCGCCTCTGCTATCCACCTCAACGGCTCCAGCTCCCCCCTCCCCCCAACTTACTTGCCCATTGCGTGCTCGCCTGGATTCGCCTTTAACATCTTATCTATGTATCACCTTATCAATCACACCAAAACGTGTATATGACACCAGCCTGAGCTTCCTCGACCGCCTAGGCCCATCAGGCGCCCTCCCCAACATTCCTCCCCCCCTTCGCGCTCTGCATCTGCCTCACAGCCCACCATGGCATCGTCTTCGGCAGGTTCCCATCGGCGGAATCGCCTGACCGAAGATGCGGTCGTTGGCCAGTTCATCATTGGCGGCGAGATCGGCAAGGGCAGTTTTGCCCAAGTCTTCATTGGCAAGCACAAGGTACGCACCAACCGTTTTGGCTGTCCTGCTGTCTGTCGCTTCTTGCTCACACCCACAGGTCTCAGGTGCCGCCGTGGCCGTCAAGTCCGTCGAACTCGCGCGCCTCAACAAGAAGCTGAAGGAGAACCTCTATGGCGAGATCAAGATCCTCAAGACCTTGCGCCACCCACACATTGTTGCCCTGCACGATTGCGTCGAGTCTGCCACCCACATCAACCTCGTCATGGAGTACTGCGAGCTCGGCGATCTGTCCATGTTCATCAAGAAGCGCGAGAAGCTCGTTACCAACCCGGCCACCCACGACATGGCCCGCAAATACCCCAGCGCCCCAAACTCAGGCCTCAACGAAGTCATCACCCGCCACTTCCTCAAGCAGCTGGCCAGCGCCCTCAAGTTTCTGCGCCAGAGCAACTTTGTCCACCGTGATGTCAAGCCCCAGAACCTGCTTCTCCTGCCGTCACCCGAGTACCGCGAAGCCTACAAGAATGCCCGGCCCATCCTCACTGCCAGCAACGACTCCCTGATCCCCGTCGCCGGCCTGCCATCACTGCCCATGCTGAAGCTGGCCGATTTTGGCTTTGCGCGCGTGCTGCCCTCAACCACCCTCGCCGAGACATTGTGCGGCTCGCCGCTCTACATGGCGCCCGAGATCCTCCGCTATGAGCGGTACGATGCAAAGGCTGATCTGTGGTCCGTTGGCACCGTGCTCTACGAGATGGTGTGCGGCCGCCCGCCGTTCCGGGCTAGCAACCACGTCGAGCTGCTCCGCAAGATCGAGGCGGCCGAAGACGCGATCAAGTTCCCTCGCGAATGCATCGTCAGCACGGAGATGAAGGGCCTCATCCGCGCCCTCTTGAAGCGCAACCCCGTAGAACGCCTCAGCTTTGACAATTTTTTCAACCACGACGTCGTCACAGGCCCCATCCCAGGCCTGGTGGAAGATGACGTGCCACGGCCTGAGCGCCCGGCGCTCGAGCGCGTCCCGGAGCGCCGATCCTCCAAGGAGATGCGGCCTACCGCCACCTCTGCAGCATCAAAGGCTGGCGAGCCTGCAATGTCCACCACACCAACATCGGCCACCGCAGGAACGGGCCGCCGGCCCTCGTTCCGGCGGTACAATCCCGATAACGCTGCTGGCGCGTCGGGTGCTGCTGGCGATAGCGATCGCGAAACCGCACCCGCTGCTGCTGCCACCAGTCCCATAGCTTCGTCTCCGCGGGAGCGGTCCAGCCGAGGCGATACCGCTGGCCCGCGGTTAAGCTACTCGCCGAGACACTACGAGGTTGGAGACGGCTTGGGAATCCGTCGGCCAACACCTCAGCCGTCAACATCGGCGCCGAACCGGCCCACTTCGTATGAAGAGCGCCGGCAGCACCGTCTGTCCAATATATCTTTGAAGCAGCAGCAGCAGCAGCAGCAGATCCAAGGTGAGCCGCATCAAACCGCTTTGAAATGACTGATGGCTAATGACAAACAGAAGCGAAGCGAGCTCTCACCGACGAACAGGAAAGGGCTGCGCAGGAAATTGCCTTTGAGCGAGACTATGTTCTGGTAGAAAAGAAGCACGTTGAAGTCAACGCCTTCGCCGACGAGATGGCCGCCAACCCTCGGCTTGCGGCCCAGTACCAACAGCTCCAGGGAGCGGGCAGCGGAGGATCATCCTCGTCGCCCAAGACCGGACATGCGCTGGTTCGTCGTGCTACCCAGCAAGGGCACCCAACATCCTCCTCAGGTGCCGTGGCCCCCACGCCGTCGCGCGCCATGCAAGCCGCCCAAGGGACGTTGGCGCGCCACGGCGAGCGGCCAGGTTCGGTCTCAGGCAGCCCCAGCTCAACGACGTCGTTTATAGCCAGGGCCATTCACGACGCAAGCTTTCGTCTCTTGGGCGTCAAGAACCCGGCTGCCCTGATTGGCAAGGGCACATCACCGCCGCAGCTGTATAGCCCATTCCCCTCGTACCCGACACCCAGTGCCGGGCCTGCCCTGATCACAGACGGCCGGCAGAGCGGGGACGGTGGGTCGAGCAGCGCGCCAGCAGAAGGCGATGCGCGCGTGGCGCAGGTGATTGAAGACTACGCTACGCGCAGCGATGTCGTCTACGGATTTGCCGAGGTCAAGTACAAGCAGCTGGTGCCGCTTGCACCGTCAGCCGAGCACGACCTGAACGGACTGCCGGTGTCTGAGAAGATGGCTGCCGCCGACGACGACGAAGACGAGCTCACGGTGGACGCTGTTGTCGTCTTGTCCGAAGAAGCACTGGTGCTTTATGTCAAGGCGCTGTCGCTGCTGGCCAAGTCGATGGACATTGCTAGCATGTGGTGGAAGAGCAAGATGCGCGACACCTCGGGCAACGGTGCCCACCAGCTTGCGGTAGTGCGCGAGTCGCCTCTCGGTCTTCGGATCAATGCCGCCGTCCAGTGGATCCGGTCGCGCTTCAATGAGGTGCTAGAGAAGGCCAGCTTCGCGCGACTTCGCCTCACCGAGGCGCAGAAGCGGCTGCCCGAAGACCACCCAAGCCATCCGAACAACCACAACTTGGACGAGGCCGGCAGCGGCGCCATTGGCGGATCCAACACTGAAGGGGTGTTCCTCAGTGCGGGCGTCAGTGCCGAGAAGCTTATGTACGACCGAGCCGTGGAGATGAGCCGTGCGGCGGCGATTGGCGAGATTTCTAATGAAGATCTGGCTGGCTGCGAGCTGTCGTACATGACGGCGATCTGCATGCTGGAGGCGGTGCTCGACACCGAAGACGAATCTCCTCCGCAGCGACCGGTCTCCAAGGACGAGAAGTCTACCCGCGAAGACAGCTCTGGCGACATCAACATGGAGGACCAAAAGACCGTGGAGTTCAGTATGTTTTTTTCCCTCCTTCTTTGCTGCGCCTGATGCGCTAACAAAAGCAGTGATTTCCATGATCAAGGCACGGCTGGCGGCCGTACGCAAGAAGGCGCGGCTCATCTCAAGCCACTCCCGAGCAGCTCAGCAGCAGAGCCTCATCCGACGACGCAGCGGCGACGTGACTCCGCGGAGCGTGCCATCGCATGCGTCGTGAGACACGAAACTTACGACCAAAAATTAACTCGGCATTGGAAGCAAAAAAAAAAAAAAAAAACGGGAGTGAAGAGGACGGACGACAACTATTAAAGAATGCAACATTACGGGTATAGGGCCCCACGGCTTCTGGTGCGGATGACAATAACGCAGCTGTCGATCTCATTGTCAGGAGTTTTGCTTTTTTGGCTGATGCTTTTTTTTTCCCTTCGACATTGTCTTTTTTGGAGTGGAGTCTTCTGTCTCTGTTTTTCTGTTATTCTTTTTCGATTCTCGCTGTTGCGTACTATTACTCTGAACTTATCACACGGGAATGGTTGATACACTGGCGTTGGTTCAGCATCACGACAACATCACCTGGTGTTTTCTTTACTTGGCATGGGATGGCTTCTGCGGGCAACTGGGCAGCTGAGGGCCATCCATGCCAGGGGCATTCTGTTTTCTTTTCTTCTTCTTTTCCTATTACATGTGCGATATGTGTTGTACGCTTTGATTTTTGTGTGCCTCAGGCCGTGTCCATGGACTCTGGGTTGACACGGACTTGTTCAAGCGCGCGCCCATTTCTTTCCGGTAGCACTCCTCTCTTCTCTCGTGTTATTTTATACCTCACCTCCGATGATGGAGGCGCCGCGGTTGTTACGTTTATCTGGTTCGGGGCTGCAGCTCGTGCTGTTTTTGTGTATTGAGTTGGCGCCGGAGACATTTATGGGATTTTTGCCTAGGCTGGGCGTATGAGGAAGATTGGCAGACACAATATGAACCAGCTATGACGTGAATGGACAATGGCCGTGTCTGCGTCTTGCAAGGGCGCGTGGAGTGAGAGACTGCATGCATGCGTGAAAGTCGGCTTTCGTTGTATGAATTATCGCACAGCATGTCTTAATTTATTTGCCTATGTGCTCCTAGATGGATGCTTTCCAACCTTGTTCACATGGCCTGGCCTTGCTATAATGCTGTTGCCGTCGCCTCGCCCCAGTCGCTCCGCAGATGGGCAATCAAAGCCTCGGGATCCAGCGAGCGGAGCTCGGGCGGGTTGTCAGCAGCAGCTGTCTGCGTCTGCAGGGCCTCATGCTCGGCGGCCAAGGCGTCCAGCTCGGCCGTGCGCTCGGGATGCGCGGCGCGCAGGCGGGCCACGTCGGACGCAAAGGCGGCTGTTTCGACGTCTAGGTTTGTGCGGCGCCGCTCGGCAGCCAGGGCCACGGCCACGGAGGATGGCGGATGCTGCTGCTGCTGCTGCTGCTGCTGGGCGGTGGTGGGCCCGTAGTCCTGGGCAAAGGCCACGGTGTTGCCGCGCCGCACCAGCAGCACGGCGTCGGCCAGGCGTTCGGCGGGCGGACCGGCGGCGGCAGCGTCGACGCGCTCGGCCAGCGTGGCCAGGCCGGCATAGCTCTCGTCGTGGATGGGCGGGGGGGTGAGGCGGGGGCCCATGGTCGGCCGCTCGACGAGAGCGGCGGCAGGAGGAGCGGCAGAAGCAACAGCTGACTGCGCGTCAAGAAAGCGGGCCAGCAGGCCCAGCCGCGACTGGACGGCGGACACGGCCAGCACGACCAGACACACGCGGTAGCCGGCGGCCCGAAAGGTGGCCGCCATGGCCGCCACGTCGTCGGGAAACCGGCTCGCCGACTCGACCAGCGTGTCCCGCTGCTGCGACGCCGCTGCGCTGCACGCCCGCGCCAGCCACCGCCGCGCATCAGGGCCCGCGGCGGCAGACGCCAGGCCGGGCGGACAGCGGCCCGCGGCGGCATCGGCCACCAGGCCGGCATACGCGGGGTGGTAGACCTTGTGGGTGTCTGCGACGAGGTGGCAGCAGGGTGGAGCCGAAGAGGCGGACGACGACGACGAGGAACAAAGAGCAGCGGCGAGGGGCGGCGCCGCGTGTGATTTGCCGGCGCCGGTCTGGCCGGCGAGGAGAAGACAGACGGGACGGCGGAGGCCGAGAGACGAATCATTCGGCGAGGGCTGGGCGGCTGCTGCGGCTGGGGCTGCGGTCGGTGGCTGGTCGCCAAACTCGGCGGGCCGGATGCGCCGCTCAAAGATGGCGGCGTTTTCAGCGTCGGAGAGACGGTAGTCGGCGGGCGTGGGCATGGCGGAGGGGGGGCGGCAGCCGGGGAAGCAGCAGGGGGGAGAAAGCCGGCACCGGGAGACGGCAATCGGCCAAATAGTTCGGGGCAGCTTATAGCAGCTTACAGGCCTACAGCACCAAAGGCCGCAGAGGCTAACGCCTCTTGGCGGTTCGCCCTAGAGCTTATTTGTTAATTTCTAGCACTTGTTCTTCTTCACATCCCTCATGTTCCTTCATGTCTCTCCATGTATACTCGTGCGGCCCCTCCGAGACATTCCCCTATTGTTTACGAGTCGCACGTCTGCGCTGCGGCCAGTCCGAGAGGACAGCAAACGCAAGGTAGGGTCGCATTCGCCAGTGTTTACCTCGCTGGCCAGCGTTGTCGGGCTAGGGCGATACGAGCAACAGCAGCGATTGGTGGCTCAGCCTCCTGGCAGCATGCATGTCTCAACATCCTCGACGATGTCCTGCTGTCGTGCCGTTTTTTGTCTGGTCATCACATGAATGCATGGCCTGATTCTGCCTTGCCAAAGACTGCATGTCTCAGCAGCGGTGTAGTCAGGGTCGGAATGGTCATGAACAAAAAAAAAAAAAATCAAACGTGTCAAATTAGGCCTGTCCACTCAAACAAAGCACTCGTCCCAGCGGCCGCCGCTGCGCGCAAAGGCCAAGCTGTCGACAAACCGGCTCAGCGTGCAGCGCCCCAGGCTGTCGGCGCCGCAGCCGACCAGCGGCACCACGCGGTCGTTGACGAGCACGCGCACCAGCTCCTCGCCCTCTTGGTCTCCTTCGGCCTCGGCGCACGCCATCTTCTCCACGTACAGCCGCGCCGCAAACGGCACCGTCCAGCTGGCGGCAAACCCGCGCAGGTCCGCGGGCTCGACGCGCGTCGTGTTGGACGGCTGCAGGGCTGCCGTGCCGTTGAACAAGCCGAGCGCGGCAAAGATGTTGCTCATGTCGTTGTCGTGGCTAAAGTCGGCGTACAGGGTCGCGTTGAGCGGGAACGTGGCCGGGTCGGCGTCCAGCGTGCGGTTCGTCGACGTGCGGTCCTGCACCGGCGTCTGCGTCAGCCGCGCCACCAGCTCGCTGACGAAGCCCGCGCCCTGCGTCGCCCCCAGCGCGCTGCCGTCGCCGTAGCCGTACCACTTGCCCAGCGTCTGCAGGTAGTCGTACGCCCGCCACTCCGCCTCCGAGAAGAGCCGGCAGAACGGCGACAGCACCCGCCCCTCGCTCCCGCCGTCCCCCCGGTCCGCCACCGTCTCAAACGGGCACAGGTCCATCAGGTACACCGCCTCCACCTCGCTGATGTTGGCCCCCGGCAGGCCGCGGTTGAGCCGCGCCGCAATCGCCGGCAAGAACGTCGCCCCGTAGATGCGCTGCGCCTCGATGCCGCGCCGCCCCGTAAACGCCTTGCACACCCCGTTGTAGCTCAGCGTGTTGTTGAAGCCGGGCTCTTCCGGCAGAATGAGCATGCTGCCGTCTCTGCCGTCTCTGCCGTCTCTGGCTGCCTCCGGCTTGCGACCCGCGGCGCGCTGGAAGCCCTGCACCCAGTTGACCGCCGACATGACCACGCGGTGCTGCCCGGCCGAGCGGACAAAGGGAAAGAGAGGGGCCGGCCCCGCCTCGATCAGCGACGCATACCGCCGGTAAAAGTGCGCGCCCGAGTGCACCAGCTGCAGCTCGCCAAACCGCGTCAGCTCGTCTGCCCCCAGCGCGTACCGATAGTCGGCCAGGAACCCAAACGCCCCGTCCGGCCCGTCCGTCAGGTCCGCATGCCCCACCGCCTCCTGGATCCGCGCCACCAGCGCCGCGTACGCCACCGACTTGCCCGGCGTCGGATCGCGCGCGCCGTGCCGCGACAGCACCTGCGCAAACGTGTAGCGGCAGCGGGGGGGCAGCGCTGTCGAAGATGTGTTGTTGTTTTCGTAATCGTCGTCGTCAGCATCATCGGCCCGGATCGTCGTCGGCACCGAGAAAAAGGGTGCGTACTGGCCCCAGTGCCGGGCCACCGACGGATAGCATTGGTACCCGTGCTCCGTCGAGTCGCACGGGCGGTCGCCGTCGCGAGCGGCAACGCGTCTGTCTTGTCAGGCTGAAAAAAAAAGCAAGTGTCAAGAGCGCCACTCACGAAAAAGCAACCCCCAGGTACAGCACCAGCAGCACCGACACCAGCACCAGCGTCAGCTTCAAGACTGACCGGTTGCTGCGCGCCCACACGCCGTCTGGGTTGGGCCCATCGCCCCCGTCATTCTCTTCGTCCCCCGCGCGCGCCCGTCCGCGGCGGCGCTGCTGCTCCTCGTCCCCGCTCGCGGAGGACCCAGCCAGCGGTCGGTAGCGATAGCTGCTGCGGTCAAAGACCGATCGCACCGCGTTGACGACAGCCGCAAGGCCCATGGCCGATGAGTGCAGGTGAGTGCAGGTGAGTGAGAGCAAGATCGATTAGGCTGTCAAGTCGGGCAGAAATCTCGCGGCCAGTCCATGACGAGGCGGATAATGATGCTTTCGTCTTGCTCGTTTCAACCGCTGACGTTGCTTGATATGTATGGACCCACATGTCCCTGGCACGGGCTCCCTCTGGCCAATCAGAAACCGCTGCTTACTTTAGACTTAAATTTGTTCTCGAGTCCCCTTTTTTGTATTCCCTCCCCCATTTCTATCCTTCCGGTGAAAAGGCCGGCGAAGCATCCCCGGGATGCCTGGCCGAGCCCTGGTATCAAATAACAAAGGAAACATGCTCCCCAGAAGCAGCATATATACAAAATATACAACCAGCCAGCATTAAAATGCCACCCCGACACTCTGCGGCCGATGGCCGATGGCGCCACCACGCACGACAAGTTTGTCGGCCGCCGGTGCCACTGCCGCCACAGGCGTCACAGAGGTCACCGTCGTCGCCACGGGCGAGCTTCGCTGCGACCAAGCGGTCGTCGGCGCCGTTCGCGTTTCTTCCTCATCCTCTGCGTCTCCGTTGTTTTCTTCACATGTCTCATACTCTTCCTCGCGTCCTTGCTCGACATCCTGGTTGCTTGTCCACGTCGACACAGTGTCAGTGGACACCGTGTCCAGGCTCGTCCGACCTGCGGCTTCCGCCTGCGGCACAATGCACTGGTAGAACCCCTCCCTCTGCGTCACAGGACGCGGCACGTTTGTGGCCGAGTCCAGACTCGGGCCGTGACCGTAACCATGTCCCTGTCCGTCGTGGGTGCTGTGTGCTTCTCCGGGAAACAGCCAGTTAGACACCCGCGAGAACGACTTCTTCTTGCGCAGAGGTGGACGCAGCACGAGCGGCAGCGGCGGTGCCAGTGGCACGTCGACCGGTCGCCCGTTGACCCGCGTTCCTGACCGCGCCGCTGCCGCCGCCGCTGCCGCTTTGGCCTTGGCTTTGGCAGCTGCGCCTTCAACGGCCGACACCACTGATGCCGCCGATGTCACAGACACGGCAGAATTATTAGTGGACGGCTTCTTGGAGGGCATCGCCGCCGCCGCCTCGGCCTGGCTTGGGCCAAAGAGGTTGCTCTGCTCCATGTACGCGCTGTTGCGCGGCGGCGCCGTCTGGGGCCGCTCCGTGCTGAGCCGCTCGGCAAATGACGGACCTGCCGGTGGCATCGCCGGGACGGTCGGCAGCGACTCAAATTCTGCAAGTTTCAGTTAGCATGCGAGACATTGCCCCGCGAACGGGTGCCATCCGCCTCACCCTGATCATAGCCCGTCGTCGGCCGGCTGCTGATATAGATGCTCTGCCTCTCCATGACCGAGTCGATCTCGGCCTGCAGCTTCTCCATCTCGATCATGGCGCTGGCGATCCGCTCCACCATCGTGTCGACCGCCGGCGACGAGTGCGACCGCATCCGCGAACGAGCCGGAATCGCAGGAGCAGAAGACGCGGCCCAATCGTCATTTCTCATGCTCCTCGTCGAAGACGCTGCTGTGGCTTCGGACGCCAACGGTCGCCGAGGCACGTGGAATGACATGGATGAATAATTCCGGTCGTGGCCCGCTGCGCTCGAGCTGCTGGCGCTGTCGGCGCTGCCATTGCGAGCATGCACCCGGGGTGGCACCGTCACAGCGTCACGAGCCGCAAAGTCGCTGCTAGCGATGCTTCGGTCGAAGGAGCTGGTCAGAAGCGAGAAGCGCTCACGCCCTCGGTAGATGCTCAGCTCGAGAGGGTGAAAGGTGGGGGGTTGTGGCGGTTGTGGCGGCTGCGACGGCTGCGACGGCTCCGGTGGCGGAGGTGCAGGAGGAGGAAAGGCAAAGGATTCAGAATGCAGGTGCCGAAAGTTGGTCGGCGCAGAGATCTGCGGTCTTCGTGACCCGGACAGCGAAAAAAAGGACGTGGACGACGACGAGCCTGGCGCCCGGGTGCGCCGGCGGCCCGACATGCTGCTCCGGCCGGCGACTGCCCGCGGCTGGGACTGCGAGCGCTTGTCTGACTTCCCTCGCCGGGACGGCCCATCGCTCGCTGTCGCAGCAGCCGAATACGAGGGTGCATATCCGGCATCCGACCACGGTTCTCTCCGGATGCTTGGCACCGGTCGAGGCTGTTCATACACCGGATGTGGTGCAGATGACGGCGACGATGTCCAGGCGGGCTCATTAGACCAGATGTCGGCATCCTTTTCGGCGCCTGCAGCAGTCAGCATGCTATGAGCGAGGGGCGCTGATGTGCGTATGCGGCAGCACTCACGTCGCAGCTTGTTGCGGCTTCTCAAGCTCGGCGATGCCGGGCAGCAGCACGAGGCGAGCGAGCTGAACCACGAAGAAGAAGAAGAAGGCTGGTCGGCAGACATGGCAGCGGTTGAATCAATGCCTATAGAAGACCGTCATGCTCTCAAGAGGCGGAAAGGACTGTATGGCTGCAGAAGAAGAAACGATGTGGCTGATATGCAGGTGAGACCAGCCCGCGGGAATGGCGGAGACAAGAGCGGTGGATTCAACGAGAGACAATCCGGTCGGCTTTCACGGAACAGGCTGGGCCTGAAAAGCGGTGGTCAAAGGAACAGGATGAAAGCGGAACGAGGAGAAGTGAGAAACGGGAGGATATATAAAGAACCAAGGAAGCATGGGTGTCAGAAAGAGACGGACGGCAGCCCTCAGATCTTGGGGGCAGACGAATCGGACGAACGAGAAGCGAAGAACGGTCCTTTTTTAAAACAGACAAGAGAGGCAGGCTCCGGCTGTTGAGGGAGGGGAGGGGGAGTGGTACGAAGTACGTCGGGGTACGTTTTCGGCGTATTGGGTTGAAACGGGCAGGCCATCCAGGAAATGGAACGAGGCCCAACGGACCGGCCGCCTCTCTGACGTTGCCTCACTGGACGGGCCAGTCCTTCCTCTTACGGCAGAGCTGGAGAAACGGCAAAGTACGCTGAAGTAATAGCGAGCATTACTGAAGAGCGCTAGAGACTAATGCTGCATCGGCTGGGGCGTTTCACTGCCACGCCTCTGGGTCGGGGCCCAGGCGGGAGGTGGCGGGAGCGAGCCAGAGAAGATGCAAAAGGGAAAAAAAGATACAGAATAATACATCAATTAAGAGTGACGAAAAAAAAAAAGACAGCTGGTGGTGGGCGCCGTTCCCTCGCTGCGGGCCACCCGCAAAGTCGAAATTCCCACGTTGCAGGGCAGTCGCGCGCTCCCATTGGCCCGCTGGCGGCAGAGCCAGTCGGCGCTTATAGATTGGCTCTCACACCCGCCTGCAGAAACCAGGGCCAACGGGCGCACGCGAGTGGTTGGCTGCCGACGGCGCTATACACGACCTAGGCCCCTCCAAGCCTGCCTGGCTTCTCCACCAGTCGTGTGAGACGAACGCTCTCGTCCACCAGCTGCATGTCTCAGTCCCGAGCCTGGCACGGAAGGGGCTGGGGCTAACATGTGGTGTCTTTTTTGCCGTCGCTGTTTGTCTGTGTGCCACCCTGTCTCTCTTTGTCTTGCCCTCACGAGGCGAGAAGGGGGTGAGGCCGCTCTTGTTGTTCTCCATCGCGACAGGGATCCCCCCTCTTGCCACAGGCAAGAAGGATCAAGACATTGCGAGACCGTGGGATTGGCTGTCGCAGGCTGATGAAGGGAGGAGAGATCTGCGTCTTTGTCTACCGGCGACGAGATGCCACTCTTATAAGATGAGAAGGGGTTATGACAATAAGCCAAGCAACGGCTGAGCGTGCGAATCGACAGCAGTGTCGTCTACCCACAGCCTGGAGCGAATGACAGCCGTATCTCACTTGGGGCCGATACGCGTGTCTGGTATACGATACTCGTACTCTTACAGAGAGGACTGTGGCGAGATGCAAGGCACCGGTGTTTCCTGAAGGATAGCAGTGCAACCCAGCAGATGGTCCTCTGACCTCATCGCCGACTAATTATATCCCATGACACCACTTACAAAACAGAAGAGACGGCCGTTGTGGGATCTGACACACTAGACATGCGACAATCTCACGCGCCAGCCAACCCACCGGTTCGCCGGCCAAAAGCGAAGAATCATGGTGCTGCATCGCGCAAGGAAGGCGTTTTACGACGGACTCCTCTCGCCCCCCCCTTCCCCCCGCCCCCCTCCTAAACGACACCCCAGCAGTCGATCCAGCCATCCTACCGATGTGCATGTGTTCGCAGCGGGTGGCGATGGCATGCGGTGCTTTTTTCGGGGCGGCGCTATTGCGTTCCCACGGAGGCGGTGCTGGTGGAGGAGGCGGAGAAGAAAATGTAGCGAGTAGGAAATCCCACCCCCTCTTAGCGTGCGAGAAGGCATGCCAGAGGCACGATGATGGGTTCGAGCACCGGGTCGACGACCAAGCTACGCGCAGAAAAGCTGAAAAAAGGTTTAGGGGATGCGTTAGTCTCGGAGACATCGAGCAGGGAATGAAAAACGCCGCCGATGAACACGAGGAAGACAAGAGAGAACAAGGTGGCTGGCACATGCAGAAGATGCAGACGGGAATTGTGATATTGGTGTGCTAATTGTTTTTTTCTGCGTATCGCTTCTGTGATAAACGTGCAGGGGAGTCTCAAAAATAAAAATAAAAAAATACCGATTTGTACACAAAAAGCATGGCAGGGGTGCATGCCTGGGTTCGGCGAGCTCACCAGTAGGCGAGAGGCTGCAAGCGCTTTACAGGGTTCTGTGACGACGAGCATCAGCGGGCCGCCACGCTGCACAGTGCGCTGTGACCGTGTGAAGGAAATCTGACACTGCATTTCCCCGGATCGGACTATTGCCCTTCCGAGCTTGTGGGTCCTTCCAGGGCCTGATGCACTGACACGTTGAAGACACGTTCCCAAAATTTTAAAGTGCCAAACTCGGAACTGAACAGCTTGTTCGTTGACCAGGGGACTTTGGGACAAAGGGCCTGTGGGACGTGAAACCAAAGAACTTTTCTTCTCCCCCTTCTTTTGGCGTGCTTTATTTCTTTTTTTTTTTTTTTGAACCACGATCGAACGGCTCGCAGTCGGCATTGTTCTCTCTCTCTCTCTCTCTCTGATACATCGCATCTCCGCTCGATCACACCTTGCGCCCGACGACCGCCGACGATATGCAAGCTCCAACGGGCCCCGGGGGGCCTGGGCAGATGCCGCCCAACATGCCCTCACCCGAGCAGATTGCGGCCATGCAGCGCCAGCTTGCCATCGACGCCCAAAAGGCCGGCATGACGGTGCCCGAGTTCATCAAGCACCTGCAGCAAAAGGCCCGCGAGCAGATGATGATGCAGCAGCAGGCCGCCCAGCGGGCGGCCGGCGGCGGCGGCGGCGCAGAGGCCCAGCCGGGCCAGGCCGGCGGCCCCCAGGGCCATGCGCACCCGCCGCCGGGCCAGGCGGTGCAGCAGCCCATCACGCCCGGCCCGCCGAACCCGGTGGCCGTGGCCATGGCCAACTTCCTGCGCGGGCAGGACCTCAAGCTGCGCACGGTCATCCTCAACGGCGAGCGCAAGGACATGTTCCGCGTGAAGCGCGCGCTGCGGGCGCTGCAGTCGCCGGCCTACGAAAAGGCGCGCAAGAAGACCCCCGGCCTGCCGGTCATCACCGACCGGGCGTCGCTCGAGAATGCCTTCAAGCTGCTGCCCATGTCCATGCTGGCGCTGCGCGTGGTCAAGGCCGACACCGGCGCCGGCCACGAAGGCCACGACTACGGCGGCGGCGGCGGCGCCAAGAAGACAAAGCGCATCAAGGGCCAGTGGACCGTCAACATTGAGCGCCAGCAGGACGCCGCCGACGACATGTACTACATCTGGCTGTACGAGGGCGCGCAGATCCGCCGCAAGGTCTACGCCGGCCTGGCCCTGCTGGCCATCTTTGCCGTCGTGCTGTACCCGCTGTGGCCCCTGCGCATGCGCCAGGGCGTCTACTACCTCAGCTGGGGCTTCCTCGGCCTGCTGGGCCTCTTCTTCCTCATGGCCATTTTCCGCGTCATCCTCTTCTGCATCACCTACTTTATCGTCCCGCCCGGCCTCTGGCTCTACCCCAACCTCTGGGAAGACGTTTCCTTTATGGACAGCTTCCGGCCTGTGTGGGCGTGGCACGATGTGAGCTCTTTATTTCTTTTCTTTTTTTTTTCTTCTGTAGGAGAAACTCTAACAATGACAGCCCAACCCGAAGAAGAAGAAAAAGTCCAAGCCCGTCACCGGCACCACGGCCAGCCAAGCGCACTTTGCCGGCACCACGGGCCAGCCAGCGCCTCCTTCGGCCGTTACCACTGCCACGGACACGCAGGTCAACGCGGTGCCGACGCAGCGGCCGGCAGGTTACAAGCCGCCCCAGGTCGAGGAGGTCGAGGACGACGAGTAATAATCGGATGAGGGCGATGGCACCAAGCACACACACACACACACATGGGATAGAGCGCATGGGCGAAAGACGAAAAAAAGCATACTTGAGTGCGCGGCGTTTTGGTTGGGTCATTCTCTGCGGGCGCAAGGCGCTCCGCATGTACTTTTATTGGAAGAAAATGAGACACATCAATCACTATGCCAATACCCCACCCGACCGTTATACAAGATTGTCTGTCGTGACGATGCCGAGAGGCAGTCATCATAATGGCGCCGCCAGGTCTTTGTAGAGGATGACCTGGTCGTGCTTCTCGCCCGAGGCCCGCAGGACGAAGCCGGGGATGCGGCCGGCCTCGAGAAAGCCGAGCTGGGCGAAGATGGCGGCCAGGGGCGAGTCGGCGTCGGTTTCCGTGGTCTTGCTTGGTTAGCACGAGAGGTAATAGCATGCACAAATCCACGTACCAACAGGGTCCGGCCGTCGACGAGGGCCTGGGCCTCGACCGCCGCCAGCAGCGCCCGCGCCCCCTCGACATCGCGGTGGCGGTACCGCGGGCTCACCAGCAGCAGCTCGACGACGCCGACGTGCGGGCTCGTCTCGGACGCGTGGCGGCGCAGCATGGCGGCGCCGACGAGGTCGCTGCCGGTGGGCTTCGCGCCCGTGGGCGTCCCCAGCAGAGGCGGCCGCAGCCACAGCACCACGCAGTGCTCGGCCACGCGCACCTTCCACCAGGCCAGCAGCTTCTCGTGGTGCAGCGGCGGCGCAAACGTGCCCGAGAGCCCGTCGTGCGTGATGCACAAGCCGTGCAGCGCGGCCAGGTAGATGACCAGGTGGGCGTGCTCCGCCGGGCGATAGAGCTGCACCGTGGGCGGCGGGGAGAGCGAGCGCGGTGGTTGCGGTGGTGGTGGTGGTGGTGGCGATGGCAGGAGATCAAGGACGTCTGCTTCTGTAGAGGACGACGGCAGCGGCGGCGGCGGCGGTATTGGCGGGATGGCATGGCTGGGAAGCACCGGATCGGACGCGGTCAAGCCGACCGCGGCGGCCGGGTCGGTCAATGGCTCGGTGGCCGACATGGAGGGGGGGGGGGAGGGGGGAAGGGGGATAATTTGTCTTGATATTTCTGCGAATATAGCTATGTGATCTGATTGGATTCTCAGAGCAAAGAGATGTCTTGGCGGTCAAGCTTCCTGGGATCGGCCCAATGAAAAGGCGATGCAGTCGAATGGAGGACCCAGGGACAGAAGAAATGGGCGGCTCGTTCAAGAGGCAGAGCGAACGGACGCGCCGAGGCCGAGCAAGCGTGCCGACGTTTGGTGGAGAAGACTGCGTTTCGAGGCTGAGATAGGCACTAAGATGCCCGCTGGGAAAGCACGGGATGTGCCTGTGTTCCCAAGCATAAAAAAAAAAAAAGGTCCTACGCTTAAACGCGGTAAGGACGGAAGACGCGAAAGGCACGGGCTTTTTTTTATTATCTTTTTTTTTTTTAATCTTTTTCGTTGGGGGCCAGGACCCAGAATGACGCAACGATCGATCTGAGGGGCAATGAGACGCTGGACAGCTCATTCACGTGCGAGAACGTCTCAGCTTCGGGCTGTTGGTGCTGGGCCTCCCAAGAATTCAAACGGAGGGACGGGCCACTCGCTGCGACCGTCCGACCAGCTTATCCACCGGCGCCCCCTCTAGGCCGAGCTAGACAGCCTATTGCTCGTTGGCAGTGACAGACAGCTCTTTCCCTGCCAGCTGGCAGCGTTGCAGACTCCTGTGTCTGAGGTTTTCAGGCTTGACCCCCCTCGCTCCTGCCGTGTTGTGTCACAACTTCGGGGAGGAGGGGTGATCCACGACCCAATTACCATGCAGCATTGCTTGTCTTCCCCCTAAGGAGAGCCAAGCCTTTTTCGACGTCTTAGCATACGAGCCAAAGGAGCCAGTTTCATGCTCCTTTTCAGCTGAGCAAGGAAACGAAAGTAGTGGAAGAACAGGCGGAAGAAAAAGCCGCGTGTTCATTTAAGAGTCGCTGCCGCTGCTCGTCTGGTTTGTCTGCCAACCACCTCGCTGACTTCCCACCACCCCACCGCCTCTTCACCATGCAGAACCTCTTCCACAAGATGGGCTCCGCCTTTGCGAGCGTCGAGGAGCACTCGCACACGCATCATGGCACCCAGTGCTACGGCGTGCACTCGGAGGAGCATAACAACAACCGCTACCAGTCGTTTGCGCCCCAGACCGCCGGCCAGGCCAAGTGGTACGTCGACGGCTGCTCCTACTTCTGGGCCGTGTCCGAGGCCCTCGAGCAGGCCCAGAGCTCCATCTACATCCTCGACTGGTGGCTGAGCCCGGAGCTCTACCTGCGCCGCCCGCCGTCCAAGAATGAAAAGTACCGCCTCGACAACCTGCTCAAGGCCGCCGCCGAGCGCGGCGTCCAAGTCCGGGTCATCGTCTACAAGGAGGTGCCCCAGGCCCTCACCCTCAACTCGGTTCACACCAAGCACGCTCTCGAGGCCCTGCACCCCAACATCCGCGTCTTCCGCCACCCCGACCACCTGCCCAGCGGCCACGACCTGCAGGCCGACGTCACCTCGGCCTTCCAGAACCTGGACCTCAAGTCCTTCGACCTGGCCAAGCTCGGCAAGGACGCCCTCAAGACCATCTACGGCACCAGCGACGACATGGTCCTGTACTGGGCGCATCACGAGAAGCTGTGCGTCATCGACGACACCATTGCCTTTATGGGCGGTCTCGACATGTGTATGCACTCTTTGGGCGTTGCTTTTTCTCTACTCTTTGCTCACACATTACAGGTTTTGGGCGCTGGGATACCAACAGTACGTGCGTGCTGGCCGAGCCAGGCCACTCTCGCTAACCGCAGGCCATCCCATCGCCGATGCCCACCCCGGCAACCTGGACGCCATCATCTTCCCCGGCCAGGACTACAACAACGCCCGCGTCTACGACTTTGCCGATGTTGACAAGTGGGAGAACAACAAGCGTGAGTCTCTGGCCTGTCCCACGCATCCCTCCCTGCTCACAGCCCAGTCGATCGCACCAAGAGCTCGCGCATGGGCTGGTCCGACATCAGCATCTGCCTGTCGGGACACATTGTCAACAGTCTGGTGACACACTTTGTCGACCGTTGGTGAGTCTACACCAGCCCTCCCTTTCTCCCTATGCCAACGAGCAGGAACTTCATGTTCGACCAAAAGTATGCCACGCGCAAGGAAGAAAACTACCAGCGGCTCCAGGAGCCGTCTCAGCCTCACAACATCCCCAGCGGCTTCCGAGGCACCGGCCGGTACCTGCTCGAGGGCGGCCAGAACATGCTGGGCAGCGTGCAGCGGCACATGCATAGCGGCATGAACCGCATCTGGGGCGAGGAAGACGACGACACTGCGCAGGAACGCCACGAGTACGGCGCCTCGGCCCTGCACATCCAGCTCACCCGGAGCTGTGCCGAGTGGTCTTCCGGCCACAAAACAGAGCACTCCATTGCCAACGCCTACATCAACATTATCAACAGCGCCGAGCACTTTGTCTACATTGAGAACCAGTTTTTCATCACCGCTACCAGCAACGAGCAGCTCCCGGTAGCCAACAAAATCGGCCGCGCCATCGTGGACCGCATCGTCCGCGCACACCAAAACGGCGAGGACTTTGGCATGATCGTATCCATGCCGTCCGTTCCGGCTTTTGCCGGAGATCTCCATGCCGACGGTGCGCTCGGAACGCGTGCTATCATGGGTCAGATTTTTCCCTTTCCTTTCTCTTTCCCTCTGCTGTTCGATACTCTGATTTCAGCTTGTCTGGAATTGCCACCAAGGCGGCACAGTTGCTGACAGAAACAGAGTTCCAGTACAAGAGCATCAGCCGCGGTGGACACAGCATCTACGAAGAGCTGCGCAAGGCTGGCGTCCAGGACCCGACGAAGTACCTCCGCTTTTACAACCTGCGCAACTACGACCGCATCAACACGGCCCCCATCATGCACCACGTGGAAGAGGCCAGCGGCGTGCCGTACGAGACAGCCCGCCGCGAGTTCGACGATGCTGTCGAGTCGGGATACGACGGCTACAGCCGCGACGAGGAGACCCGCGGCCAGCTCGGCGAAAACTACCGCCGCTACCAAGAAGCCGCCCGCCAGGAGCCCGACGAGGCCCGCACCGCCGACTCCGTCTCGGCCTGCTACATGGACGGCGGGCCCTCTCTGGCTGCCAGCAGCAACGACCCCAGCCTGCGCTGGGGCGGCGGCAGCCCGGAGGACGAGCTCAACGCCTTCGTCAGCGAGGAGCTGTACATCCACAGCAAGGTGCTCATCGCAGACGACCGTGTCGTCATCTGCGGCAGCGCCAACCTCAATGACCGCTCGCAGCTGGGCAACCACGACTCCGAGATTGCCGTCATCATCGAAGACCCCAACCACCCGGTCCAGTCGTCCATGAACGGACAGCCCTACGTCGTCAACGCCTTTGCCGCCGGCCTGCGCCGCCAGCTGTTCCGCAAGCACCTCGGCCTGCTGCCCCACCAGCGCTGCGACAAGCCGACAAACAACGTGAGACCCTCCTTCTCTCTCTTCTCTCCTCTCTCCTCTTCCCTTTCCAGGCTCTGGTCTGGGCCCACCGAATCTGCCCTCGCTAACAGCCTCATAGTTCCTGTCCATCTCGACGGCCCCCAACGATTACGACTGGGGTTCTCCAGCTGACAAGTTGGTCGCCGACCCGCTCAGCCCCAACTTCCGCCGCCTCTGGACCGCCACCGCCAAGGCCAACACCGACGCCTTTGACGACGTCTTCCACTGCGTGCCCTCAGACCACGTCAAGGACTGGAACGACTACTGGAACTACTTTGCCCGCAACTTTATCCAGCCGGGCGACGAGCTGGACAAGGACGGCAAGCCCAAAAAGGCACCCCCCGCACCCCCGGGCCTGCAGGACTGTCCCCAGCAGCGCGCCGCCTACGGCCACGTCGTGCCCGACTACCCGGGTGGTGTCGAGGCCGTCAAGGCCCGCCTCGGCGAGATCCGCGGCAATCTGGTCGAGATGCCGCTCGACTTCCTCGTCAATGTCAAGGACATTGCCAAGGAGGGCCTGGCGCTCAACTCCCTCACCGACGAGCTGTACACGTAGATGAGGTTTGTGGGGGGGGGGGGGGGGAAGGGAGGGCCGGGCCTGGCGTCACGTCTCCCTAGAAATAGTAGATGGGTAGTTTCTCTTATCTATTGATGAGTCATGTTCCATGAGTTTCATGTTCTTTGGCTTCTCTGTCTGTATCACATGACACGAACCACGTCCATTAAGAGGCACACGTAGTATTATACAAGCCCTTACTTACAAAGTCAACCAACCGATGGAGCAGTAAACGCAAGTCCAAAAACAAAAGGAAAAAGGAGAAAAAGGAAAAAAAAAAAAAGACAGCCAGACTCCCGGAAAACTCGACGCGGCATTCGTATACCCAAAGCAATTCACTCCACCCACCGCACCGCTCCCTTCATGCCCGTCTCCCTTGCGGCGATCAGTCCACCTTGCCGCCCAGCGTCGGCCCCGACCCCAAAATGGGCAGCTTGAAATCCTTCATGCTGACGCTGTCTTCCAGCCGGAAGTGTCCGCGGTTGAACCGCACCCGGCCGCGGAACCACGACGCCACTCCAAGGGTAATGCCCAGCACGCACCCGATCGACAGGTATGGGTGCTCCGTAAACGTCATGCGAACGTCAAAGAAGGCCTTCTCAAAGCTCGAGATGGTCAACTTGGGCTTGATCTTTGGCGGCGACGCCGTCACCTTATTGAGCGTCTCCAGGATCGACGTCCGCGACGGCAGAATCGGGTTGCCAGTGATCGTGTTGTCCCAGTACCGGCGGTTCTGCAAAAAGTCAATGTCAGTGCTGTTCGTTCCCAAGTCAGGCCTTGCCGTCAACAAACTCACATCTTCGTCGTTGATGATGACGCGCTCGCCGTCCTTGACGTCGATGCCGTACGTCGTGCGCACCCAGCGCTGCCAGAACACGCCGTCCACCCACGCAAACGACACCTCCTTCTTGTCTGTCCGGTCCATATTGACCCGGATGCTCTTTGCGGCCCGCAGGGCGCGCTGGTCGTTGCGGTCCTCGGCCTCTTCGATCCGCAGCTGCTTGGCGTCGCGCAGCTCCTGCCGCTCCAGCTGGAACAGCTGGATCTGCTTATCGATCCACTCGCTGGCCGCGCTCTTCATCTCGCGCAGAGCGCCGGCAAACGAATCCTGGTCTTCGCGCTTCAGAATGCCCAGCACCACCAGCTTGCCATCCATAATCTCGCGAGCGTTGGATGCCGTCACCTCTGGCACGATCGGCAGCCAAACGGACTTCATCCAGTTCAGAACCCGGTGCGTGTCGCGCATCTCGTTCGGCGTCAGCGGCGGGTAGTACGTCGGCCGGCCTTCGCGGGACACCAGCAGTCTAGGCCACGTCGTGATCTTGAATCGATCATACAGCGCCGTGTCGTTGGTCTTGACCAGCTTGGCGTGTCCAATGAGGCTCAGCGGCAGGCGCTCGAGAGCCATGAAATCCTCGCTCGTGGTGGCAAAGTCGTAAAAATAGACAAAGATGACCTCCTCCTTCTCCTCCATCGCTGCAAATGAAGCCATGTCCACGTTCTGCACGCCGTTGCAAATGTCAATGGCCTTTTCCGCATACTGCACAAAATCGCCCAGACCGCGCAGCCCGTTGTACTCGACGCGCTCGCCACCGCGGAAGAACAGAATCGTCGGATAACCATTGAGACGCACATCCTTGCACAGCCGGGACTCCTTTTCGCAGTTGACCTCGCCAATGTTGAGCCGGCCTTTCATCTCCTTTGCCAGCTGCTCCCAGTTTGGCGCCATGGCCTGGCAGTGGTGACACCAAGGAGCGTAAAACTTGATGAACCACGGATCCTGGGTCGTAGTCACCAGCGTCTGGAATGTCTCGGCATTCAGCGGGACGGAGACGCCATTGATGTTTGGCGTGACGGTGGACTTGGGGGGGCCCCTGTAGACCGGCAGCGACGAAGAGCCTTTCTTGGGCTTGGCCGGGCCCTTGTCGTTCTTAGAAACGACAGCCTGGCTAGATGAACCATCCTTGACCGGAGACAGCCGACCAGTGGCAGTTTCTTGGGCGGCAGCCGAGTCATCCGTGGCGGCAGGCCGAGATGTTGCGCCATCTTCCGGAAGCTGCAAGCTCTTTGGTCGCGTTCCCGGGTACGCTGCTTCGAGGGTCTGCTCGATAGCCTTGCTCAGGGCATCGGCCGGCTTGACACCTTCAAAGTTGGTGATAACCTTGCCGTCTTTGTACAAGTTGACCGTCGGATATGATTTGACGCCCTGAGCCACGCACAGATCATAGTATGCAACACAGTTGATCGAGGCAAATTTAAACTTGTAGAAGTCGGAGAACGATTTGCCGGAGCCGCTGCTAGGCGCAGGAGAAGTGTAGTAGAACTCGTACAGCGTCTGGAACGTCGGGGCGAAACGCTGGCAGTGATGGCAGTAGGGGCTAAGCGAACGAAACGTCAGCAAGAGATCGCATGGACCCATTCGCTGTCCACAATAGAGAGACCAATGCAGCCTACCTATATAGCTTCACCATCATGTACTGCGCAGACTTTGACTCTTCCACAAAGTTCTTTGGCGTCAATTCGACTATTGGCGGTACTTTAACGCCATCGAATGTTGTGTATTCGAGCGACCCCGGAGTTGAGCCTTCTGGGGCTGCGGCGCCCAAGGCAGCCACGCCTAATAACGAAAGGAGTGAGGAGAGCCTCATGGTGACGGAGGCAGCGCACGGAGGCGGCTGGGCAGCCTCGGTGGAGAGATTGATGGGTGGAAGGAAATGCGCTCAAGGGCACCCGCAATAGCAGCGATGTTAGAGAGTGAGAGAGAGAGTGTGTGTGTGCGAGAAGGCGTGATAATGAGAGATCGGCGGTGGGACTGTCGTTGAAGAGCTACCGGGAGCTGGAAGGAACTTGTCGTCGCGTGTATTAGATCGTCGGATAATAGTCACGGGCAAAAAAAAGGTGCGAAAGGGGGCGGCAAGGAGAATCGCAGGAATTAAACAGGAAGACAGAAAAGGAAAAAGGAAGGAGAAAAGCGAAAGTAGAAATGAGAAAATGTCATCGAAGGCTCCGCGACGCTAGAAGAGAAGGTCGACGAGAAAATCGCGTCGAGGGCGGCGAGAGAAAGATACGTTTTTTTTCTGGCGAGACACGGAACAGAACAGATGCTCATTTTCACGGATTCAGGAGGTGGAGCACGTATCAGCGTTCTTGCGTCCTGAGGCAGACGCGGCCAATCAACTAGTGGGCTTTGATGCTGTTAGTGCAGAACCTGGATTAAGCGGTGCGACAGTAACAAAACTATTTATCGTTCAGTGCCCCTGCCCGGAAAGCGCGACTCGAGCACAAGGCTTGAATTAGAATGCCATTGTGCGATCGGAACACAATTAATATAGGAAGCAAAAGATAAGGGGTCACAACAAGAGGAAACACGGCTGGAAACACAGAAAACTCCTTTGCGTCGATGGGTGGGTATTATTCCCCTGTTTAATGACGAAAGCTAATGTGATATGCTTACAGCCTCTTAGCTTGGCAAGGGTTATCTTGCGTACTCGTACTCCGTAGACGCCCAGCCTGTCGACACGGACGCAAGACACCCCGGTGAGCCAATGCTTTCTTTTGGATATTTTTCACAGTGCCACAGTCAGCTGATGCCCCTGTATCAGGCAATGGATGAAGCGCCGACGACCAAGCGGTCGCTTGACGATGGCAAGGGCAACATCGTCCTCAAGTCCATGACCGAGCCCGTCAGTCCGCCTCCGAATAAGAGACGAAAGGTGATAGAAGCACACACCAAAGCAGACGATGATGAAATGGAAAGCGGCAAAGTTGTCGCAACCCATCCTTCTGTTTTCCCAAGCCCTTTCCGGTTGACGGCTATTCACGATCTGCCGGCAACAGACAATGTAGATGCAGTGAGTCTACACGATGTTTTTGGCGATCCGCTGGTGGCCGAGTGCTGGAATTTCAACTATTTGCACGACATCGAGTTCCTCATGAGCGGCTTTGACGAGGATGTGCGCCATCTAGTCGACGTACACATCGTCCACGGCTTCTGGAAGCGGGAAGACGAGCGCCGGCTTGCGCTGGAAGAAGAAGCCGCCCGGCACAGCAACGTGCACCTGCATACTGCATTCATGCCTGAGCCATTTGGCACACATCACTCCAAGATGGCCATCCTGATCCGGCACGACGACACGACGCAGGTGGTCATCCACACGGCCAACCTGATTCCGCACGACTGGCACAACATGGCACAGGGCGTCTGGCGCTCGCCTCTGCTACCGCTTCTCCCAGAAGATGGAAACAGTGAGAGCACTGCAGATGATGACCAAAAGGCTACTCCTGGCAGCGGTCTCCGCTTCAAGGCTGACCTCCTCAACTACCTGCGCGCATATAACAAACAGCGGTCAGTCTGCCGATCGCTCGTGGACAAGCTAGCACGCTACGACTTCTCGACCGTTCGGGGCGCGCTGATAGCCAGCGTGCCTGGACGGCATTCTCTTCTTGATCCGGATACCAGCACATCGTGGGGCTGGACGGCCTTCAAAAATGTTCTGCAGTCGGTGCCGGTGCAAGAGCCAGATTCTGCAGCGGAAATTGTGCTACAGGTGTCTTCCATGGCTACGCTGGGGCCAACGGACGCGTGGCTCCGGCGCACGCTCTTCGATGCCATGGCGCAAAGCAAGGGACAGTGCCGCCCACGGCATCAGCCGCAGTTCTGTGTCGTATTCCCCACGGCAGATGAGATCCGCCGATCTCTGGACGGCTATGAGTCTGGCACCTCGATCCACACCAAGATCCAGTCGATGCAGCAGCAGAAGCAGTTGCAGTACATGCGGCCGATGCTGTGCCACTGGGCCAATGATGCTCCGGGCGGTGCTAGTGTGTTCTTCCCGTGCCTTTGCCTGCTCTCGAGCGTGTTATGCTGATCCGGGAAATTGCAGGCCTTCCGCATGGTGCGGTCCACCGGAAAGCCAAGCGGAAGCGAGCTGCACCGCATATTAAGACATACGTGCGGTATGGTGCGAATGGCATTGACTGGGCGCTGCTTACATCGGCCAACCTGTCCAAGCAAGCTTGGGGCGAGACTGTGAATGGAGCAGGTGATGTCCGGGTGGCCTCGTGGGAGATCGGTGTTCTGGTGTGGCCAGAGCTCTACGCCGAGCAAGCCACGATGCATGCGGTATTCGGGCGCGACATGCCGCTAGACAGCGAAGATGCTGTGGAGCCCAACGAGCGATCCGTGGTCGCCCTGCGCATCCCATACGACCTCCCCTTGCAGCAGTACGGCAAAACCGAGGTGCCATGGGTGGCCACCATGCCGCATGCAGAACCAGACTGGAGTGGGCGTGTGTGGCAGGTATGATGATAACGAGGCATGAAAGCGAGGAAATGACTGTGACGAAAACATGAAGATGTCTTGAGAGTGAAATTTCCCGAAAACGATAAACTCAACGACTGCGGCTATATCGCATTGCAGAGTCGGGCCCTGGCCTCATCGGCTGCCTATGCCCTGCTGTTTTCCCATGCGCGTTGCACTTATGGATCACAGCCATTGTGGTGCAGGCAGGCTCGCTCGGAAAAGGCAACAGTCGCATGCAGTGAATAGCGGCGAAGCTTACGAGGAGCCGACGGTCTCGGGTACCTTGTTCTCGTCGTAGCCGTGCTTCGCCTTGAGCTTCTCAATGTACTCGACGTACTTCTCCTGGGCCTGCTCGGGGGTCAGGCCCTCGTCGACGATCTTTTGCCAGGCAGCCTTCTTTGCCTTGCCCTGTTGTCTGTTAGGATGTGGGGTGCTGTCGGCTTGAGCGGGGTGATCGACGAACCTTCAGGTCGAACACGCCGGGGCTCGGGGCCTTGGTGATATCCTCGCCGATGGCCACCTTGTAGAGGCCTGGGACCGTGTGAGACCACGAAACTTGCATCACAGATCAATATTGGTTCGCACCATAGATGTCCAGAAGCTCGTCATTGGACGGCTTCGAGGTGAGCTTCTTGGAGTCGATGACAGCCTTCTTGAAGGCATCGGACTGGGGAGCAGACATGATGCTGGTTGTGTGTTCGTTCGTGCTTTGGTATCGTAAGTCTGTGTAGGTGGTCGTTGTCGAGAGAAGCAAACGTCGTGTCGGTGGTCAAAATCGTTGAGACGAACAGAGGGGTTCCTCGTTGGGGACCCTTGTTGGGGAGCTGGGTGGAACATGGCGGGGTAGCACTTGGGGGAGTAGCGTGTCATGTGCTCCCAAGCTCGAGTGTTGACAGGCGAGCTTCGGTGCAACACTAATACATAGTGTGCTGTGGAATTCCGCCTAGAGCAGAGCAGAGCAGTGAATTATTCGAGTATGACACGTGTATGCTTGTGGAAACAAGGACGGTGCGAGCCAGCCGTATACAAGTACGAGTACTCATACTCGTACGAGATGACAGGGCAAAAACAAGAAGGTCCCATTCGCGTGCCGGCAGTTGGCCTTGCGATGCGAGTTAAGAGCATCCCATGTGAAATAACCTTAATGCAGCAATACAGCAAAGCCCCAAGGCAAGGATACCCACCTAGATCCGGGTTGGGCCTGGCGCTGGCGTGCTGGTATCTTACCAGCCACCTTAGATTCCCCTGAAGCACAGAATAGCTTACGATCGTACACCTCGGAACCGAAAGCGAGCCGACTGCCCGGATTCCTGCAGGGAAGGTCGGCTGACAGCATCCTTACCGGTAGGGGTAATCGGGACGCGCAAGCACCCACAGTCAGAGCTGATCGTGGGATCCAGAACTGTCAGCAGCGGTGTCCCCATTTCATTACGCGGCGTGGTTGAAGCAAGCATGAGTCCACTGTCATTTACTAATAGGCTATGTAGTGCTGTAGAATTGGTCCGCCGCAACAGATCCGTCCACTGCTTTCTCGGACTCGGGAAGCTGGTTGGTGCGCATTGCTTGGCACGCCTTCCTGGGAGGAAACAGCGCCAGGCAGGGATGACAAGATTTGACTACGACATTGTTGCCCAGCCTGTGGATTAGGAGTCTCCGAGCGGCGCCCGTACGGCGGACGATGGGTTGAGCCGTATCCGGCAGAATATTATTGATACTCGTATGAGGCAGGCAGGGTCAATCCTGAAGTCGATTAATGCCAATTGATCTTGCATTTTTAGTATTGCAGCTTCGTGCCTTCCATTTCGCTTCGTGCAGCTCCCCAGCTATAAAAAGCCGGTGCAGCGCTCCTTCCCGTCGACCTGAGACAGGCAGCTTCAAGTCCCGTGTATTTTGATTTGTTTCACATCTTTCTTTTTTGCCATTTGCAACACTTACCTCGAATCGACACCATGGCTAAGACGGTCATCATTCTTGGCGGTGCCTACGGCGGCCTGCACATCGCCCATTACCTGCTGAAAAATGATACCGACGTTAAGGTCGTGTTGGTGTCCAAGGTGAGCTCCCCCGTGTTGCCTGTTGTCCCAACTGTCCGTCTCACGCATCCCAGAACAGCCACTTCTACTGGAACATTGCCGCCGTGCGCGCTATTGTTCCCGGCGTTCTGAAACCGGAGGAGTACTTTGTATCCCTGAAGGAGGCCCTCGGCCGCTACCCCGGAGAGCGCGCCGAGGTTTTGATCGGCACGGCCAGAGCTGTCGACCCGACGGCCAAGACGGTCAAGATCGACATTGCTGGCGTCGAGCGCGAGCTGGCCTACGACCAGCTCGTGGTGGCTACGGGCTCGCGCTGCACCCCTCCCTCCGAAGCGGCCAGCGCGGGCGCCCTGATTCCGTGGAAGGCAGACGGCTCGTACGAGGAGGTGACGGCGCTGCTGGAGTCGATCAAGCAAAAGGTCACGGCGGCCAAGCACATTGTCGTGGCCGGTGGCGGCTCCACGGGCGCCGAGGCGGCGGCCGAGCTGGGCTACGAATACGGCGGCCGGCCCGAGGACAAGGGCGGCAAGCAGGTTGTGCTGCTGTCAAGCTCATCGGCACTTCTTGGCGGTGATTCCATAGCCGGCTCGGTGACCAAGGAGCTGGAGAAGCTGCACGTGGACGTGCGCACCAACACATCGGTCACTGCCTCCAAGGTTCTGCCCGACGGCCGCATTGAGCTGACGGTGTCGGGCGCGTCCGAGCCCGTCGTCACGGACGTGTACCTGGCCAGCTACGGCCTGATACCCAATACGGAGTTTCTGCCCGGCCATTTGCTCACCGACCGCAAGACGGTGAAGATTGACAGCTTCTACCGCCTGGACGGCGCTGATACCATCTGGGCCGTCGGCGACGTCGTCAGCCAGCCCAAGCCCAGCTACTTCTTCACGCAGAAGCAGGCGGCCGCCGTGGGCAAGAACCTCGTTCTCGTGCTCAGCGGCTCGCAGCCGCAGCCCGTCAAGCTTCCCAATGTGGATATCCTAGTGCTGTCGACAGGCCGCAGCCGGGGTGTCGGCCGCTTCGGCGCCATCCCGATACCGTCATTTGCAGTGTACTATGCCAAGGGGAAAACGCTGGGCACGCAGGCGGTGCCGAAATACCTAGACGGACGAATTGCCTGAGGGGTGGCAAGCAGCAGGTTCCTTATTTGCATTGCGTTCTTGGTCGGCAGCAATGCGCGTTGAAATGTTCATAAATACCCAGAAGAGTAGCCAACGTTGAGTTTCAATTCGAGAGTGTTGCGGTTTATTTACAAAAGGGCAGTGATGCGCTCGCAAAAAGAAAAAGAGGGAAATAAGAAGCGATGATGGTAATAGTGAATGAGAGTAGCCGCCCACACCCCGTGTTCACCTTGACAGCTTCTCGTCGTCAATGTCCCTGCGCAGCTTCTGGAGGACGAGCTCGCGGGCGCGCAGGTGGGACTCGAGGCTCTCGACCTGCTCGCGGACGGTCTGGAGGTCGTCGGAGACGCCTTTGAGGCTGCCGGGGCCCTTGGCGGCGGCGGCGTCGTCCTCGAGCTCGCGCAGCATCTTGCGCTTGTAGTCGAGCAGCTGCTCGAGCTCGCGCTTGACGAGGGCGGGCTTGTGGTCGCGCTGGCTGTTGGGGCCGCCGCGGCGGCGGTTGGCGGCGGCGGCCTCAATGTCGGCGATGCGGACCTCGAGCTCCTGCAGCTGCTTCTTGAGGCGGACCTCTTCCCAGTCGGCCGTCTTCTGCTCCGAGGAGAAGTCGGTGCCGGCGGTCTTGAAGCCGGTGCGGCCGAGGCGGGTGAGGTACTGGTCGCCAAACTTGGCCTTGCGGCCGGTCGAGGTGGCGTCGTCGGCCTTGGTGGCCCAGCGCGAGCTGGCGGCGGCGGTGCTGGCGTGGCCCACCTGGTAGTCGATCTGGTTGCGCTCAAAGCTGGCGCGCAGCGAGGCGGGCACGGTGCGCGGGATGCGGTAGCCCTCGTGGCGGAAGTTGAGAATGTGCAAGAAGGCGAGGCAGGCGTCCTTGTTGATGGAGGAGCCGGCCGAGGGGTTGATGAGGTTCCAGGCCGAGCGGATGTCGGTGTCGGGGACGTCGAGCGAGTCGTAGAGGTCTTGCAGGGCGGGGACTGACGGTCAGCAGAGGCACAGAGGCACAGAGGACAGAAGAGAGAGTCTTACAGGCCACCTCCCCCCGCATGTCGCGGCTCTCGAGGTAGATCTGCTCGTACTTGGCCTTGTCGGCCGGGCTCATGTACCAGTCGAAGCCGTCCTTGAGGCTGGGCGAGTCCGGGTCGTCGTCGACGGAGACGGCCTCGAACTGGACGGCCTTGCCGGTCAGGGCGCGGCCGGCCTGGACCAGGTGGGCCTTGGACTCGGGCACGAGCCAGTCGGGCAGCGTGTTGGGGACGTCGGGGTATTCGCCGTTGAGAATGTCAAAGATGAGGCGCATGGCCACGCAAAACTCCTCAAAGTCGAGGTTGCCGTCGTTGTCCACGTCGGCCAGGTCCCACACCCGCTCCAGCTGCCCGTCGCGCAGGCCGCTGTTCTTGAGCACCGGCGCCGCCATGTCGCCCGTCAGATACTTGCCGCCATTGGTGCGGGTCGAGAAGATGTTCCAGTACGTCTCGATCTCGGACTGCTCGATGCGTGGTGGCGCCATGGCTCTCTCTCTCTCTTTCTCTCTCTTTCTCTGGACGACGCAATCCTTTTGCCGCCTCTCGTTCGCCCGGCGTCTCAGCGTGCTCGGTTCTGCGGCTGGGTTCGGCTTCGGCTTCTGCGTGGACTCAATTCGGTTCGGAATCGCCGGCGAGAAAAATTACCGATGGCGGACGTGCTGTCGTGCTGTCGTTGCGGCCCTCCTGTTGAGACGCAAGCTTGGATGGGCGTCCAGGCTGAGCCCCCCCGAGCTCCGTAGCTGCAGAATGCTTACATAATGTACATATCCACTAAAACGAGCCATTTCGACGTGACCACCGGACAGGAACAGCTTCATGCAACCCCGTCTGCCTCATTGGCTGTTCCACCCCCAGTCGTACTTTATGCATGATTCGCTCTCGCTGTGTCTAGCATGCAATGCTGGGGGACGGCAGCCACAGCTGTCTCTAGCGGAAGCTCGCGCTTCGGCCGGCCTCGCTTTCGCTTCTTCTTAGGGGATGATGCTTCCGCGTCTTGGTCTGGCGCTGGCTGCTGTACAGCAGCGGGCGTCTCTCGTTTGCGTTTCTCTCTCGGGGCTGTGCTGTCTTTTGTGTCTGTCTGGCGAGGCTCGGAGCAGCGTCTGAGCCACTTGGAAAACTCGCGGTCCAGACGCCTCTTGGCGCCGTCAATGAACTCGGTGAGAAAGTCCTCCTTGTCCTGGTCCGTTGGGCCTCGCGGCGGCTCCCTTGGATCGCTGTCGCTCTCGCAGCTTGAGATCCGGTCTGCCAAGGTGTGATGCAGCACTCCCCGAGCGGCCCGGTGGAAGTCGGCGAGGGCTTCGTTGGGATGACGGCGCGGGTCGCTGAGCTCGCGCGTGGGAAATGCGCAGGTCCAGCTGAGCTCGCGGATGAACGGGGCGACCGCCATGGGCCGGATGCCGGTGTCAACAGCGTGGAACTCGGGCTCGGCATAGCGGCCAGGCTGGTGACGCAGGGTCGCCGGCCGCAGCGTAGGCATGGTTGCGGTAGTGGAGGATGCCTGCTGGACGGGTGCGTGATCAGGTAGAGGCAAGAGGACAGCGACGGCGTAGTGTTCACTTGCCCAAATGAATGAGCGGACTGAGAAGCTTAGTTTGCTGTTCTAGAGTCGACACGAATCTCATGAGAATATGAGACGAGGTCACCGCGAGGGTTGCAATTTTTGTAGTGATTCATACATCTCTATTGCTTCCTTGAGCCGCGAGCAAAGCCTTGTGGCAAACAAAAAACGCCCCGTCCTACCAGAAACAGCAGAAAGCAAGTTGTCCGAGCCCTTCCCTGGTTCCCAAACGCCCCAGCTATGCACCACCTTTGCGAAAAAGAGCTTGTAGCGATCTCATGGCACGCAAGGTATTAGGCCTCGATCTACGGCGATTGCGTCCTATCGGTGAACGGCGCAAACCCCCGGTCATTGAGCGCCTTCATGCGGGAACGAATGCGTTCCTCGACTGGAATACTGAGAGCATGGACTGCATCGGCGCGGGCTTTCCTTAGCACGTCATCGGGGCTGTCGGACGGCAGGTGGCTGTCGTCTGGCGTCTCTGGGCCATTGTCGTCAATGTCCATGGCGTCGTCAATACTGCGCTTGGGTCGATTGGCGGTGTGGTCGGGCAAGGCAGGTGATGCGGCCGGCGGTGTCGAAGCAGCGGCCACGTCGCGCCGAGCCTTCAGGATGTCGCCGTAGCTGAGCAGGGCCTGCTTGTGCTCTTCGCTGAAGATGGCACAGAAGCGCTGCATGGAGACGAACTGTAGAGCTTTGATGAGGGGCAGGCCATACGCGGCCATGAGGTAGGCGGCCACCAAGGTGGCGGAGCGGTCGTTGCCGGTCTCGCAGAAGACGAGGATGCAGGGCTTCCTGTGGGCGGCGGCGCAGCTGAGCAGGTGGGCGTTGATGGTGCGGACGGCGTCCAGAAACACCTTGATCAGCACGCTGGGCCCGCCGTCCTTGGGGATGTCGATGTGCCGGGCCTCCAGGTCCAGGTCTGCGACCGTGCGGTTCGCGGACATCATGTGCAGCTCCGCCAGGCGGCTGTCGCGCGCGGCCAGCAGCATGGTGACGCCGGTGCGCTGCAGGAACGCGCGGTCGCGGGCGACAGCGGAGGGGCCCAGGTACAGAAAGTCGAGCACGGGGTGGGCGAAGCGGCGCATCTCGTAGTCCCAATAGGTGGACTGATCGCTGGCCACCTGCTCCCGGTTGCCTGTGGCGAGCAGCAGCTCCTCTTCGGTGAGGCCCATGAGGCCCGCGTTGGGCAAGCACGGCTGGATGATCATGATCGGGCGGCAGTTAGCAATGGTGATGGAATCGAGAACAGAGACAGAGCCGTGGCCATATTGGTCAGGCGGACAATCGCCAGAGCAGCTTGGTGCCTGTGCTGCTCTGCTTGGCAGGTCGCCGCTATAGGCACCAATGCGGCCGGACCACTTGCCCATGTGTACGGTCATGGGCACGGGGATGGCGGGTGGTGCAGGTGCAGAGCCGACGTATTCGTCATTGGCCACGACGCCGGCTGGCAGCTTCATCGTGCTATTGGGGTTGCTTGCCTGGGCTGGCGTGTCTTGGTGAGGCGTGCGGAAAGCCATGACTGCCGTAGGTGGCGATTCGTGGATGGCCGATCAGATCCTATAAATCAATATTGAGAACGAGAATTCAATATTGGGAATGAGAATGTCGGTAAAAAAAAACAGCCGGGGATGAATTGAAGATGTTTTGGTTGACGACAAAGTGAGAAGAAGTTGGCAGGCAGACATTAAACCAGCCTTGTGGATGACGCACAAAAGCAGTTAGATCCAGGTGGGTGCCTAGCGGAGTGAATATGGCACAGGCTGGGAAGGCTGAACCTAATCAACGCACATTGGCAGGAAGGGCCTGTGAAACGGAGAAAAACCCTAAAGCTTGGCTATGAAACGGAGTGAATGACTCAGACATAGAAAAAAAAAAAAAAACAGCAAAAAAGACACGGAAATGGAAGGAGCGACTTCGGCCGCGGTCGGGCCTATGATGTCATAGAGATAGTCAATTGATTTCATTTTGGGAAGGAGGTCACATCATGCTAAGCAGAGTAGTTTCATAGACTTTCATACATCATTCACTCTGGTATAGTATCTAATATTCTGCCAATCACGCGCGCGAGCCGCGCCGCTCGTCTGCTGGGTCCGGCGGGAAGCTGCTCTCCCGCGCCAGCGGCGACGGCTTCTCTGGCGTCACAGCGCGGTCCAAGGGACGCCGTGGCCCGCCGACTGCTGCCGCAGCGGTGCGCGTGCCGCTCTGCCCCGACACGGAGGACTTTTTGCGGCGGCGGTCGGATGTGTTGGAGCCGGTGCTGGATTTCCTGCTGACGACGCTAGCAGCAGCAGCGGCGGAGGCGGCGGCGTCGTCCGGCTCCAGGGTGCCGGGTGTGGAGCTGCGCGAGCTGGGCCCCGACTGCATGGACATGCTGGTCCTGCGCGAGCTGCTGCTGCGGGTGCGGCGGTGCTCGCGCTCGACGGCGGCGTGGCGCGGGTGCTGCGGGTGGTGGTGGTGCGGAGGGTGGCCGCGCAGCGAGTCGGGCGTGCCTTCCCGGCTGCGGCTGGCAGCACCACCAGCACCACCACCACTAGCGGTGGCAGGTGACGACCCCGGAAGCCACCAGAACCAGCCGCCGGTGCTGCGGCGCAGGGCGAGGTCCTGCTCCTTGAGGCGGCGGCGGATGAGAGCGCGGCGCTCGTTCTCGCGGTCCCAGTACTCCTGGCGGTAGATCTCCCAGTTCTCGCGAAAGGTGGGCGAGAAGGGCTTGGCCAGCAGCAGCAGCTTGACGTAGTCGCCGCCGGGGGCGAGGTCCTCCTCGTGGCCGGCGCGGCTGTAGGCGCGGCCGCCGCCCTTCTCCTCGTCACGGTGGTCGACGACGGGGACGACGGGGTGGCCGCTGGCGGAGAGGTGCAGCTCGCGGTCGACCTCGCGCAGCAGGCTGGGCTCGACGTAGCGGTAGGAGGCGGCGCTGCCGGCGTTGGAGAAGACGCCGTAGGTGAGGAACCAGCCGAGGGTGGAGAGGGCCTCGGCGTACCAAGGCCGCTTGAGCAGGACCAGCTTGCAGTTGATGTGGCGCAGGCCGCGGTTGGAGACGCTGAACCAGCGGCGCGGCCAGCGCACGCCGCGCTCCCAGATGCCCGTGGCCCAGACGAGCAGGGCGGTGATGATGCCGCCCATGAAGCAGACCTTCTCGGTCACGTCGACCACCCAGTACACGGAGCCGCCCACGCCGCTGCCGTCCTCGCGCGGGGCCAGGAAGAGGGCGTAGCCGAAGCCGAGGACCCAGCCGCTGAGCAGGATCAGAAAAAAGGTGTGGTGGCGCCGGCGGGCCCGCAGGGCGAGGTACTGGGCCCGCAGCGAGGCCTCGAGCACGAGCAGGTTGAGGTAGATCATGGACGGCGAGCTGGGCGTGTGCGACAGCGGATCGCCGGCTTTGGCCGACGTGCTGGCGGCGATGGGGCCCGTGCCCGTGCCCGCACCCGTGCCGGCTCCCCCAAAGGGCGACGGGCCGCCAGCCAGAGGGTCGGTGCCCGGCAGGGGGGCTCCCTTGACGAGGGAGTCGAGGTCGTCGGCCATCGAACGAGCGGCGGGCGACGAGCCCTAGGTGTGCAGGTTGCAAGCCACGGTGGCAGACGTGAGAGGGAGTGAGAGAAAAAGAGAGAGAGAGAGAGAACCCCTCCCGAGAGAAGAAAAGCGGTGGAGGGGGGGAGGGCACGAGGTCGACGGTCGAGGTCAGGGAGATTGGGCTCCGGCGGAACGGCTGGCAGCTGTCCGAATCGCAGATCGCGGCGTGGGAGCTTCGCGTCGTGTGCACCGAGGCAGCAACGTGCCGAATGCACATGCGTAACGAGTCGTGCTCGGCAATGGACCAGGTTGTCTGGGGTGGGCTTAGGTTGGCAGCTAAATCCGTTGAGGCTGAGGAGAAGTTGGGCCAGTCCCCAGCGGCATAAAAATAAATCAAAATTTAATTGGAAAAAATACGCCTGCCCAAAAAGAAGGCCAAATGGAAAAATACGTCATGCCCCAGCAAGTGTGGTGTGTTGGGGCCCAGGCCCCCCCCCCTCCATGCCGCAAAAGAGCGCTGTCGCTCAGTGGGCATTGGCCGCCTAGGGAAAAACCGGGGCGCTGCCGACAGCAGGCAAAAGAGCCAATGATCGGTACAACGTGGGCGCGCGAATTGTTGAGGCTCTCAGCGCCGCGAGCGGAAAAAAGGAGAGAGCGAGAGAGAGCGAGTGTGAGAGAGAGAAGACGAGAAACCAGAGGCACACGACGTCGCCGGCCACCGCACCACTGCACCACACACGTCTACGCCACCGCAGCTACGCCAATGTATTGCTGCCTGCATCGCTCTCGTCTCTTTGCGGAATTAGGAATTACGGAGAGACGGCACATCCGAGAAGCCCAGGGCCGTTGACGCCCTCTTATCCGGAACAGCCCTCCTTTATCTGGATCCCCTTCTCCTCCCCCGTCAGTGATGCTCCGCAGTCCTCAGCAACTGGTTCTGCAGCTGTCGATTGCGCCTACCCGACGCAGCCTCACGACGGCCGTCTCTTCCTACAGCAGCCACCCGGACAAGCCGCCCCCTCCGCCGGCGCCGGTGACGACCATCAGCGCGCCTCCCCCCGGCTCGGCCACGGCCGCCCTGCGCGCGATCAAGATGTCGGCGGACACGGCGGCTGCCGCGACGACGGCCAAGCACGATCTGCAGACGAACCCGGTCGCGGGGTCGCGTCCCCCCGAACACGAGCACAGCACCGCCGCGTCGTCGCCTTCGCCATCGGTGCGGCCGCCTTCGCCGACGGTGCGGCCTTCGTCCTCGTCGCCGTCGCTGGCGCCGTCGCAGCCGACGGGCCGACTGCCGGCGCAGTCGCGATTGACGTCCTTCTTTCCCCTGGGGTACCGAGAAGCCGTCCAGCAGTGGGTAGGTAGACCCTGAACCGGATAATTGGGAAGGGGGGAATATCTGACCCCGGCAGTGGTCCAATGTGTCGGCATCGGCCGCCGAGCGCGGCGTGCTCGCGTATGTGCCGTTCTTGCGCGAGGCCAAGACGGGGGGGTCGCAGCCCGACCTGAGCCAGCCGGCCGACCAGCCGGCCGACCCGTACGGCCCGCGGCTCTGGCGGTCGCAGATGGTGCCGCTGTCGGGCAAGCACCGGGCGCTCAACGAGTACTCGGTGGAGCAGGTGGACGCGGCCGCCTCAGAGACACCAAACGCGCCAGACACGGCACCAGACACGCTCGTGATGCTGCACGGGTACGGGGCCGGGCTGGGCTTTTATTATCGCAACTTTGAGCCGCTGAGCCGGCCCAAGGGCTGGCGGCTGTACGCGCTGGACATGCTGGGGATGGGCAACTCGACGCGGCCGAGCTTCAAGGTGCAGGCCAAGGAGCGGCAGGCCAAGATCACCGAGGCGGAGAACTGGTTCATCGACGCGCTCGAGGAGTGGCGCCAGATCCGCAAGATTGAGCGCTTCACGCTGCTGGGCCACTCGCTGGGCGGCTACCTGGCCGTCTCCTACGCGCTCAAGTACCCGGGCCGCCTCAACAAGCTGATCCTGGCCTCGCCCGTCGGCATCCCCGAGGACCCCTACGCCGTCAGCGCCGCCCTGCCCGACCCCGAAGACTCCACCCTGGCCAGCGAGTTCACCCAGGACCAGGACGCCCTGGCCTACAACGACGACAGCAGCGACGACAGCGTGAGCCCGAGCTCGCGCCTCAACAACAACAACAAAAAACCAGAGAGGCGGCCGCTGCCCAGCTGGCTGGTGTGGCTGTGGGACGCCAACGTGTCGCCGTTCAGCCTGGTGCGGGCGTCGGGTCCGCTGGGCCCGCGGCTGGTGTCCGGGTGGACGTCGCGGCGGTTCAGCCACCTGCCGCCCGAGGAGGCCGAGGCCCTGCACACGTACAGCTACAGCCTGTTCCGCCAGCGCGGCAGCGGCGAGTACGCCCTGCCCTACCTGCTGGCCCCGGGCGCCTATGCCCGCCGGCCCGTCATCAACCGCATCCACGAGGTCGGCCGCCAGGTCGTCGCCCCGGCCACGGCCACCACGCCCGCCGTCCGCGAGACCGGCTTCCCCATCGTCTTCATGTACGGCGACCACGACTGGATGGACGTCGCCGGCGGCTACGCCGCCGAGGAGAAGCTCAAGGCCCGCATCATGCAGTCCCTCCTACACGGCTCCGAAGAGGAGAAGCGCCACGAGAACGGCAGCGCCAAGGTCATGGTCATCCGCAACGCCGGCCACCACCTCTACCTCGACAACCCGCGCGACTTCAACGAGGCCGTCCAGCGCGAGATGGAGGACACGGCCGCCTCTGAGCGGCGGCGGCGGCGGCAGCTGGCACAGGAATAGGATCGGATGGGCTAGACGGGGTTGATGGACGGGGTTGTATCATTGGGGAAACAAAAACAGTAAGAGCCGGTGGATTACGTCATAAAGCCGATAGAAGCAGTGTACATAGAAAGAGAACATGAATGGATATCTCGAATACAGCCGCCCAAAAGTCATGAATAGATGGTATCGCAAACAGACACGTCCTCCATTAACCGCTCAGGTCTGATTCGCTCTCGCGGAACACACTCGGCCGGGCTGGCGAACCCGTCGCCGCCGTCGCCGTCGTGGCGGCTGCCGTGTGCAGCCGGCCTTTTTGCAGCGGCTCCTTCTCGGCCCGCTGCTCTGCGTCGACGTCAGCTTCGGGGATCGGCTGCGGCCGCACTGCCGCAGCGGCCGTGGCGGCCAGGGTGCTGGTCGCCGGCAGGGCCGGCGACGTCGGCGACACAGCCATGGCGGACACGGCGGTCGACGACGCCACAGACTCGCCGCCCTCGCTGCCCTGACGCAGATGGGCGCGTTCGGTCTCGCTGAGGTCGGACACGCCGGACGTGTGCTGCTTCTGCTTCTGCTTCTGCGGCGCCGGCGCCGGCGCCACCGGCTTGGGATACACGCCGCCCACCGCCGCCGTGCCGAGAGGCGGCGAGTCGGGCCGCGGCATGGACGCGGCGGACGGCGGAGAAGGGGTGGTGCCAGCCGTGGTCTGAGACCGTCCGGCGGCGGCACCGCTGTTGTTGCTTGTGGTGCTGTCGAGCTCGGCAGACGAGGGGTGCACCAGACCGGCGCCGCCGCCGTCCAGCTCGCTGTCGGTCGCGGCACTGCCGCTGCGCCAGCGAAGGCTGCCGACGCCAAAATGCCTATGCGCGGGCGAGGCGACGGCAGTGCCCGGGAGCTCGGCCGGAAGGGCCGTGTCGGCCATCATCTCGGCAATGGATGTGTCGGCGACTTCGGCGGGGGGCCGGCGCAGTCGTCCGCTGAAGTAGGCCGACGGCGCGCGGGTCGCAGACGCCTCCGCCATATCGGGCGGCGACGCCGACACCGGCGCATCGTGGGCGTTGGCGTTGGCGCTGGCATTCCGGTTTTGCGTGCTGCCCGCAAAGGACGCCGGGCTCGACGACGGCGACGACAGCGTTGACGCCTGCTTGACGCTCGGCATGGCGCGCAGCCACGACGAGATAAAATTGCGCCGCGTGTCGTACGTGCTGGCGTCGCTCGTCGCTCCAGCGCCGCCGCCAGCGCCGCCGCCGCCGCCGCTGCCACCCGGCCCAGCCGCACCGCTCAGGCGCCGGCTGCCGCCGATATGCCGGCCACCACAGATGAAGCCGCGCCGTCGGTACAGGATAAAGGCCATGATGACGAGCGTCACAAAGATGAGACCGCAGACGACGCCCAGCAGCGGGGCCAGAAACTTGGGCGTGTGCGAGCCGCCGCCAGACGAGGGCGTGCTCGTGGCCGGCAGGTCCGGGTGCGTGGCATTGGTCGACGAGGCCACAGGATAGGGATAAAAAGTCTTGATCTGGCTCGTCGGGTAGGACGTGGCAAAGACAGAAGCCAGGGCCGTCGCGTTCCAGCCGCCCGATACCGCCGGCTTTGTGGCCGTGGCGCCGCCGGAGCCGGAACCACCGATGACGCGGGTGACGGCGGAGGGCACGGAGTAGTTGGACCAGACGCGCGGGTCGTAGCTGGTCATCCACTCGGCGGACGACAGGTTGAAGAGCTGCACGAGCCCGCCGCCGAGACAGGCGGTGGCGATGCCCGAGCTCGCCGTCGTGCCGCCGACGACGAGCATCTGGTCCGGGTAGGGTTTGACGCACTTGTGTCCGGCGCGGGCGTGCGCGCTGGTGCCGTTGCTGAGCTTGATCCACGAGAAGGACGGCAGCGACAGCACGTACACGGCGTCGCTAAAGCCGTTCACCACGTCCAGGCCGTCGTAGCCGCCGTACCAGTAGATGTTGAAGCTCGAGGCGTCGGCCGCCGTCGCCACGACTGCACACCCGCGCGTCAGCTGGCCGGGAGCGTCGCCGTCGGTCGCCTGCTGGTACCAGGTGGCGCTCTTGACATCGTAGACGTCCACGGTGGTCATGAAGCCGGGGCTGGTCTGTTTCTGGGGGGGGGGGGTTAGCAAGCACGATATCGAACGACATCGATCAGGGGAGCGATCAGGTACTCACGCTGGCCGCCTCGTTTTGCGACTTGCGCACGGCGGTGACAAACTCGGGGTAGACGACGCCGCCCAGGGCCACCAGCACGCCCTGCTCGCCCACCGGCACCCAGACCAGCTCCGGGTTGGCGCGGCCGGCCACGGTCGGCGGCAGGGTGGTGTTGGTCCAGGTCTCGCTCTGCTGGGTGGCCATGTCCAGCGTCACCAGCGTGTTGGACACGTTGATGGCGGTCAGCGACGCGTTGGCCCCGACCTCGTAGATGGGCCCCCAGCCCGGCGCGTGCATGCCGCTAAAGTACCACGCCTTGTTCTCCGACGGTGCGTTGGCGGCGCCGCCGTAGGCCAGGTAGCGCGTCAGGTTGGTCGGCAGCTTGTCCTGGAGGAAGCCCGGCCGAAAGGCCGGCTTGTCGACGCCGTACTGCGCGGCCTGGTACGCCAGCACCTCGTCGCTGTCCGGCGGCGTGTAGGCGTTTGTCTGCCGCAGCAGCCCGCCGTACAGGAACCACTCGGCGTCGTTGGCCAGCATGGCCCCGTCCACGTAGTTGGGCGCGATGTTGTTGGACGCGCTGTTCGCCCCCACCTTGGACAGATTGCCCATCAGCGCCGTGATGTTGTCGCTCGTGCGGAACGGCACGCTGAAGTTGAGCGTGTACACGATGCCGGGCGGGTTGACTGGAGGTGAGCGAGGCCAAAACAGGAGAGAAGAAAGGGAGACGCACTGTCGGTCGTCACGCCGCCGTACGACCCGTCCGACATGCCCGGCATCCAGAGGAGAGTGCCGCCGTCCATGTACAGCGCATCACGGACAGCCGTCGCTGTTTGTTAGCCACCGTTATCTCTCTCTCTCTCTCTATTAGAACACTCACCCCGGAGCTGCGTCCAGGTGCACATGGTGGTGTTGACCTGGCCATCATCCCAGCCGGACGCTTGTGCCGCCACGGCCGAGACCAGCGCCGATGCGACGGCCGAGACCCACAGGGGTCCTGCTGAACCAGCACAGCGCATCATGGATCGTGGGTTCTTGCCGGCTATGGGTGGACAGCTCGACAGCTCGACAGCTCGACAGCTCGACAGCTCGACGAGCGTATAATCCAATCGAAAGAAGCACAGCGATGGAGCCGGCAAGCAACAGAGAACAGATGAGAAATCACGACACAACGATCGAGGACCCGACAGGCGATTCACCACGAGGGCCTGCAGCCATGGGAAGGGAATGCAGGAGCAGCTGTTGCGGGCTGCGAGGAGGGATCAGGAAGCAAAGCTCAGGTGGGCCAAAGCCACAACGCACAAGAACGCACTCTCTCTTTCTCGCTCGGCGGGCAGACGACGGATGAGACAAAACATGGGCAGGAAAAGCGATATGGGGACAACCAAGAACGGGTGGAGAGATCGATTACAGAAGACCTTGCACAAAGTAAGCATGCCCGAGTCCCCTCTTCTCGTCTTTTTGTTTCTATTTGCGTCTGGTGGACGAGCGACGAAAAACGGACTAGTGTGGCCACCCTCCGTTGCTTCCTGAGTGGCAGCAAGTTGCGGTATGCACCTGCCGCCGGAGAAATGTGGCAGAGTTAACATGGCCTCCAGCCACAGAACTTGGCCACAGAACCTTGTCTGCCGTCTCACAGAACTCGCTTGTTCCCTGCAGCAACACGAGCATCCCCCCCCCCTCCCAGCAACGGTTGTTTTCGTTCCATGGTGGCGAAGGGCCGGTGGTGCACTCGTATTGCAGCCTTGCCTTCGGATGCAGAAACCGGATTGGGACGAGAATCGGTGAGAGCACAGCATAATCACGAACCCCTTGCGTACGAGTACTACTCGTACTAACTATGCACACGCTATAGTAGTCGAACAAACTGCCAACAAGACTGTTGTTGCCCTCTGCCCCTGGCCGGCGTGCAGGATTCGCTTCCGCCGTCATCGATGCACGTCTTCCATCGTGCCTTCATCTCGTGTTTCACCTTTTCACCGAACGATCCCTTGGCTCGACACTCAGCCCACGCTGTTCATCGTCGCAAAGTACCCTTCCCGTCTTGCCAGATGCCTTTTCCGCCGTGTGCGAGACCCTTTGCCATCACACGTGTTTGCTCCCTTCTCCCTCCCCTCCCTCTCCCTCTCTCCCCCCTCCTCTCTCCCCCCTCCTCTCCCCCCTCCCATGTGCTGATGGCGGCCTCTCGCGTGACCGGTATACAAAGGATCGCCAGCCGACCAACAACCAACGGCCACGCTTTATGGAGTACGAGCACAAAGTAGACCGTTGACCAGCGGGCTAGTGCTGGCTGGATCGACATGCATTTGGCCAACCTGCATTGGGCAGCCTGCCTCTGCCCGTTTCCCATGCCAGGTGTTCTGCTCTACAGAGTCCGATTCCCTGCCCGCCGCTGTTCTTCTGGCAATACGAGGATTGTGTGCTTTCCCTCCTTCCCCGCCTCCACAAGCACGGCGGGCCAGAAGCGAAGAAGGCCTTCGGGTACCCATTTCCATCCTCCAACACAAACTGCCCACCGCCCACAAGCCCACCGCCCACTGCCCACTGCCGATCTGCCTCGTTCCAGCGAAGGATTACAGTGGGGCTCGCACACGCCAGACAGTACGGCAGATATAACCAGACTGTCCGCGCCGCTCACGCTCCCGCCAGCCGTCACAGTGTCTCGGATTGCCGCTAGGGATTCCTCGCTCCCCCGCTATACTATAATAGACTGCCCTACGCGGAACTCGCCCCGTCTGGTGGATTTCCCAGCCAACCTTACGGAAGCACTAGCCCGCATCCACATTAGCCATCCGAGCTCTAACCAACCAGCGCTTGCCAACCAGTCGGCTGCTCCTCCACGCTACGGAGTATTAACTCGTTTTCCCCAATGACAGCAGGAAGCCAGGCAAAGGTACAGGGGCAAACGAGAAAGAAAAAAGGGGAAGAGAGAAAAGAGGGAGAAAAAAAGAAGAGAAAAAAAGAAAGAAAAAAAGATCGCCAACCAACACGCCTCTTCTCTCTTTTGTCATTTTAGCACCAACCCAGCAGGGAAAGCGTAGCCGCCAGCGGACAAATCCCACCCAACCTGAATGAGCTCTCATATTTTCAGCACGGTCGTCCAGCGGGCCCTCGCTGGCCCCGGCGCCTACGGCTCTTCTCGTTGGTATTTTCAGCGAACCTCCTTTGATGCTACCGCTTTAGCAAATACCAACATTTACGTTGGCCTGGGAAACGCATCCGGAGGTCCGCTGCCCTGCCTCCTTTCCCTCCTTTCCCTCCTTTCCCTTCCTTCCCCGCCCCTGTCCCGCTGCTCGGGCTCTGCTCTTCCAGTATGGCTCACCGCCACCAAACGGGCAGGTGGTCCGACCTTGGCGCCCCAGAAGCCAGCAGCCTGCTCTGTTCTTCCGTCATCCGACCGCCCCACGACGGGACCCTGCTCTATAATGCCATTGATATAGCACACACACACACACACACACGGGTGCGCCAGCCACCTGTGCGGCTGGCTCGGCCTGCTGCTGATGTGAGCAGGTTTGGAGCCTGACAGCCCTACCAACCCAGCCATCCCATGCGTGAATATCAATCGGTCTGCGTCCAGAGGACCTCTGTGTCTGGTACATGGCAGCAGGTCTCTGGGGCTGATCTGCAGCTCTTCCTGCGAGCTGCAGACCCAGGAAATGCAGTGGCTGGGCCTGGGAAAGCGGCTGTCAAGTGGCCTCGATGGTGGTCTCGATGGCGGTCTCTCGGCTATGGGTTGTCCCGGTCAGGCCCTCTTTTTTTTTTTACTCCTCTTTTCCAATATCTTATGTGCATCTTCCGACTGCGACTCCCCATTTCGTGAGCCTCATCAGCCTGGCCTGCCACCCACCCACGGCAGTCCTGCTTTTCTCATGTCATCGTCTCGCTTCCATGGTAGACGTCCCATGCAAGCCATTGCTTGTCCCATCGCGCCTGTCCCAAGACAGCCAAGCCGCCGTCTGTGGTCGCCTTGTCCGAAGCGTACTTGTATCGTATTCCTTTATCCGTGTCCGCGCGGCTCTCTATCTGGCTCGCCCTTACTTTGTGCTCGCTCCGTCCGATGAGGCTGAGAACAGGCTGTGGGGAGGGGGGGTGTGTGTCATTTTCCGCCGTCGCATCTCACATTGTCAGATGGCCATCCGGACGGCCAACAGCCTCGGCCTAATACTATGTAGCTCGTCCCCTTGTCTCTTTGTTCTTGTCTCTCTTGTCTCTCTTGTCTCTTGCCTCTCTTGCCACATTCTGTGCCCCATCACACAAACTCTGCAGCACAGGTTTCTCTTCTTGCTTATGTGACATCTTTTTTTTGTCTGCCGTGGCTCAATTGCACATGTTCCTTGCCCGCTCCAGCCGTCCTCTCTGCAGAATCACAGCACAACCATTACGACAACACGGGACGGCCTACCTACCCTTGTTCCCCACCACCCTCCCACTCTTTTTTTATTTTTATTTTTATTTTTTTTTATGTCACCACGCCGTACGAGTGGACAGCACATGCGAGAATTTGCACACCCCTGGTCCCATGTCTGGCAAGGAGGGTGACTTACATCCTGGGATGCCACTCTTCGTAGCTTATTGCCTGTAATAGCTTTGTCCACAGCAACAGGTTCCTCTGCTCTATCCGCCCCCAGATCTGGCTCTCTCCATGCCCAGTCTTCCTTTTTTTATTCCGACGCCTGTCCTGGCAGCAGCATAGCCGGGCGGAGGCTCCAGTAGGATCTATACTATAGCAAAAAACTTCTAATGTACATGGTATCTTCTGCGCGCTATTCGGACATGCCCAGCCGGCAAGCCAAAAAAAAAGTAACAGCGGCCTGGGGCGAGCTGGCTTGATCCGCAAGTCATACTTTTGTGACTACTGCCCCTCGTAAGATACGTGTAATATGTATACGTACTTGCAGAGACGGGACAGCAACCCTGCAGGCTGCAGATGGGAGAGAAGATCGCCCATTGGGGCCGCTGCAACCCGATCAAGCTCAAGAGTCCACCACAGCAAGAAAAGCTGCCTTGCAGCTTCTGCCTCCACCCTATCTCGCCCGGTGGTCGGCCTTTCTTGGTGCAGCAGGACGGGGCTGCCACCTGGGAGCCTCTGCCGCACCTCTCGTATATGTATACACGTACCTGCTAGTTGCCTGCTCTCTCACTTTTCTGCATGCATCCACACGAGCTGTGCCATTCTTCTCTCCCACTAGCTCCTCTTTGTGCTTCCTGCGTGCGCATAAACTGATTTTCTCTTTCGTCCTCGTTCTCTCGCTCACCTCCTTCACCTCCCCCTCGCTCGTCCTTCCTGCACACCCTCTCGCTCGTTTTTTTTTTCACTCTCATGACGGAGCTTGCTTGTCTCGCTTCCTCTCATACACTCGTTTCTTGCATCAGCTCTGCTCTTACACACCTGCGGGTTCGTGCCAGGTCCCGAGAAGGATCAACAAAGTAGACGCGGCACAGAAACAAAGAAAGCACGCCGCACAGCAAATATCTGGGGGCCATTTTTTTTTTCGAAAGCCATGCTCCCTTCGCCGGCCCTCTGGCGCCTGTGCGTCGGGCTCCTGGCGGCCTCCGGGGCCGCGGCCAGCGCGATCGGCCTCAACAGTACTGAGGTGGAGACGTTGGCGGCATTGAGAAGCAGCAGCAGCAGCAGCAGCAGCAGCAGCAGCAGCAACAGCAACAGCGGCAGCGGCAGCGGCAGCGGCAACGGCGGTGGTGGGGCCGGCGAGTGCGTGCCGGTCACCAAGATCATTGACTATGAGCACACGATCATCGTGACGGAGATATGCACCGTCACGGAAACGGAGACGGCAACGGTGACAGCGACGCCAAGTGTGAGGAGCCAGACCATCACAGAGACCGTCACGGCAAAACCAAGCGGCAGCAAGGTCGTCACAGAAACCGTCACAGCCACTCCGACCGCCAGCACGGCAACCGTGACCGAGATCTGCACCGTGACGGTGACAGCCAACTCCACAGCGACGGCAACAAAAACGGTCACGGAGAGTGCGACGGCAACGGCAACTGCGACCAAGACGCACACCGAAACGGTCACAGACACCGTCTCCTATCCGTACGTCCCTTCCGTCCCAATGTGTGTGCGCTTGGAAAACTGACCAGACAGCATCACGAAAACCATCATCAGCACCTACATCGAGATCGGCACGCAGACGGTCACGGCAACCGACACGGACACGGTCTCGGTGACAACAACCAACATTGGCGAGGTCACCAAGACGGTCTCGGTAACAACAACCAATATTGGCGAGGTCACCAAGACGGACATCGACACGGTGTCCGTCACGACAACAGACATCAACGAGGTGACCACGACGGACGTGGATACGGTTTCTGTGACCGACACGAACACAGTCTCGACCACCGAGACCATTACCACAACGGACATCCGCACCTTTACAACGGTAGGTCCTCCGGTCGCATATGCGAAATCCCACATGCTAATAGCCGCAGTCCTACCTCGTGACCACTACCGTCAATGAGTGCAAGACGGCCCAGTACGGCAACCCCGACTGCATCATTGCCACCAAGACCCTCTGGAAGACGGTGACGTTGACCACCACGGTCCCCATCACAATCCCCACCACGGTCCCGACCACGGTTCCGACCACGGTTCCGACCACGGTTCCGACCACCGTGCCCACCACCGTATGCCCCCTCCTCCCCTGTCCCTGTCCCTGTCACCAGCTAACCCCGTAGATTACCAACGAGGAAACCGTCACCACCACCCAGCCCGGGTCCACTATCACTCAGCCCGGGTCCACCATCACTCTGCCCGCCTCCACAGTGACCCTCCCCGGCAGCACCATCACGGTCCCGGCCTCGACTGTCACTCTGCCGGGGACCACAATCACTGCTCCTGCGTCCACGGTGACGCTCCCGGCGACGACGATCACCAAGTCGGGCACGACCGTCACCATTCCGGCGTCTACGGTGACTCTCCCCGGGTCTGTCACGACTCTCCCTGGGTCTGTCACAACTCTCCCCGGGTCTATCACAACGCTTCCCGGGTCCGTGACCACGCTTCCTGGCTCCATCACCACACTTCCCGGCACGACGATCTCAGGTTCGGTGACAACCCTCCCCGGATCTATAACCACCATCACCGTCACCTCCGTAGTCCCTCCAGTGACCACGACTGTCACCCGGGATGGCACCACCATCACGTCGATCCTCCCCGGGTCCACCGTCTACATCACCACCACGCAGCAGGTCACGGCCCCGCCAGCAACCCAGACCCTCTCCGTCACCACGAGCAACTCGGTCTCGGTCTGTCCGGCGCCTACCAACACGGGCGCTGCTGCCCTCAGCGCACCGGCCACGCTCGACCCCAGCAGCGAGCTCACCTGGGGCTGCCATCCCGGCTATGTGTGCAACGTCACCAAGCCGGCCGGCTGCGACGTGTGGGCTGACCCGCCCGAGGACACGTACGTGTGTCCGCCCGAGAGCTGCATCAAGTCGCCACCGCTGCCCAAGGTCACCTGGCCGAAGAACGGCACGGGCTACTACCCTTTGACGGAAGGCTACTTCTACCTCGCACCGCCCGCCTTTGGTCTCAGCTACGACATCTTCGAGTTCGAGGTCATCGTCGAAGTCGTCGATTCGCACACCACCACGGTGACCACAGGCAACTGGGGCACCCAGGCATCCCTCACCCACTACCCGCCCGAGACGACGACGGCGGCGTCGACGTCTTCGGCGCCGGTGAAGACGTGGTACAAGTACAGGTCGGCCTCGGAGCGCGAAGTGCGGCGCTACCTCACCAAGCGCGATGACACCATTGCTCCTTCGCAGTGTCTCAACCCGTGCCAGCAGGCCTATGTGGAGGCAGAGAGCGTCGGAAAGACGCCGGCCTTGTGCCAGCCCGATTCGGCATTCATGAACTACTACGCCGCCTGCGAGGAGTGCATTTCCGAATGGGGCAACCAGACCAAGCTCAGCGACAAGCAGTACCTCGTCGAAAAGTACAGCCAGTTCATCGGATACTGCAATACCGTCCCAGCCGTGTCGCAGACGTCTACCACCGGTCCCCAGAGCCAGGTGTCGGGCACCCCCACGCTGTCGTCGTCGTCCCAAGGCGCCGCTTCGTCGGCGACACCCATTCTCATCACCAGCAGCGCCGAGAGCACTACGTCCAGCTCAACCCCGTCTTCCGCTGCTCCTTCTCCCACCGCCTCCTCCATTCCTTCCTCGACATCGACACCCTCATCTTCTGCCACGCCCACGTCAGCTTCGTCTACATCGGAGTCGTCCACAACTGCATCGAACACCACTCCCTCTTCGACCGCCAGCTCCAGCACAGAATCGGCCACGAACTCTGCCACAAGCTCTGCCACAAGCGCGACAGCGACGGCGTCGGCGACGGCGTCATCATCAGGGCCCTCTTCGACCGGCCCGACGTCGACGTCTTCGGTTACAGGCTTAGTCACAGGCTCAGCCACGACGGCAGCCAGCAGCGCCGGCAGCTCTACCTCATCAGCCAGCGGCAGCACCGCCAGCGGATCTAGCACCAGCTCTAGCGAAGGCAGCTCCGCCAGCAGCGGAAGCACCAGTGGCAGCAGCAGCAGCAGCTCCGCCAGCTCCTCTGCCTCGTCTGGATTCATCTCGTCATCAACCACGGCCACCAGCGGTGCTGGCACGTCTGCGCTGCCCTCGTCTTCGGCATCGTCATCTTCGCTGGTATCCGCAACGAACGCTACTTCTGCCGCTACCAGCTCGCCATCCATTGTGACATCAGTGGCCCGATCGTTGCGGTATCCATCGGAATCCCGCCTGAAGATGATCTTATCTGCGCTGCTGCCAGTCGTGTTTGTTATTTTTGTTTGATCGAACAGATCGAACCAAAATTACAATCGAAATCGAAAGAGAAAAAGAAAAAAAAACACCCCCCTAAAACACACATCAGCCCGGATGGACCCATGTAATCACTCATTTTGCATTTTGCATTTTGCCTTCTGTCCTTTTCTTTTGCTTTTCACACTTGACGATCTACACATATACCATTGGCCGTTCACGGGCCAAACATCACCTAATAAGAGACAGGTCAAGTCTCATACTTACGATCATTTGCTTGGGATATACACATTGGAGGGCGATACGAATAAAATTCAACCCACGTCTTTATTTTTTACGAGTTCTTATGAGTGGGAAGAGCGGCTCAGCAACCAGACAGGTTATTTTGCTTTTGATTTATTTTGCGCTGGGAAGGAACAAATAGTCACATTTTGGTTCTCATTCGTCCTGTCCTTGAAGATACCCTCTAATCCCCCCTTTTATCATGTTACATAAAACACACAGCCTTATTCGGCGAATGAATATCTACGATTTTGATAGCGAAATCAATAACATGTCACATGAGATTGCGAATATCGAGATTGGGAATGTGTAACAAGCGTGCTGTGATATCCATGGCGAAAAGCAGGAAAGAAAGAACAATTTCCCTCCCCATATGCTCCTTCTTGACTTGCTCGATTTGTGGTTTGATTGACCTCGAGGCGGTTTATGTCTCACGGCCCCTACCGCCACTGCCGCTGCTACAGCGAACGAGCCCGGCTTCGCGTGACGACACTACACTTGGACGTCATACGATGGCGACGGGCGGTGACGGTGGGCGGCGGCTCGAGAGGCAACATTGGCAACAACAGCATCAGTAGCAGCGATAGCAGCTTCTTCCTGAAAGTGCGGTTGGCGGCGTGTCATGACTCTCGTACGCGTTGGGCTCCGTGGGCACTTCACCGGAGGCATCCAAGTCGTCCAGAGCCTCACAACTGCCGCCGTCGTCTCGAATAACAAACCGGGTCACATCGATCATCATAGAACAGACCTCTTTATCCTTGTCCTGTTATTCTGCAACGATTATCTTTCACTGATATAAACAAGTCGAATTCTTTTGAAAACCTTTCATTGAATGACTCCCCCCAAACAAACAAAAGAAATGATGAATAGTGAGGCAGCAATAAATGGGTAAGTGAATAAATAAAAAAAAGTCAAAGGGACCAAAATAAAGCAAAACGAAGGGCACGAGAGTCCGTTCGTGTCAGACTCCAGTGATGACCAAAACCGTCGACAGCCTCACAAACTCGAAAAGACAAGACCCGAAACATGAGTTCTTCCCAGGGCCATTGGTACGGCGGCTGCTGTTTTTGTTCTCGGCCTACCGCGGGGGTCCCTGGCGGCGTGCTTGAAGTCCTGCTCCCAGTTTCCAGAGAACAGGCGCATGCAGGCCCTGCCGCCTCTCGTCTTCTGTCGTGCGGCGACAGACCAGACCAGACCAGACCAAACCACGCCATCACCTCTTCCCATCCATCGGTCTAGAATGAAGGCTCGTCGGCGCCCTCGTATGGTCGCGTGTGTTGTCGTATAATACCCCCGCTTACCGCTCGGCGAACCTCATTGGCTGCGAAAAGCCAATCCGCATCCAACCCAAAACGGACAGCATCAGCTCCTCTCTCAGCCTTCTCACTCCTCCCCGACACAGCCTCGTGCACGCCATTCTTTACATAATGACGCACTTTGAGCAGCACCCTGCCTCGGTGTCATTGTCGCTGACCTCGAGCTTGTTGGCCGGGCTGTTCGAATTGGAATTGCCGCTGCCAGTTGAGTAGCCCTGCATTTCGCGGTTGTACCGTCTGATCTCACGAACGATATCGAAGAAGGCCTTGTCAACGTTGATCCGGGATTTGGCGGATGTCTCGATGAAACCACAGCCGAACGATCTTGCCAGCGCCTCGCCCTCTGTGGTACGTCAGCATGGGTGTTTTGTTGCGCGGTAAACCAGCTTGCGGTTCCTACCTTGCTTGGTGACTTCCCGCTCCGATTCGAGATCGCACTTGTTGCCCACGACAACCATGGGGAAGTAGTCCTTGTCCTTCACGCGCAGGATTTGTTGCTGGAAGGTGGTGATTTCCTCGAAGCTCTGCCGCGACGTGATGGAGTAGACCAGTAGGAAGCCCTCGCCTGTCCGCATATACTGTTCGCGCATCGCCGAGTATTCTTCTTGGCCGGCGGTATCGAGGACGTCGAGTAGAGCAACCTCATCATCAATGACGCACTGCTTCCGGTACGAATCTGCAGCGCAGCCCATTGTCAGTCCCAGCGGACCCCTGCAACGCCAGCCAAGGGAGATCCCTTTGGAGAGACAGGACGTGAACGAGAATCCTTGAGGTTAGGCTTACCTTCGATTGTTGGATCATATTCGTCAACAAAGTGGCTTTGGATCAGCTGGATGGTTAGACAAGATTTGCCTACGCCACCGCCACCGACCACGACCAGTTTGTATTCCCGAAGGAACTAGAAGATTCAGAATCACGGTCAGCCAAACATGCTCTGCTGGAAATGAACAGTGGTAGGGGAGGGAGGTGAAAGTGTCGCGCGCGGCCGCATCGAACGACGTGCAGCTGCTGCGCAGCAGCTCTGGTGGACCAAACATCCCGAGAGCTGGTAGCGGTGCATGCAGCAGGTTCCTCGCTTCCTTCCCTCCCCCGAAAGGTGCGCAAGCTGAAAGAAAAGAGCGAACAGACGATGACCTACCTTTGATGCCATTTTGAGAGTGGATGTAGGGGATTAGACGTGAAGGAGGGCGAGCTTTCTTCGGACGGATGGCGAGGAGTTGCAGGAGGGTCGAAAGCACAGGAGGGAAAAAAAAAAGACCAACAGAAAGAACAGAAAGAACAGGAACCAAAAAACAGAGACGTTTGCTTTGTTTCCAGCCACAAGACGAATGGAAAGAAAGAAAAGGCGGTAGTTGATCGTCGACGAATGAAGAAGGCGAATGAGGTCGAGTCGAATCCCCTATTTTTGGTCGTCCTATCGGCTTGGGAAGAAGAGAGAAGAGGAAATGGTCTGGCGATCTCTTTTTGAGGGATTCCCTAATTTTTCAGGAGGCCGAAATGATTGGGTTTCCCTGCTATGGGGAAATTCGCCGGGTCCCAGTAGTGGTGGCCGTGGGTCAGTCTCTAGGCGCAGTTGGGACTAGCCTAATCGATCAATAGACAGCGACGGAGAGGGGGGGGAGGCTTGTCGCGGCTCCCTTTTATTGATTCTCCTCGCCTTTGTTCGTTTCTTTGACGGGGCGGGCTATTACGACGTATCGAAGTTTTGCCGTCAAAAGGAGCCGGTTGCGACAGAAAACGCAGGCTCGTGGGAATGGATGAGGCTTTCACCGCAGGGCGCGTCGGTGAGCTCGCAGCAAGAATGGGACGTGCTGAGATGAGAAATAGCGGTCGCAGTGGGGATACGGAGATCAGAACCAAAAGAGCAGAGGAGCAAAAAGGAGGAAAAGAGCAGAGAAGCGCTACGAGGCACCCAAAAGGTAGATAGATACGAATGTATATATATACCTACAGGCAACGCCCGTTTGAGAGGACCTGAGGGAGAAGAGAGAAGGGGGAAGCAGCGACTGGCAAAAAGGAGTCGCAAGATAATAAAAATGAATAAAAGAGGCAAGAGCAGGGGGCAGCGGCAGACTGCGCGACTGGGCGTGTGCGCTCGAAGGGAGTGGAGGGTTGGGTTGGTGTGGCAGGCACGATCAAGCGCTGGCCTCGCAGTGAACCGACTGATGAAACGATGCGAGGTGCTGCTTCCCTTTGGAAGGAGTGATTGGGGCAGCCGAGTCTCATGTGTTTCTCTCATGTGTTTCTAGGGAGGATTCCGTACTGTACTAGTACGAGCACGACCAAAGCTTAGACGACGTTTTGCTCCCAACCTGCATAACGATCAGGCCGGCCTAGACTAGCATCCGTTCCATCGACGTTCTATCTAGCGAGCGTTCGTCACTTCGTGCTCGTATGCACATGCAGATAAGGGCGTTTGCACCATTTAAGGGTCTCGCAATGGTGCTATTGATGCGAGGTCCGGGCGCCAAGGTAACATGAGGTGAAGAAAATATACATGCAAGTGACATCAGATCACGTCTGACAACACACCAGAAGAGATGTATCGCCAAGGTGCGCCTGCTTCATTCCCGAAGCGGGGAGGATTGCAGTACTGTGCGGGTACTGTATCCAGAAAGAGACAGTGGGGAAGGAGGTTGGCTGAAGGACCATAACATTGGCCAGAATGCTACAAAAGTTCGGCGGACGCTCATACGAGTAGTACTTCGTACTCTCTCTGTATAGCAGCTATAGAGCTCGTATTGCATGTCTTACCATCGCTTAGCCGAACGGCCTTTGCATTCCCCGGTAGTTCAGTGCGATCTATTTTTTTTTTTTTTTTTGGACCAGCAAACGGTGAAGAAGACAGCGGGAAATTGATAGGAGCTGGAGAAATTGCAGGAATATAACTTTAAAGTTTAAGGCGAAGAACTGCTTCCTGCTTCCTGTGTCTGCGGCATATCCCTGCGGCCATAACCCATTTCTCCCGTTCACGTCAGTCTGCAATCTGGCAGTGATCTACGGGGCATGGCAGCAATGCTCCGCCCAAAGCAACGTGGCTATTGATAAAATGCCGTCAACCGCGCCGGATCTCCTGCCGTGCCCCCTTTTTGCACAGAATGGCTCTCGAGCCCAGAGACGAAGTGTGCATTACAGCTGGCCGGCTTGCGATCCTCGCACTCTCGTACGTGCACTGGCGGGCAGCAGGTGCTACTCGTATTGGTTCTTTTGCACACTATGATAATACGAGGTACGCGTGAGATACTCGTGCAATCCTGCCAATTGCTAGCTTAAGGCCAACGGCGGGGACCCAGCCAGCCATTGCTTTCGGGGGGTTGTAGGGGGGGGCCCTCTTTTACTGTTACTCTGCTCGTAGCCTGGTTTGTCCTCGCGCCGTGGCCATGTTTCCGTTGCGTTTCCGCCAGCACATTCTCCAGAGCGGCCGGGACGTGAGACTGGCCATCCGTCTTACCCACCGGATTTGGGATTGCGAGTCCCAGCACTGGCAGGCGAGCGATCAGCACTGTGCACACCCTGCCAGAGGGAGAACGTCTCGGCGATCACCAGACAGAAGGGATGGCATGTGAAAAGCTAGTACAAAAGTGGAAATCAAGCCAGGGGGTGGGAGAAGGTCCGGCTGCGAAGATACTATCGACAAGACTCTGATCAGCGAAATGAAATGGGAAAGACAAGGTGTGGAGGCAAATGACCTGCAAGCCCTGTTTGGTCTAGCAAGGTGATAAGCAGGGAGCGAGATTGCTGTTGGTCTCTCTACATGGAAGCTTTCTAGAACGAATCGAGCAAAAGAGGAGAGCCGTGGTTCTGCGGAAGCGACGCACACGCTCTCAGACGAAATTCGCGCGGCATCGCCGGCTAACACCACAAGACAAGAGCGCACAGCATTCTGCGAGAGCATGACGTATTCAGCTACTTGCTGCACGTCCGTGCAGGCCGGTTTTGTTTGTCATTCATTCGTAAGAAAAAAGAAAAAGGGTTTGTATAGGGAAAAAAGAAACAAAAAAACCCCTCCGAAAAAAACGAAAAAGACGGGAAAGAAGCGAAAAAAAAAGAAAAAGAAAAGAAACAAAGGGAACTCAACGTTCGTGACAGACCAACCATGGCACGCTGTGGCGTTCAGCCTCGCATGGAGGGGGAACCAAAACGGCCTACGATGACAGGTGAAATAGCGAGCTGTTCCCAATCAGGAGTAGGCCGTTTCCAAACGGAGCAGGTGAAACGACTACGCATTTTACCTGTCCCTGGCCACCCACACCTGGAGAGCCACAGATTAGGAAACCGATTGACGCTGGGGCGTGGGGGAGGGGGGGAGGGAGGAGGAGGAGGAGGGGTGAGGTCGGCGTTGAGCTGCTCTTCATCTTTGTTCTTCCTACCCATAGAGTCGGTGTGCATCTGACCGCATGTCCATTCCGATGATGTCTATGGCCGAGCTGCGACCCCACGCAGTGGACAAATCTCACTGCCAACGTTCTGATGTGATGCCAGTCATTCATTTTTGCGAGTTTCCATTTCTGATTGGAAATGATCAATTAATGACCCGAGTTCAGCTCCCGCGCATGACTCCGTAGTTTCGTTTCAGACTGACCGAGCGCAGACAAAAAAAAGGCTGTCTCAGTGGATACATCTGTTAGCCTGTCATTTTCGACTTTGATTTTTTTTTCCTTGTTTGAACTGCATGCTGGGATACACTTTCTCTGCCCACGTCTTCCCCCCCACCCATGCACTGATCATCATTCCTTCTCATCTGGCTCGTCGTCTTCGCCCTCTACGGATACGCGCCGACCTTTGACGTTTGCCTCCACCTCTGGCACGAGGCTCTCTAACAAGGCCTGGTCCCTGTGCTGTTGTCAGTCCGCCGTCCAGTTACATAATTCTCGGGGGTGGCCACGTACCTGCCAACCAGTGTCACTGTGTTGCGCATCCGGTTCCACCGCGGGTAGCTGCCCACCTTGACCCCTTGTGGCTCGACTCGGGCTGCCAGCTGCGTCAGGTACGGCGCCACGATGCTCTCGGGCAGCGGCGTCGATATCAGCACCCGCCCGATGCCCTTGCCCTCGGGGTCGTCCAGGCGCGGGAGCAATTCAGGCTTTAGCGCGTCCAGCAGCATTTCGACTGACGGTTAGCATTGTGCAGCGGCCGGCAGCAAAGGTGAGGAAGGGAAGCGGAAGCAGACGCACACAACCGCGGCACGCCCGGCAGAATGTGGACGTTGCCGTTAGCAACGCATATCGGGACCCACAGGTCCTCACGCGGGAACAGGAACTGCTGCTCGGGCGGCAGAGCCGGATCCGTCGGCAGCTCGACCATGCGCAAGCGGGCCCGCAGCTCGGGCGAATCGACGTCCCAGTCGATGGCGGGCTGCGACGGCCGTGGCCGCGAGAGCTTGCGCATGCGCGCATAGGCCTCGTCGTAGAGCTGAATCTTGAGACCAAAGGCCTTGGCTATGGACGGATACGTGATGTCATCGTGTCTGAGGGCGGAGGGGGGTCAGCGCACAGCTCGCGCGTCCCTCTCTCTTCATGGACACTCACGTTGGGCCAATGCCGCCGCTATCCGTAGGTGTCAGCAGATGACTTTGGTCGTCGTTTACAAAGCTCACCTCGTCACGACAAAGTCGTACTGGTCGCTCATCCGCCGGGCCGCCTCGACGATCTGCTCTTCGTCGTCTTCGATCACCTCGATTCGCTTCAAGGCCTGGACATGTCCGAGACACACGCGCGCGCCCCATCAGCTACGCAATTTCACAATGGGCCACTCAAGCCGCAGAAACACTCACGATCCCTAGAGAGAAGCACCACTTGGCCACATAGGCAGAGTTGGTCTGAGATGCGTGTCTCGACCGGACAAGAAAGGAGGGCACGCGTTAGCTGCAGTGCACTTCGGCCAAGCATATCAAGTCCCGGCACCCTGAACAAATAGGGAACGCCGGGGAGGCAGACGGAACAAAAAGCACTGCTTTCGTACGCACATCTTTTGTCTGAAACCGGACCGAGCAAAAGAACAATGATTGGCCAGGTCAGCATTTGTCACTCTCCCTAAGAAGCTTTTCGTGAAACAAAATCAAACGCTGTGCCGCACGCACCTTGCCACCCAGTACCTCATCTCCGATAACGAGACATGCCGCCGTGTGGATTTGCTTGGATGCGTTCCGGAGAGCCGTCGCGGTCGAGGATGCCGCCATGATGCCCGTGCGCGCAGAGACAATACCTGCAACGCTACCTATGCCGCTGCTGCTGCTGCTGGGAAATGGTTTAGATATGTGACGGAAAATCTGTGTCAGACGCAGAGACATGGGTGTTGGCTGCGTCCTGCGCTGGGTGTTGGGGGGGGGGGAGGAGGAGGACAATATAATTGTTGAGCGCGTGCTAGGGAACCTGGAAAAAGTGAGGGGTGCAGAGAAGCCGCGCAACGTAAAAATTATTATGCAGCATGGCAGCATAACAGTGCTGACCGCAGGGAGCGGCCACTCCCCGAGAACGGTCCCACAGGGTGGACAACGGGAAGAAGAAATGGAACCTCAGCGGTCAGCTAGTCAGTTCTAGCGTGCAGTACAGGGCCCCAGCTGTGGATACAGGGGGGTTTCAGCCCGGTGAGGCTCGCTCCCAGCAGAAAGGCGACGCGGCTTTAGTGTGATCCCCGCCCCCGCCAAAAAATGGTCCTTGTTCGGCATAACCTGACCAACGTCTTTCTGCCCTGCGAGACACAGCTTCGTAGCTTTCTCACCTCGACACGCAGACACGCCAACCGCTAGTAGCACAAGATGGTATGCAGGGCTCCTCTGGCATGGCGTCCACCGCCAACTGGCTGACCGCACAGAGCTCCGAGGCCAGACTATACACGTTCTCCAAGGAGACCAAGGACCAGCTGCGCAAGTTCCGCCTGGGCACGTCGCGGTCCCACGACCCACAGGCGGTGATCTGTACGTTTGTGTGCTGTTGACCTCCCCCCCTTGACCGGGAGCGCTGCTCATTCGCAAGACTTTATCGACAAGGCCACCAAGGAGATCCGCCAAGATGAGGACAAGACCGTCTACAAGAGCCTCGACGAGATCGCCGACGACCTGCCCGAGAATTCGCCGCGCTTTGTGCTGCTGAGCTACCCGATGACGCTGGTGGGTGAAGAAACTCTTTGTCTGTCGGCTGGTCCTGGCTAACCCTGCTGTCAGCCCTCCGGCCGCCTGTCTGTCCCCTACGTCCTGCTCTACTACCTCCCGATCACGAGCAACGCCGAGATGCGCATGCTATACGCCGGTGCCAAGGAGCTGATGCGCAACACCAGCGAGGTTGGCAAGGTCATCGACCTGGAGTCGGCCGAGGAGCTGGAGGACCTGCCGCATAAGCTGGGTGCCGCGTAAAGGAGAGGGTCACAAGAGGACGGGCTCTGGCTCTGAATGTTGGTATACACGGGCAACGGCGTAATGAATATACATGACTTTGCACAAGAAGAAGAGCTAGGGCCGCCGCAGTATCAAGAGGTCGCACAAACATGGGGATGCAGTGTTCTAAAATTTTTTGATCTTTTTTTCCGATGCATGTTCCCACGTCAGTCGTCTGGCAGCACCTCCTCCGGATCGATGGCTAGCTGCTCGGCCAGGGTCCGCACCACCGTCCTCAGCGCTTTGCAGGCCGGGCTGTCCGGGTAGCTGTCGAAAAAGCTCTCGCCATAGTCGCAGGCCATGCCGATGCGCGGGTCTAGCGGGACGGACCCGAGGAAGGGCAGGCCCATCTCGGCGGCGAGAGCGCGTCCGCCGCCCGTCGTTGCCTCAAAGATCTGGCTCTCGTGGCGGCACTTGGGGCACACAAAGCCGCTCATGTTCTCGACGAGGCCCAGCACGCGGATGCCGGCCTTGCGGCAGAAGTCGATCTCCTTGCGCACATCGAGCAGCGCCACCTCCTGCGGCGTGGTGACCATGACGGCACCGTCGAGGCCGCTCTCCTGCAGGAACGAGTTGACGCTGAGATGCTCGTCGCTCGTGCCCGGCGGCGTGTCCACCAGCAGGAAATCCAGGTCGCCCCACTCGACATCCTTGAGGAACTGCTTGATGAGTCCGTTCTTTTTGGGGCCGCGCCAGATGATGGCGTCGTCGCGGTTCGGTAGCATGAACTGGATGCTCATGACGCCCAGGTTGTCGGTTACCCACACGGGCGACCAGCCTGCGCTGCTCACGTGGATCGTCTCGTCCTCCACGCCCATCATCTTGGGAATGCTCGGCCCGCAGATATCTGTGTCCATGATGCCGACGTTGCTGTCAGGATTGGCCGAGAAGGCGTGGGCCAGCAGCGTAGTAAATGTGCTCTGCCGACAGTTAGAAAAAAGAAAGAACGCAGCCCTATTCGTGTGCCATCTCACCTTCCCTACCCCCCCCTTGCCGCTCAGGACGAGTATCTTGTGCTTGACATTCTCCAGCCGTGCCGTGATCAGCGGTATGTCGGGGTCCGGCCCCTTGGGCGCCGAGGCGCATATCTGCTGGTTTGGACAGCCGGCACACGAGTCTGCCTGACCCGCCTGCTCCGATTCTGGGCCGGGACAGTGCTCTGGCTCGGGGGCAACCAGCTGTGGCTTCGCCTTGAGCGGGCTTGCGATGATGTCTTCGACGGCCTCCGGCACGTCGAGTGCCGGCGCCATGACGAGAGTGTGGGCTCGTATGCAGGAAGCTGTGAAAAGGTCACGTTGGGGGGTGGATGGTCTGATGAGGTCGTATTGCTCGCCGTGGGATGTGTGTTCGTCGCACCAGAGAGGAAGAGAGGCAGAGGAGGTGATTGGTAAGTGGCAAAGAAATGCGCGCGACAGTTGATTGGAAATTGGTAATGGCCCCAACAGCCGGCTTTCCGCCCCGCTGACGTCTCTCCAATGGCGGCCCTAAATTTGGCTTATCTTATCACTAACACACCCCTCAACCTCGAGAATACCAGACGAAGACGAGAGGGTGGCATCCACGGCTGCTTCCCCCAGATTGACTTGTCAAGACAAGTGGCCAGCAGCGTGGATTGGCCAACGGCAGCCGCGGGCACCTGCGGCTAAGTGTGATACAACGCTGCCAACCACGTCACGTACGAGCACTCATATTCACCGCACTGGTCACAGTGGAGGGCACTGCTGTCAACGTGCGCCAAGAGATATAAAAAGAAGTGGCTGTATTAGCGGCACAGAAGAGGCGGCCGACCGCGCTGTATGCTTCCTCGCTGCTTCTTTCTGCTGTTCACTTTGCGACAGGCTTGGCTCACATTGACCTGATGATACTCCCGTGCGTCCGACTCAGGCCATGTCCCCTCCGTGTCCTCCCGACATGGTGCCGAGAAGCTTTCGCGCGATATGCGATGGCGCATTGCGCCGGCCTCATTGGCGAATCGTGAATTAATCTTATAAACGTGCTCACCGCTTGCTGCATGCTATGGGGCGCAAAGCGTGAAGCGGCAGGCCACGACATCAGGAGGATGAAACTGCATGAGAAGCCGCCCAGAAGACGTAGTTACTGATCCTGGACAGCCGTTGCAATGAGGGATACAAGTATCACAAACTTCATTTGACGAGCCGCAGCAAATCAGGGCCGAGCGTGTGGGCCACTTGGCCGCGCGACACTCGTGATAGGTTTTCTGGCTGAGATTGCATGTATTCAGGCCCGACGGGCACTTGTCCGCTGCGGGCCGTCCTACCATGGCGGACGCTCGTGGGCACCACAGAGGTGCAAATCCCGTTTCATTAGGCGTCCACGCCAGAATGCGCATTCGTGATGGGGAGGTTAGGCTCCGTGCGGATGAGACCCGGAGAGACATTGGAGGAACAGCGGGCGTGGGGGAAATGGAGGCCACGAGACGAAGCCGACGAATGAGCCCAGCGCGACAAACGGCTGCTGCAGATACAGCGCGCAGGCCGCGGAGCGCAGAGAACGGACGCAGAGAACGGAAGCACGAAACGGGTGTGCGGTAAGGGAGCGACCGACAGCGAGACCGCGGATGCGCTCAGGGGAGAATAAGGACAAAACAAGGAGAGAACTAGGAGAGAAGACGGGGAAGCGGGCGGAAAGAAGTCATTTGCCAATGGCGCAGGAGCGCCAGCGCATCACACCTCCTTTACCATGCATCGAGGGGTGGGAGATGCCACAGTCGTGCGGCCAGCCGTGCAGCCTGGATGCAAGAGTCGAGGATGGGAGCATTTGCGTCGGTCAGTCTAGAGAGCAGCGATGTGAGGCGGCCTTTAGGAAACGGCGATGGGCAGCCACAACGTGGGAGTTGGGCGCTGTGGGTTGCATGCGACGCTGCTGGGGGGCGCTAGCGCCAAAAGGTTGTCAACGGACAGGGAAGGAGAGACCTGCAGTTCACCTGACTTCGTGTGCCTTTCCTCTGCACGTTATTGGCACGACAAACAGCCAGCAAGACGGGGAAGGCAGCACCGTTCCCCCTTTCCCCTTTCTCTGTTCAGCTGTTTGGCTGCTGCTTCTTCTTCTCCTTTTTCCCAGCAAGTGCCCAATTCTCGTCAATTCGAAAACCTGCCCAACGCAAACCACACGCGACCGAATCCACCCTTATAACAGCTCATTGTATCAGCTCTGCTCTCGACTCTCTTGCCGAACGAGCCAGGCACCCGCACTGCCTTTGCAAGCCTAGCCTGACGCGCGCGCACCGTTACGCGTAAACACAGGCGGGCAACCAGTGAGACGGGCACAACCACTCACCAGTCCACTCGCCAGTCCACTCGCCAGTCCTTCCTCCACCGGTCAGCCAGCTCGTGCGCGCACGCGTCCTTTGTTGCCCGACATACCCCTTTCTTGGGACCGAAGCACGCATGTCGCGCCGCTTCTACACTGCATTCCTTTGCCACCAGCAATCGGCAAACCGCCCGACGAAGACGTCACAAAGCATAAGCTAAAGGCCAGGCCACAGGCAGGCGGTGGTGTGTTCCGCAAGTTGGCCGCGTCTCCAGCTGCTACAACCGCTGCGGCCGCAGCCCACAACTGCGTGTCGTGCTTGCGCAAGGCCATGTTGCCAGCAGCCCAACTCAAGATGCTGCGGTACATGCGGAGCTCGGAGCCCAAAGGCAACAGCAGCAATGGCAACAATAACAACAACAACATCAACAGCAACAACAGCAATGGTGGACCCGGTACCAGCCCCAAGATGGCCACCCAGTCCGGCTCCTCGCACCTCCCGCAGCCTCCACCTCCTCTGTCTGCACGACAGGCTCTTGCTGAAGCTGCCAAGCTTCCGGTGCCCATCGCGCTCCGTGGCCCCACATCCGGCCACCAGGCCAGCAGCCTGCCGGCGCCTGCATCCTCGTCTCCTAAACAGCCGCAGCCGCCCCAAAGACAGCTGTCTTTTCAGCGGGCACGGTCAAACTCTGACAGCAACCGGCAAGCACCGACAGCTTTGGAGCTGGCCCAGCAGCAGATCTGGGAGGAGTCCAGCATAAACTCCATGTTCACAGAGCCCGTTGCTGCAACAACCAGACCACCACGCACCAACGCGGGCCGATACGACAGCCCGTTTCCCCAGCCCCGCACGCAGCAGAGGGTGGTTCCTGGGCGAGCTGCTACAGAAGAGCCAAGCGCACCGCTGCTCCTGGGCGACCGCGGGATTCTCCGAATCCTGCCTACGAATAACAATACGAACGGCGGGGGAGCACAAGCCGACGACCCATACGCCGAACAGTCCCCTTTCGGGTCTCCAGCGAAGCACGTCCCTGTGCTGAAGCACTCCAAGTATGCTCTGCGCGACACCCGGGCGGTGCCACGAAGACCGTCTTTTTCTGATCGGCTGTCTCACGGAAACCACGACGACAACGGGGTAGGTGGGTCCCCCGAACAGCGAGGCCATCAAAGAAGTGATAGCTTCTCCAAGGGCGTCGCGGGAACAGGGGGGCTGGAGCAGGGACTCGGCAATCAGCGGTCTCTGTACCTGCACGACGCCGACACGCCGATAGGGCGGTCAGGACTAGGGCGTCCCGAAACAGACGACGGGAGCGAGGCGCCGTCCCAGGGTGACGAGGCAACGAACCAGAGAACACCGCGACAGATACGCTCGCCGCAGAAACTGCCACTCCAGCAGCCCGTGCCGCAACAGCCGCCGCCGGCATTGCCGCAGAAAAAGCTGCAGGAAAGCTCTCTTCCGCGCGTGGGTGGCGGAGGCGGCAGCCGCCGGGAAAAGAAGATGAACCGCAAGCGACGGCACAGCCCCGACTACGACGACAGCATGCTGCACTCGATGAGCTACTCGGAGCTGCGGAACGAACCGTTCGATCACGACCCGGCCCAAATGGCGATGCAGGCCAAGCCAGCGTCGCCGCCCAAGACGTCTCTAGAAGAGCGGCTGACGTACTACAAGAACAAGGACGGCAGCAGCCAGCACGGGTTCTTTACGCAGATGACGGTGGACGAGTGGGACGAGTGTGGGGACTGGTTTCTGTCGCAGTTTGCGGAGCTGTCGAACAAGATCCGGCAGAAGCGGCAAGCCAAGCGGAAGAAGGTGGCCGAGTTTGAGGCGGAGGTGGCGGAGCGCGAGAAGATGGTGCGGGTCAAGATGGAGAGCATAGAGCGCACTCTGGAGGAGCTGAAGCACGAGGGCGAGGGCATGATGCGAGGTAGGTCGGTGAATCTGGGATAGGCTCGGCTGGGCGGCTGGGCGGCTGGGCGGCAGACAACAGGCGGCAGAATCATGACAGCAGTGCATGCATGGAAGGGGGCGCTAGACGACACATTTTCCCCTCGGAAGGATCAGGCCGAGGACGCGACTGCAACCCTGCAAGGTACGACAGCGATTGCACAGAGCACGCCAGCAACGATGCGAATACAGGGAATAGAAGGACGGTGGGTTGGAGTGTTTCTGATTTGATTTTTTATGTTTTGTTTCTGCTAATGTCTGCTAATTTGTGCCTGCTAATTTGTGCCTGCTTACTTTTTTGATTCTCTATGGGTTTATGCTTTTGTGGCACTTCCCTTTGTATCTACGCTGTTTTATGAGTATGTCTATCTACGCGTCTGTTTTACATCTGCATTCTTCAGAGAACCATCGTCTGCTGAACGCGGCGGTCGCGGCCGACGACCAGGCGCAGCTGGTGTTGTGGCTTGCGGCCGCCAAAGACGCCGCGCCGGACGCCGTCGGCGAACAACTCGTAGGCTGGGTAGTAGGCGTCGACAAAGCGGTCGACCTCGGCATCGGTCATGCCGGTGCCGCGGTCGCGCCGCAGCGCTGCCTCCTGCTCGCGGCGCCAAGCGTAGACAAAGGGTGTTTCGGCGGCGTCGAGGTGGATGAAGGCATCCAGACGGTCGGTCAGGGCCGTGTCGTAGGCGGCGAGCTGGCTGTTGACAAAGAGGAGGTGCTCGAGCCTATGCGCGGGGAGCTGAGACGGCGGTGTCCCAGCAGACCCGGTGGCGGTGGCCGCCTTCCACTTTTCCTCAATGACTTTTGGGTCCTCTGGCCGGAAGCCGACGCACCAGCCCTCGACAATGACAACCTGCACCGGCGGCTGGCCCGGGCCGTTGACGAGGCGGCCCGGATCGGCCGATGTCGGCGCCAGCCGGTCGCCCTGGCCGGAAAAGGCGGCCTTGTCGTAGGCCGGCACACGGGCGGGCTGGCCGGCGCAGACGGCGGCGAAAAAGGCGCCGAGAAGGGCGGTGTCGTGGGTGCCGGGCTCGCCGCGGACCTGGACGAGGCGGTTGTCCGGGTGGGCGGCGGCGAGGGCGCGCTGGTGGGCGTGGCTCAGGTAAAAGTCGTCGATGCTGACGACGAGGGTCTCGAGGTGCGCCCGGTCGTGCAGGGCGGCGGCGAGGGCGGCGACGAGGGTGGTCTTGCCGACGCCCTGGACGCCGTTGATGCCCACCACAAAAGGTCTTTTCGCGACGCTCGTCGCCGCCGCCGCCGCCGCCGTCGTCACAGCCGCCGCCTTCTCCTGGGCAGCGCGGTACGCCTTGAGCTTCTCCAGGATAAAGGGAATGCACACGGGCGACTTGTCGTCGACAAAAGTCGGCGGACCGGCCATTGTGTCGCGTGGGGGCGACAGCGGATGTCGGATGGGAGAAGAGGGGGAGGAGAAAACCCAAGCGATTTTTTGCAAAACGGAAATTTTTTTCCCTCTCTCTCTCATACAGGCGCAGAACACAAACGGCGGATATCTGCCGGCTGCGGCGCCGATGCGCGGAGCCATCGGTCGGCAACTCAACGGCGGTATTACTTTGTAGGCTTTTTGTCGCCCATGCATCGACAGTGGTCACGGGACCTGACCCATCTGGAACAGCACTCGTATGACTAACTCGTATTATCCCGTTTTCGTCAACTCCTGTCGCAGCTTCCTTCTGAAGTGTGGGCCTGGCTTCTGACCGAACCCCATGGCGTCATGCCTCGCTCGCAAAGGAAGGAGCACCCCTGGCATGTGAAGATGATTCCGCATTGTTGGTTAGCTGCTAGACAGCTCCGGACTTGGGGGGGGGGGAACCCCACAACTGGGCAAGTGCGGAGAGCGGCGGGTTGACACTGTGGCAAATAGTGCAGGGTCCGTGATTAATCCCCTTTGGCAAGGGCGCTCGACCAACAGTGGACATAGCAGGTGCCCCGCTCGGCAATCACAGGCGCTGGACGAGTCAGTTTGCTGGTTGCTGGGGGCCAAGCGATCTGGGGGGGGGGAGACATCGGCGCCAGCCAAGCTGGGCCAGCTTTGCCTCGGCATGAGACTGGCGACGAATCAGTACAGTTGCCGAAAGGCGATGTTATTACGCATGTTCCCTTTCTGATTCCCGTCTTCTTTTTTTTCACCTCTACCTCAATTCCTCCATCTTGCCTCACAAGCACTGTTAGTTATCTCGCATCTCTGCTGTTTCTCATTTCCTATTTCTCATTTCAATTCGGCCGTTTTCCTTGTCCTCGTCACGCTTCCCCCCCTACCAATGGCCGAGCAACTGCGCTTCGACGACCAGGTTGTCGTCGTCACCGGCGCCGGCGGCGGTCTCGGAAAGGCGTACGCGCTCTTTTTTGCCTCGCGCGGTGCCAAAGTCGTGGTCAACGACGTGGGCAGCTCCAAGACGGGCGACAGCACATCGAAAAGCGTAGGTGCCCTGGGGACGCAATGTGGCTGTGGCTGTGACTGGCGTGTGGCTGACAGACAAACAGGCTGCCGATGCGGTCGTGAACGAGATCAAGGCGGCGGGCGGCACGGCCGTGGCCAACTACGACTCGGTGGTGCAGGGCGGCAAGATCGTGGAGCAAGCTGTGTCGACATTTGGGCGGATCGACGTGCTGATCAACAACGCCGGGATCATCCGCGAGAAGCCGTTCTTGAACACAACGGACCAGGACTGGGACGACACGATCCAGGTGCACGTCAAGGGCAGCTATGCGACGGCGCGGGCGGCGTGGCCGCACTTCCGCAAGCAAAAGTACGGGCGGGTGATCAACACGTCGTCGGGGGCCGGGGTGTACGGGGCGGCCAACCTGGCGGCGTACTCGGCGGCCAAGACGGCCATGATCGGGTTCACGGAGACGCTGGCCAAGGAGGGCTTCAAGTACAACATCCTGGCCAACGTGGTGTCGCCGGCAGCGGCCAGCCGGATCACAGAGACGCTGCTGGACAAGGAGGTGCTGGACCTGCTGCACCCGGGCTGGGTGGTGCCGGTGGTGGCGGTGCTGGTGCACCGGAGCAACGCGAGCGAGACCGGCGGCGTGTTCGAAGTCGGCGGCGGCCACGCGTCCAAGCTGCGGTGGCAGCGCGCGGGCGGGCAGCTGCTCAAGTGCGACGACAGCTACACGCCGGGGGCGGTGCTCAAGGCGTGGGACCGCATCAGCGACTTCTCCGAGGCGCAGTACCCGACGGGCCCCAACGACTTCATGACGCTGCTGGAGGACTCGGTCAAGCTGTCGTCGAGCGAGCGCGGTGCCGAGCCCAACTTTGCCGGCCGCGTGGCGCTGGTGACGGGCGGCGGAGCCGGCATCGGCCGGGCCTACTGCCTGGCCTTTGCGCGGTACGGCGCGGCCGTGGTCGTCAACGACCTGGCCAACCCGGACGGCGTCGTGAACGAGATCAAGGCAGCGGGCGGCCGGGCCGTGGGCGTCAAGGCGTCGGCCGAGGACGGCGACGCGGTGGTGCAGGCGGCCATTGACGCGTTTGGGCGCATCGACATTGTGATCAACAACGCGGGCATCCTGCGCGACAAGGCGTTTGCCAACATGGACGAGAAGATGTGGGATGCCGTGCTGGCGGTGCACGCGCGCGGCACGTACAAGGTGACGCGCGCGGCGTGGCCGCACTTTGTCAAGCAAAAGTACGGCCGCGTGGTCAACACGACGTCGACGAGCGGCATCTACGGCAACTTTGGCCAGGCCAACTACTCGGCCGCCAAGTGCGCCATCCTCGGCCTCGGCCTCGCCCTGGCCGTCGAGGGCGCCAAGCACAACATCTACGTCAACACCATTGCCCCCAACGCCGGCACCGCCATGACGCGCACCATCCTGCCCGAGGAGATGGTCCAGGCCTTCAAGCCCGACTATATCGCCCCCGTCGTGCTGGCCCTCAGCAGCGACAAGGTGCCCAAGAACCCCACTGGCGGCCTGTACGAGGTCGGCAGCGGCTGGGTCGGCCGCACGCGCTGGCAGCGCTCCGCCGGCGTCGAGTTCCCCAAGAACACGCCGCTGACCCCCGAAGCCGTCCAGGCCCGCATCGCCGACATTGCCGACTTTGACAACGGCAAGGCCGACTACCCGAGCAAGGCGGCCGACGCCATCTCTACCGTGCTTGCCAACCTCAACGAGCAGAAGCAGCTCAAGGCCAAGGTATGAATTTCCTGTCAGGGGCAGCAGTGAGAGAGGGGGGAAAGAAAAGGGGAGGAAGGGGGACAGGAAGTGTCTTTCGTTATAGATAGGGAATCTCACTATTTTTTCTTGCCAGACCGATGACGACACGCCCAACTACCTGCAGGCCATCGAGGCAGCCAAGAAGGCGGAGCCGACGCCGAGCGAGTTCAGCTACACGGAGCGCGACGTGGCTCTGTACAACCTGGGCGTCGGCGCCAAGCGGACGGATCTCAAGTACATCTTGTATGTTCTCCATTCGTGTGTGCATTGTGTGCATGGCTTCTGCTAACCTGGACAGCGAGGGAGCCGAGGACTTCCAGGTGCTGCCGACGTATGGAGTGATTCCGCAGTTTGGCGCGGAGCTGCCGTACAGCTTCGACGAGATCGTGCCCAACTTCAGCCCGATGATGCTGCTGCACGGCGAGCAGTACCTCGAGGTGCGGCAGTACCCGGTGCCGACGTCGGGGCGGCTGCTGTCGTACGGGCGGCTGCTGGAGGTGACGGACAAGGGCAGCGCGGCCATTGTGCGCAACGGCATCACGACGGTGCACGCGGAGACGGGCCAAGAGCTGTTCTACAACGAGGCGACGGTGTTTCTGCGGGGCGCGGGCGGCTTCGGCGGCGCGTCCAAGCCGCAGGACCGCGGCGCGGCCACAGCGGCCAACAAGCCGCCGGCGCGGGCGCCCGACGCCGTGGTGGAGGCGGTGACGACGCCGGAGCAGGCGGCGCTGTACCGGCTCAGCGGCGACTACAACCCGCTGCACGTGGACCCGGCGTTTGCGGCGGTGGGCGGGTTCAAGACGCCCATCCTGCACGGGCTGTGCTCGTTTGGGTTTGCCGGCAAGGCCGTCTACGAGACGTTTGGGCCCTTCCGCAACATCAAGGTGCGCTTTGCCGGCACGGTGGTGCCGGGCCAGACGCTGGTCACGGAGATGTGGAAGGACGCGGCACAGCCAGGCCGGATCCTGTTCCAGACCAAGGTCAAGGAGACGGGCAAGCTGGCGATCGGCGGCGCGGCGGCCGAGCTGGTGTCGTCGACGGAGAAGACGAAGCTGTAAGGGTGATGACTAATCATCAATATGTAGAAGTAAACACGGGATATCATTAGAGCGGTAGTGACACCTTTTTGTCCAGAACGCCGACGCAGTATTATGTATGTGTAGGAAACAGAACAGAGAACAGACAACAAGAGAAAGACAAGAAATTATACAAGAATGCTCTCCAGCAGCCAGTCGAGCAGCTCGGCCAAGGTGGGCCAGCGCAGGCCGTTGTCGTCGTCGCCGTCGCTGCCGCCGCCGCTGCCGCCGCCGCCGCCGCTGCCGCAGACGGAGCTGACGAGTTTCTGGGCGGCGTGGACGGGGGAGGGCTGGGCGGCGGCGATGCCGGTCTCGAGGTAGGCGCGCTCGGCGAGGCTGAGGCTGCGGCGCTCGGAGGCGCGCCAGCGGCGCTCGGCCTCGGCGCGGGCGGCGGCCAAGACGGCCTCGGTGTCCTCGGTCTCCCACAGGTTGCAGCGGCGGCACTGGGCGCAGGGGCGGCCGTCGCCGTGGGGGCGGAAGTGGTCGCAAAAGTGGCGGTAGCCGGCGTCGGGGCCCTCGGTGCCGCTAATGTCCTTGCGGCACACGTAGCACATGCGGTAGCCGCACGGACACGTCAGCTTGTTGCAGCCGGTCGTCTTGACAAAGGACGTGTGGCACCGCGGACACACCCGCTTGATGGCCATGCTCATGGCCTGCTCGACCTGCGTGCGCAGCGCCACCAGCGCCGACTCGTGGCACACGTGGATGTCCGTCCACGCCTTGCCGCAGCCCAGACACGACACCCGGCCGCACCCGGGGTTCTGGCACCGGAACTGCTGGCCGCGCCGGCGGCGGCGGTAGCGGGCCACGGCGGCCGCCAGCTGGTTGGCGAGGTAGCTGTGACCCAAAGTGTGGCTGGTGTGGCTGGTGTGGCGGTCGCGGGAGGCGACCCGCTTTTTCTGGCTGGCCGTCCGCCAGGCGGCGACGAGCCACGGCAGCAGGGCGGCGGCGACGGCGACGACCAGCAGCGGCACCAGCAGCAGTGGGGTGACGCCGCAGAGCAGCAGCAGACAGGCGAGGCTGTAGAGGCTGTCGACGCGGACGCGCAGGGGCGCCTCGTGGAAGGGCACGTAGATGTCGTCGACCTCGGCGTAAGCGCAAAAGGGACAGCGGACCAGCGGCAGGCCGCTGCCGACGAGGCTGTGCTCGGCCAGCCGCCGCTCTAGGTGCTGCACGACGTCGGCGCCGCGCGGAGCGTCCAGCAGCGCGCGGTGCAGCAGGTCCACGGGCACGACGCCGGCGCAGCCGTCGCCGTCGACGGCCGGACAGCGCAGCGTGCCGCGCTCGCGGTCAATGGTGCGCGCCCAGCCTTGGCCGAAGACGGCCTCGCGCACGGCGTGCTGCACGCACCGGAAGCACACCACGTGCGGCGCCTCGCCGCTGCTGCACGTCGTCAGCTCCTCAAACGACGCCGTGCCGAAGCAGCACGCGCACTCGTACGTCGCTCCCGCCGCCTCTGCCTCGGCCGTGTTGAGCGACACTGCCAGCGCCCGGTCATCCGTCTCTTGTCGGGCGCGCTGGGCCGCCCGCAGCGGTGCCACCAGGGCCGCGTACAGCTCGCGGTCGAGCTCGACGCTGCCCGTGGCCTTGATGGTCGGCAGGATGGAGCCGCGGCCCGACGACTTCCAGACGACGAGCGGGTGGTTCTCGGGGGAGGTGGATGACGATGACGATGACGACGACGACGACGACGGGCCCGCTTCCTGCACCGGCTTGCGCCGCAGAAACAGCGACGACAGCGTGAAGCGCCACGACTTGGCCGACAGCTGCACGAGGGCGCGGCGCGCGTCCAGGTAGGCGTAGTTGTGCTCGGCCAGCACGGCCAGGATGGTGGACCGCGACAGGCCCATGAACTCGTGGCAGGCCAGCGTCTTGGCCGCCTTGATGTACTCGGGGCTGCGGAAGCGGTCGGCCGTCGCCACGGATCCGGCCGCCGCCTTTTTTCCTTCCGCCTCCTCCTTCTCGGCCACCCGCCACCGCCCCTTGACCCACGTCACCCGGTTCTTCAGCAGCGCGTCCGCCACCAGCGCCAGCCGCGATTCGCCGTCGAAGCTCGTCAGCATCTCGCGGAACACGTCCACCTGCACGTCCGGAAACACGGCCGCCAGCGCCTCCAGGCTGTTGTTGAGGTCGCGCAGATCCGGCGCCTCGTCCGCCGGCGGGGGGAGCTGCGCCTCGTCGGCGATGTACTCGGGGGGGAGGAGGAGGGGGGGGGACGGCGTCGACGTGATGGTGGTGGTCGTCGTCGTCGTTGTCGTGATGGTCGTGATGGTGGTCGCCGGCGCCGCCGACGTGGACGAGGCGGACAGCGAGGACGACACGGAAGAGAGGCTGTCACGCGTGCTGGGGCGGAAATCGGCCGATGCCTTCCTGACCAGGGCCGGCAGCGACACGCCTGACGCGCCGGTCAGCCGCTGCGAAAAGGAGCCTCGAGGGGCCCGACTGGCCCGGCTGGTCCTGCTGCTGCTGCTGCTGCTACCGCCCGTCTTGGCGCCTCCGAGAAGACCCGCCAGCACCATGTTGCGTCTGCACCTGCACCTGCGTCTGCGGTCGGGATGATGTTGCTTTTTCGTATCCTCTCAGTCGCTTGGGAACGACGGCGACAAGTCGATTCATTGCTGAATGGAGATCGTGCGCGTCATGCTGCAGCCCAGACGGCGTGTATCGACGGTATCGACGGCTATCGATGGCATCAACAGGAGCAGCCACGGTGAGATGCATGCAGACCCAAAGCGATGACGACGGGGGGGAGAGATGGGGGGGGGTGGCGAGGAAAGGATGGTTTGGCTCGCTGCGGAGACGGGAGCCCAACTACCCGGATTGTTGGGAAGAGTCGCTGTCAGTCACTGGACCAGGCACTAAAAAAAATAAACACAAAACAGGCCCAGGGCCTGGCTTTTCCCCCATGCCGTGTGTGGTCCAGCGGGTCCCTTAGCGGGGTGTCTCCGCCAATGGGCACGCACCCGACCCCCCTGTGCGACGAATGGCGACGAGTGCGACGAGTGCGACGACCCAGTTTGACTCTGTGTGCGAGGACGTGGCAGGGCTAACGCTCTGGCTGGCGTCCTGGTGACGGTGGAGAGATCCCGCGCCGCAGGAATGGAAAAGTCGCGAGAGCAGCGCCCGCACTTTGGCCACAATGGGGGTCAGGTGGCCGCACGCATCGCGCTGCTGCAACCAAGATGGCCGTTCTACAGGGTGCGCAGGCCGGGTGCCGCAGAGTGGGTTTGTGCGAGTCGGATGTCGATTTCGTATCGGCAGAAAAAGCAAGGCCAGAAAGCAGGGAAAGCAGGCGAGCGAGCGAGCGCGAGAAGGAGGATCAAGTGCTACAGGCCACAGCACAGGCCACAGGCCGTTTCGCTTTACTATGCACTTGTCACACGCCCGCTCTGGCGGTGAGCCTAACTGCCTGACTCAGCGGGGAAGCCCAGCCAGCCAGCCAGCCAGCCAGCCAAACCAGCAGACGGCCAGCGTTGCCGTCCGTTTCTTAGCGGCCTTTTGGGCTGCCCGCCAGTTGAAATAAATAAGAGGAAAGAAACGAAATGTCGGGCTGCTCTCCGCCTCTTTGCGGGCGATCTTGGTCAGATTCCGCCATTTGGCTGCCTTGATCACATCCTGGACCTTGCAGCTCGCATCCGCTTGCTTTTTGGGACGCCACGCTGTCCCTGCGCTGCTGCCCAGGGTCGGTGTGTTCACCGACCTCCTCCGCCTTTTGCCTCACCTGCAGAAGTGTGTGTGTGTGTGTCTATTTGTGCGTGTTTATTTGTGTTTGTTTGTGTGTGTGTGTGTGTGTGTGTGTGTGTGAGCGTGCCAGGGTCTCTCCAACGAGACGGCTCCAACACAGACAAGGCACAGGACGCTGCAGAGACCTGCCTCCTGACTGGCCATCCGCTTGCGTGTGCTGGCTGGTGGATGCAACTCGCATCTGTTGAGAGTGGGCAGGGGCGAGCGACTCATGCCACCGCTTTGGGATGACGAGGAGAACTCGCGCGCATACAAATGGCCCCAGAAGCCACAGCGGAGATCAGAGGCGCCGAAAACGACCCAAACGACCCGAAAACGACCCAAAACGACCCAAAACTGACCCAAACGCAAAACGCTTCTGCCGGTGCCTGGAGCCTGCATGCCGTGGAAAGTTCCATACAGCCCCTACAGCCCCTCTCTCCTTCCCCCAAAGACGAAACCACCCTGCAGCGGCTTCGGCAGGCGCACACCGTAAGATCCCTCGACGATAACCCGCCCCATGTACCGCTGCGTGCTGCGTACATTTAAAAAATAATAATTAAAAATAAGTAAAAATTAAAACCGAAAATAAAATAGAAAGCGACAGGGGTGGTGTGCTGCCTTGTCTTACCCTCACCGACTCCTGCAGGCCGCTCGTGCCTTTTTTTTTTTTCTCTCGGGGTCCTGTCCCTGCTCGCCGCTTTTATATCTGTGGTGATTCACGCCAATCTGCTGAGCAGATCCATTCTCTTTGCTTCGAGAAGCTCCGTCTGCTTGTCTCGTCTTCACTGCCGTGTTCTCTCTGTCTTGTCTGCGTTCTGCTAGGAGCTGTTTGCCCTTCCCGCCATTCCTTCACTCCCCCCCCCCGTCGGACGCACACGTCCGACTGCGCTGCCTTGTCTCATCCACTCATCTGGCGGCTTCCCTCGTTACCCAACACTCTCTTGGGTCGTCTCTTGTTGTTGTGCTGTTCTGGTGCTGGTGCTGCTCTTGTTGTTACTGCTGCTGTTGTTGGTGTTGTTGCTGCTGCTGCTGCTACTGTTGTCCGCCTCGGCCACCTCTCTCCGGGTCCGCCATGGACAACCTCCCCGTCGAGCTGCTGCAGCTGATTCTGGAGTACTGCGACCCTCCCTCTGTCCGCAGTCTGCGTCTCGTGACCCCCACTCTGGCCGATCTGGGCTACGACTTCTTGCTTCCGCCTGCCTTCACAGCCCTGCCATGGCGCGACGATCTGGCCCGTCTCCGGGCCATTGCCAACCACGACCGGCTCCGGTCCAGCATCGAGGCCGTCACCTTCAACTTCACCGAGGTCCACGTCGACTTTGCCCACCACAGCTTGTATGTAGAGAACTGCCGCCGCGACCATGACACCGAGCAGACCGCTCTCTTCCGTCTCGCCTGGACCCGCTTTGCCGAGTGCGAGCAGCGGCGCCGCGGCGTCGTCCCCCTCTATGCCCACAACCCCGACGACATTGCCGCCACCCTGCGCCCGCTGTCCAGCCTGCGCCACCTCGCCGTCACCTTCCGCCGCTACCCCTACGACGTCGATGTCCTGCAGAAGGACCTGCTCGTCCCCCACACCTGGAACATGGACCACGCCGTCGCCTGCAAGACCCTCACCGTCCTCATGACCGCCCTCCAGCACGCCGTCACCGTGCCCGAGACCCTGGCCACCGCCAGCGTCGGCACCGACAGCGGCACAGACAGCGGCACAGACAGCGGCACAGACAGCGGCACAGACAGCGGCAGCGAGAGTTCCCCCGACTGTCACGGCGCCGCCCTCGCTCTCTCCAGCTTTGCCGTCGACCGCCTGCCGCTCGAGATGTTCCGCCAGCCCCGCTACCGCCACCTCTGGTTCCAGTGCGAGAACGTGTTTGCCGGCCTCACCCGTCTCGACCTGGGCCTCGATTCGTCCAAGCTCACCTTTCCCTCCTCCAAGTTCAAGGCCGTCAACGGCCTGGGCTACGTCCTGCGCGCCGCCCGCCGCCTCACCCACCTGTCCCTGGCCTTTCACAACCACACCCAGCCGCGTGACAAGTTCATCCTCTTCTTTCACGAGCTGCTGGGCGAGAACGACGGCGGCGGCAGCGACATGGACGCGCTGATGCGCGGTGGCGGCCGCGCCGCCCCCAAACCCGACGGCTTCGCCTTCCGCCAGCTCACCGACCTCAAGCTCGAGGGCGTCGCCTGCGACTGCCGCGAGCTGCGCTCCTTCTTGCTGCGCCATGCCGCCACCCTCGAGCGTCTGCGTCTCGGCGGCCGCGGCCTCGCCCGCAGCCCCTGCGACGACTCCACCGGCGGCATCCGCCTCTTTGATGGCACCTTTCGCCTGCTGTTCCACGGCCTGCGCGGCCACATGCCTCGTCTGCAGCGCATGCACCTCGAAGGCGACTTTGACTGCCGCATGGACACCCTGTCCCACGACCATCATCCACCGGCCGTCCAGGCCGGCAACGCCACCGCCGCCGCCGGTCCGGCTGCGCCCCACCCCGCTCGCTTCCGCTACGAAAGCTACCACTTCCGAGCCACCACCAACGACGACTGGAGCCCCATCACCGACACGTGGACTGATCCGGTCGCCACCCAGCTGCCCGTCAGCTCGGATCCCTTTGAAGAGTACGTTCTCGGCACCTCGGACGACTACCCCGGCTCGGTCCGGTTATGAGTTTGTCGTCTGTCTGTCCTGGGCATGTTTTTTTTCCTGTTTTGCCAAGACTGCGACAAATATGATAGAATGACTGCGGAGCAATCCTTAATTTGCCATTCGCCACGATATGACGGAACGACCTTTTTTCTTTACATGTCTTCATTATTATACTGTCCCCTTTCTTACCTGTTCGCTTCTCCAGCTCTCTTTTTTTTTATTCTTACACTCACTCTCTCTCTCTTCGTTTTATTCATAGCATTTTCTATAATCGGCATATGGGGCGACCCAGAACGCAACAAAACATTGACGCCATGGTTATATATGATGGAAAGAGTTTGATTGATTTCTCTTGGGTCTTTAACTTTATTACGGCACACACACACATACATATACATACACGAGATATAAGTGTATGCATATCAATGTATACAGGCGTGCAACAGAGGCGCACTTTAGATCGAAGCACTTGTTCTATATCGAGATTCCTATTCCTTGGCTCTGGCTCCTTTTGTTAATCGTACACATGTATATTATGAGAGAGAGAGAGAGAGACAAGCCCAGATCAGCCTAATTTAGAGCGCTTCTTTAACCCATGCAAGCGCTTGCTTCCCACCGGCCGCGCGGCTGATGGCGCCGTCTCTAATTTTCAGCTTGCCTCATCCTCACCTGCGAGGTAAAAACGAAGCCTACTATGCGTAACAAGTGAAAAAAAAAACAGGGTTATCCCCTCTTGGGTATGCCACTATACAGGTGGGCAACGTCATTGGGATCTCTCACTTTGAGACAGAAGTGCGTACACATAAAAGGCTCCAGCTTCGCACGACAGCGAGGCGTTCTGCTCGATCGATCGGGGCACATTCTGTTTCGTTGCACTCTACAGTCTCCCCCGTTTGTTGCCAAAATGGCCTCTCACACGCTCTACATTGTCGCCGCCAGCATCCTGGCCGTCTTGGTCATCGCCGCCTTGGCCTACCAGCTTGGCTTTGCCGACCCGATCATCGAGAAGATCGCGTAAGTTCCGACGGATTGTCTCTCTTGTTTCGTCCCGGTCCGCTGACCAGCAGCGCCCTCTACCTCCAGGCTGAGGCGAAGGAAGAGGGCGAGAAGCTCAAGGGCGAGGGCATCAAGGCCGGCACCAGCTTCCTCACCGGTGGGTTCCACATGCATTGCCCTCACTTAGAGACGGGGGCCAGCCACAATCCACCGCAGATCTTTGCCAGCTGACAGCCACAGACCAGGTCAAGGGCAACGATGTGGCCTCAGGCCTGCTTGGCGCCATCAAGAAGGACTAGACCAGGGGGGAAAAGAGTCATCTCTTCTTCAGGGCAAGAACAGGGGAGGGGAGAGGGGAGGACAATTGACGACGAGTCGTGTCATCTGGTGTCACGAGGCACGCGATGAGGCGGTGTGTGAAATAGAGTAATACAGCAGCTCTGTTTCTGCTTGAACGAGAGTCCCCTTTTTCGTACTTCATATGGCTGGATGATAGCGTGTCAAATAGCGTGTCAACCCTCTTTCCCACAGCACCGCCTTGGCGGTCTCGCGGCGCTCCTTACCCGCTGGCATGCGCTAGAGGCAGCCCGACTGCCCCGCCTCTTTTTGCCCCGCACCGCAAGGTAAGGGCTTTAGAGAGACGGTCATGTTCTTTTCGGGAAAATGAGAAATGATAAAGGTAAAAGGCAAAAGACAGCTCAAAGGCGTTAGGATGGGAACGTCGAAAGGTGAACACGTGGCTGAAAGGAGATGTGAAAGGGGTAGCTTGTGATTATCATATCGCGACTTGGGCAACCGTTTTCGAAGCAAGGAATGGATCGTTGACAACAGTCAGATAACCCTGCGGCTTTTGTATTACTTGTCTGTTTATTTGTGGTTCTGTCATTATAAACACAGCCAGCATTTTCAGCTCGAGATAGGCATGTAATAGTCAAGGCCACCAAACGGGAATATCACTGTATATCGTTCACGTGACCATGTTCTACCTGGCGTACTTTCCCATAACGGCAAGGACTTTCAAGCGCCTCGCGCCTGATTGGCTAACGGCCCCGTTTTTCATGCAGTGAACTCAGCGCTCATGCTCCGTATTACCCTATACGGTGCAGTCCCGCCTCGTCGATTGGGCTGCCGTATTTTCAGTAGTGACTCACGGAAACAACGATAAAGAAAGCCCCGCGATAGAAATCCCACTACACTAGAAGCGAACGAGAAGCCCTTTTTCGCGGCCTCAAAACTCAAAACACCCCCCTCCAACGTCACCACCGCCTGCACTCTGCTCCCAATGGCTCCCCCAAAAGCCGGAAAGGTCGTCCCCGTGGTTGACGCGGGCCCCGCGCCCAACCTCGACTTCATCCCCCACCGCATTGCCATCTATGACAAGCTCAAGGCGGCTGCCGATGCCGAGCTCGCCAGCAAACCGCGCACCCCCATCACCGTCACGCTGCCCGATGGCCGCAAGATCGATGGCACCGCGTGGGAGACGCGGCCCTACGACATTGCCCGCGGCATCAGCAAGTCGCTGGCCGACCGCACCGTCATCTCCCGCGTCGACGGCGAGCTCTGGGACCTGCTGCGTCCCTTTGAGGGCAGCGCCACCGTCGAGCTGCTCGACTTTGAGGACGACGAGGCTAAGCAGGTCTTTTGGCACTCGAGCGCCCACATCCTCGGCGAGGCTGCTGAGAAGGCCTTTGGCTGCCACCTCTGCTTCGGCCCGCCCACCGACAAGGGCTTCTTCTACGACTTTGGCATGCCGGCCGAGGACGGCCAGGGCAAGCCCAACAGCCACAGCGCCGTCACCGACGACGACCAGAAGCGGCTGACCTCGCTCATGGAGGGCATCGTGCGCGAGCGCCAGCCCTTTGAGCGCCTCGTCCTCTCCAAGACCGACCTGCTCGACATGTTCAAGTTCAACAAGTACAAGCAGGTCCTCATCAACTCCAAGATCCCCGACGGCGAGTCCACCACCGTCTACCGCTGCGGCCCTCTCATCGACCTGTGCCGCGGGCCCCACGTCGTCGACACCAGCCGCATCAAGGCTCTGGCTGTTCTCAAGGTAAGCAAACTTCTTTTCCCCCGTCGTACGGGCAGACAGCGATGAACTGCCCCCGCTGAACTGCTCCCCTCCAGCACAGCGCCTCCTACTTCCTCGGCGATGCCGCCAATGACTCCCTCCAGCGCGTCTACGGCATCTCGTTCCCCGACAAGAAGCTCCTCTCCGACCACATGAGGTTCCTCGAGGAGGCTGCCAAGAAAGATCACCGCCGCATCGGTCAGGATCAGGAGCTCTTCTTCTTCCACCCGCTGTCGCCCGGCTCGCCCTTCTTCCTGCCGCTCGGCATGCGCATCTTCAACACCCTCAAAGAGTTCATCGTCAGCGAGTACGCCAAGCGTGACTACCAGGAGGTCATGACGCCCAACATGTTCAACGCCGACCTCTGGCGCACCTCGGGTCATTGGGAGCGTGCGTGCCATGAAAATACCTTGCTCTGCATCCACACGGGCTGTGCTGACCGAAGCAGACTACCAGGAGGACATGTTCACCCTCGAGGTTGAGAAGCAGCAATGGGGTACGTGTTCTACGTGTTCACCGCTCACCTGATGGTATGCAAGATGCTCTGCTCACACACACCCAGCACTCAAGCCGATGAACTGCCCGGGCCACTGCCTGGTATTTGCCTCCCGGGAACGCTCATACCGCGAACTGCCGCTGCGCATGGCCGAGTTTGGCATCCTGCACAGAAACGAGGCCTCGGGTGCCCTCTCCGGCCTGACGCGCGTGCGCCGTTTCATCCAGGACGACTCCCACATCTTCTGCCAGGAGGACCAGATCGGCGAAGAGATCTGGGGTCTGTTTGACTTTTTGGACACGGTATACGGCAAGCTCGGCATGAAGTTCCGCCTCAAGCTGTCCACGCGGCCCGACAAGTATCTCGGCCACATCGACACCTGGAACCGCGCCGAAGACACGCTCAAGGACGCTCTGAACCGCTTCGCCGAGAAGAGCGGGACCAAGTGGGAGCTCAACCCGGGCGACGGCGCCTTTTACGGCCCAAAGATCGACGTCCAGATCATGGACGCCCTGCACAGATGGCACCAGTGCGCTACCATCCAGCTGGACTTCCAGCTTCCTCAGCAGTTCGGTCTCAGCTACATGACCGCCTCCGGCGCGCCGGACAAGGTGGCCGAGGCGAAGAAGGCCGTTGAGGCGGCAAAGCCGGCAGAACCCAAGCCAGCGGAGGCTGCTGCTGCCAAGGACGGCGACGACAGCAAGGCGACGACGAAATCGGCCCCCCAGCCCCTGGCTCCCGGAACGTCACGGCCAGTCATGGTGCACCGCGCAGTGCTGGGCAGCTTTGAGCGGTTTATCGCCACGCTGTGCGAGCACTTTGCCGGCAAGTGGCCGTTCTGGCTGAGCCCGCGGCAGATTCTGCTGATTCCCGTCATGGCCGATGCGGAGGACTACGTCCGCCAAGTCCACAAGCTGCTCAAAGCTCAGGGCTTCTATGTCGACAGCGACCTGGGCGCAAACACGATGAACAAGAAGATCCGGAACGGCCAGGTTCTTCAGTACAACTTCATTTTCGGTAAGCTTTTCTTTGTCTGTTTTCTTCCTTTTCTTCTTCTTCTTGTTCTTGTTCTTCTTTTTCTTTTCATACTGACCTCCCCCCCAGTCCTCGGCGCCAAGGAGATGGCCGACCGCAGCGTCAGCATCCGGGTGCGCGACTCCAAGGGCGACTTGACGACTCTGCCCCTGGACGAGGCTATTGCGCGTCTGGGTCGCCTGCGCTCGTCCAAGAGCTTGAGCCTGGACCTCGGCGAGTTTGCAGAGGACAAGGCATGAGGTAGAACGAAGGAGTAGAAGGAGTAGAAGGAGATTAGCATAAACCAAAAAGGAAAGGAGTTGAGTGTCATGGGTGACGCGGATGCTAGACAAGGAATGTAGTGTTCCCCATTTTTGGAATGACAGCGTTGAGAAAAGACGGCGAGTCCCATGGCACGAAGCTGTCATGAGTTTCCATTGTTGGTATACTTGGCCACAAGACTGGCCTGCTTTTTGGTATTATGCACACCCCATCCTGCCTTGATGTCCTCTTTGCCCACCCCCCCATCGCCAATTTTGCTCTTCCTAGTCTACCCAAACATAGCAAGAACATGTCCGTGATACCTCGTCAAATGTAAGCCTCCCATCTCGGGACCTCCCCTCAACTCAACAGCACCAGAACGACGCTGTCTCCTCGCAGGAACCTAGAAAACATGGTAAGCGGTTGCTTCTGCATCCTGCCGGCTCTCTCTGCACGTACATCTTGCTGATGAACCGGTCCTTGTTCACCGGCCGGCCCTTCTTGCCATTGGTCACGGGCGTCTCTGTCCACATCTCTTTCTGCGCAAGGGTTAGCTCTCTCTGGTATGGCTTCGGCGGGCCGATGCAACGTGCAACGTGCAACGACGGATTTCTGCACGTACGACATTCTCGAGAATCCTAGAGAGAGGGGTCAATACGAGAAGTAAGTGCAAAAGCTAAGAGCAATAACGTGCTCACATATTGCAATGCCGGTCAAACGCCTTGACGCGCGCCAGCAGTTTCCGGTTCGACCGGATGCTGATCAGCACCTGAGTGTGCGTGCGGACGGCGGTCTGCAGGATGGACAGCGGGCCATTGCTAAACTCCCATTGTTCCTGAGGTTGTCAGCGGGCTGCGTGGCAGGTTGGGCTTTCGCGCGCAGAGCGGCAGCTTACCAGCTGTGCAATCTCGTACTCCCTAGGCCCAACAGTTAACATCAAATCGAGATAGAGGGGGAAGAGGGAGGCGCCCGGGACATCAACGTACGTGCACTCGTTCCGAGGCTTCTGGAGGAGCTCTCTGCAAAGAGAAACAAGGTTAGCTACCGGCCGCGAGGTCTTGCATTTCGGGGGGGGGCGTACTGAATGTTGGCGTCCGCCATTGTTGCTGCAAGAGCCAAAGGGGCCACGACTAGCAGCTGCGCGCAGAGGAGAGAAATTGCCGGTCGCGAGCTGATTTTGGGATCGTCGCCTTTCGTTTGCAGGCCTGCGCTGAGTCGGGCTGTTCGTGCTGCAGTGTGTGGCTTTCTCACGTGCGGTCGTCGTCGATTATTTTTGATGCTATTCAGGCTCCCCCTCCACACACACAAACCAGCACTTGTCCCGGCGCAGCCTCAATTTTCAGGTGTGTTTCTTCACCGCCCGGCAGAATAAATCTGCCGCTTCACCGCCCTGGGCCTTGTTTACATAGTACGGATTCCGGTCACTTGGATTGTGCCTTGTTTTGGCCCACTCCGTGTCATCGCGCAGTACTATTTTCGCCTGTCAAATCTCGCTTCTCATTCGTAACCGTGGCGTGCCAGTGGCTAGGTCCGGTTCTTCCATGTAAGAGAAAGTTCAAAAATTTTCTCCTGACTCGTCATCCCCCTCCCGTGCACAGCACAAGGGGATGGAGGGGGGGACTTCGTTTAATTACTGGAGGCGTGCCAGACGTTCCAGTCGGAGTCGCCTCAGGGATGTCGACACAGAGATGGCGTCAAAATTACGAAATGAGGATCCTAGGGGGGGGGCACAGAGAGCCGGGGGGGGAGCCATTGTCACCAGCGGCTCATAAAAGCGAAACATTCCCGGCGGGCACCGCTGAACGACGCGAAAAAGGATCTTGCGTATGCGAGCACAAATGAGGTGGCCGGCAGCGCTTCGCGTCGCCTCCCGAGAAGTGTCAGACAGTAGACTGTCTGCTAGCCGACCAGGCCGTGGAAATGGCATTCTCCTATCTGTTGTGCAGCCATGTTGGTCTCTTCTGTGATCCACACATGTCCTGTGGACCTCGAACATGCAGCTGGCGACCCGTTGTCCGGCCCCCTTGCGCGACCTGTCAACAAGGAGCGTGCGTTTGCATGCAAACAAACGAATGGGAGTTAAAGCACATGCATTTCCGCTGTCTCACATTGATGCGACGGCGAGTTGCAACGAAAGGGGGGGAGAGAGCCAATGATATGCACGCCAGCAGAAAACAGAAATCAAAAGAAACTGGCACGGAAAGAAGGCACCAGTGGTCTGGGCAGAGTTGGTTATTACTGCTGGCATTTTACATCAGACGATCCAATAAATTTTAACGTTATCCTCCAATCTCAGCTCGCCAGGGATGTCTTGGCCTTTTTGCCCAGTTGGTGTCTCGCCGTCCGTCGGTTGTTCCGCCGATCTCATCTCATCGGCTAAGGCCCTTCTCCCTGGCTCACTTTTTATTTGCTTGCCGATAGCATGCACCACTAAGATGGAGTGGACGACCACAGCCGCATCCCGGATGGCAGTAGGGCCAGACCGGCGGGCTCGTTGGCATCGTCTTTTTCTCCATATTGTAATTACAACATGCGAGGCACAAATTACACGCCCCCCGTCCACCCGGTGCTGCCTATGCGGGCTGGCTTAAGGGGCATGCAGCTGGACCCCTCTTTGTGACTGGCCGTTAATACAAGCAGGCTGCAAATGGGCCACCGCGTCGGAGCGCTAATGCCCCTATGGCGTCGTCGTGCGGTCGACTCGTGCGACGGCTATCGACGATGGACGAGGCATGTCGACGAGACATGTCGAGACATTGTGTTTACCAGCGGCTGGTTTGCTTCTCCAGAACACGCGCACAAACACGCGCGCAAGCTCGATCCTGCATCCAAGCTCCTTGACTCTGGCACGCAAGTGGTTCCTGGCGTTGGCCATTCCTCGCAACACAAAGAGGAAAAAACACGCGGCCCAAAAGCTAGCAGCTCCACGGCCTCTCGGTAGACGATCGACGCTGAATCTAGATGGCCGTGCCGTGCTCGGGTATATGCCATCGAAAATCAAGGAAATGGTGGCCGTTACGAGGTATTCAGCAAGGCAGAGAGTACAACGTCAGGCAACCTTTCTGCCCAGCTTATACATAGTACGACACGGGGCTGCACGGATGCTTACCCTAGGACACCCTTCTACAGTCTTGTTCTCCTTTGTTCTGTCTCAGTCCTCCTTGCGTCCATTGCCGCTTCCCTTACTCATCCTCACGCTTGTTAGCAGCCGCCGACTGTTGCTCGCTCTTTCCCCACGATCGCCAGCGCTCTTCTGGCCGCCCCACTGCGAATATCTCCCCGCCCACAGTCCACGAAGTTGGCAAGAGCGACACACAACCCGATGAGTAAGAGTGGTCGTTGCTCCCGGCATTGGCAGGCAGCGGATAAAAGCACGAGCCCTTTTCCTTTGTGGCACTCTGGCACCTGTACTTCGTAGTATCCCAACATGGGAACGCACGGTCCAGGCGCCTTGCTACCCCCATCCCTCCTTCCTTTCTCCTGCTTGGACAAGCTATCATTTCTATCTTATTTCTCGGTACCGAGCTTAGCTTTGACATTTGCATTTTTTGGGCTTCATTTTTACTTTTTTTGCCTCTCGCAATTCTAGCTTTTGCTTTTTTTTATTTGGCATGTGCGCCATCCCATCCCATCCACTCCACTAAGTGGGTCCGCCTGCCTTTCAGTCTCTGCTCCGTCTTTGACGCCAGAAAGAACAGGGCTGCACGAGACTCCTCCTAATACTCCGTACTGGGAACCAGCTGCCCGCTGCGCTTTGCAGCAGGCCCTTTTCAGGCCCTGGCTTCCCCTACTTTCCCCACTGCAGATGCGCCATTGAAGTGCCTGCTCAGCCCACGAGGCACAACTGTCCGCTGGGTCGAGAATTACGGAGCACGTCGTATCTGCTGCATGGAGGACCACCGGTACGAGAACTGGCTGACTTGTTCAGGCTCCACCCGCCGTCTCCGTCCTCCTCGTCATCTGTTTGCTCTCGCCTCTTCCTCTCTTTTTGATTTCTAACCTTTCGTGACCGTCCGTGTCCCCCCCTCTCTCGCACGCGCGCTCTGCTTGACGACAGCCGCGGATTCGCTTCTCGTTCCGCGACGATTTCTCTTTGCGCTTTCGAACTCCCTCCCCCCACCACCACCACTCTCTTGCGACGAGACCCCCATCCAGTGCTGCGACCCGCCAGCCGCTGCCACCATGCAGCGCGTCTCGGCTCTGCTGTGGGAACGGACCAAGTCGTCCGACAGTGCCGGCAGCATCGCAACAGGCAGCAACAGAAACAGCGCCAGCTCTTCCAAGAATGGCCGGTCGGTGAACAAGGTCTTCAGCTGGGGTGATCGCGCCTCTGCCAGCAAGACTCTCTCTGTTTCGCCTGCTGCTGCCAATGCTTTGTACAATGGCGTCTCGCCTAGCATGGGCCGAGAGGCCTATTGGCCCACGACGCTCGATCGTGAATGCGACAAGGCTGCTCGCATCTTGAAGTCTTTTTCCAGTGCGTTTTCTAACCCTCTTCTCTCCTAGTTCGACGGCCGCTGACATCTCTAGCCGACGGTTTCCTCGATGAGGCTGCAGACACGGCACCAACGAGCCCGACAAACCGCAGCAGCATCACGAGTCTCACATCCGCCCGCTTGTCTTCACGGCGATCCGGAGACACCCTTGCATCGCCCACGACTTCCATCCCCGCCCAGAAGAAGAAAATCCCGCCACTCATCATCCAAGATGCCGTGGGTCTTGCCATCTTCTCCTGCATGCGCTCTGGCTTGTGGATGTCCGGATCTGGCGGTTCTGGCATCCTCATTGCGCGCAAGGCCGACGGCACCTGGTCTCCGCCCTCGGGCATTCTTCTGCACACTGCCACCCTCGCGTTTGTCATGGGCGTGGACATTTATGACTGCGTCCTCGTCATCAACAGCGTTGCGGCGCTGGAGATGTTCACGCACCCTCGTGTCACCCTTGGCGCGGATGTTCCCTTGGCGGTTGGGCCGCTCGTGCCTATCGGCTTGCTGGAAAATGATTTCCGGTGGAACAATGACATGGTCAACACCGTCTTGACCTACGTCAAGGCTCGCGGCATCTACCGCCCTGCCCAGCTCTACGGTTCTCTTGTCGCCGAACGCGCAAACGAAAACGAACGCTTTTACTCCGACGACAATTCTAGCGGCGGCACCCAGCCCATTGATATTCTTGATATCTTGGCCGGCAACATTCGCAAGTCCGTTCCTGAGATTCTCCCTCTCTTCGAAGCCATCAAGGCTGCCGAAGGCCGCATCGACTATGACTCTGCCACCATGGAACGCCTCTCACAGCAGCCTGCGCCTGGTGATGCCGACATTGCCGACACCCCTGGCCTTCTCACTCCGGCGTCGCCACTGTCGACTAAATTTGGCGTCCCGGATGCTGCCGATCCCGATCCTTTTGGCATCATTGCACTTGAAATGGCCGGCCTCGAGATTCGCGAGGCCGGCTCCAAACACCGCCCGGCCAGCAACCAGTTTGACTACAACAACGCAAGTCCCACAAGCCCTGTTTTTGCCTCCCACTTCCATCGCCAGAGCGCCGATGCCACACTGGAGCATGGAAACCGCACGAGCTACATGTCAACCCGTACGCAGGCCACGTCCATGACTGACGCTTGCACGCAGACCGACGTGGCCGAAACCCCCGATACATCTCTCAGCCCCAGCCATTCTGACGACGGCAAGGACATCCAAGCTGCTGCCGACCCCAAGAGCATTGCATCACCAGTGTCCGACATATCCCTCCCGGCAGCACCCACCGGACAGGACCATGCAAGTGTCGACACGTCCGACCTGGACAGAGTGGACTATGTTCCTACCAGACATGCGTATGAGGCCGCCGATGCTGCCGAGCACACGGACACCACCGAATCAACACAGAGCAAGTATTTGATGGCCGACCGGGCTATGGCATCCGAGGAGCAGTCTGATGCCGACACGGCAGCTTCAAGCCACCACATCGATGACGAGCGCGATGAGGATGCAGACGACGAGGACGAGGTGACCGCCGACGATCTCTCTGACGATCTTGGCGATGACCTGGGCGATGACGATGATGTGATTGGAGATGAAGACGTCGACGATGACGAAGAGCCCGTGATTTTCGAAGTGGCTACCACCGCAACCCAGCCCGTCCGGGCCGTTCCCACCCAAGTGGCCCAGGTCATCCAAGCGAAGGGTGCCCTCGTGACCATTCCCAAGCGCGTCCCGCCACCATTGCCATTGCGGAGCCCGGCCAGAAGGTCGCGCGCGAGCAAGAGCGAGTACGGCGATCTCTCCATGGTGAAGAGCCCGCTGCGCCAGTCGTTCCAGAGTGCCGAGGTTGCAGCCTCGACAGCAGATGGACCTGCGGAAGTGGAAGAGGCGAAGCCTTTTAGGAACTCGGCTGTTCAGATTATCGTGAACAGTCCCCTGGTAGAGCAGGGTACCGCGGTTGACGGATTTGCTGAGGCACCTCCTGTTCCTTCTCCCAGGGTGTCTGCCGTTTACGACCCGATCGATGTGGCCGCCGCCTCCAAGACAGATGCACCGGCCTCGCAGGCCACCGGGCCTACCATGTCTTCAGCCGACGAGTCTGACCGCGAGCTGAGGACGCCGCGCCCCGAGGACGAACTCGACAACAACCAGCATCGCGCTGTGGCCGAGAACGGTAGCAGCGAGACCCCCGAAGCTGGGAAACAACAGGACCCGAACATGGGAGTGGGCCATGCAAACCCGTCATCTGTCACGGTGGCATGAGATAATGCAATGTGACCAATGTACAACAAATGCGATTTCGGACTGAACGCTGGGATGTTTCTTTTTGAATTGCTCTTTTGGGGGCCGGGCGACCAGAAGCGGGGCCGAGCACGGGACAGGAGTTGCTCTTTAATGGGTGTCTTTGAAAAGGATGTATAAAGATACAGCGTGGGCATTTTCATGGGCGTTTGCGCGGTTTGTGTACGCTTTTGTCGGAGAAGGAATACCATTGTCCACTGAAGCCTAGCAAATGCTGGTCTTCGCTACAACGCCGTCATGTTTCTTGGATATACTTCTTTATTATTTATGATTTTTATTCTTCATAGTATCACCGACGATTGTAGCCCTCTAGAGATTTCTTGACAATGCACAAATACCGCAATTGCTACTTGCTCTGTTGTCTGTCGCATGCTTCCTTCCATAAACCACGCCCATTTATCCCCAAAATCGCACCCATATGCCCCATTTGTCCCGAATGAACCCGATAACCTTGTTCCTCGACCCATTTTATCGCCATTCAAAAGCCATCAAACCCCCCTTCAGCGTCCTCTTCCGGTCCTGCGCTCTTCCGCGGCCGTCCTCTCTTGCGCTTCTGCGATGTCGACCTCTGTCGCTTCTTTCTTCCACCGGGCGTGTTGCTGCCAGCCTTCCGCTTCCGGCCACGCTCGAACCCCCCATCTATCTCATCCCCACTAGGAGTCGTAGGTTCGTCGTCATTCATGTTCTCATCTTTCAATGTGAATTCAGAGTCCACCGTCAAGAGCTCGACTAGACTGCTGCACCGCTTGACCAGAATTTCTTGCGACTCAAGGTCACGCATGATAGAGCTCATTTCCTCCCAGAACTTGTCGGCCGTGATGCCTTGCACCTTGGTTGGCGCCCTAGTCAGATCCCGTCCCTGGCCTTTGGTTTTATTATTGTCTCGCTTCAGTCCATACTGGCGGCACAGGTAGCTGCGTGCTTCCCACAAACAAAGGAGAATCATGCAGCCAGTAGCTAGCTGTCTCAGGCGGCGGGTGTCGAGCGGCTGTCGTAGAGCAGGTCCGGATGGCAGATCGTTTCCTTCGCCGCTGCCGTCAACAACGACAATGCCACCTGTGCTCTTCCGATCGCCAGTGGGTTCAAAGATTTCCGACTCGATGGCGTGCAAAATCGTCACCCCAGTGGTGTGAACCGTCTTCTCCATGGCTGTAACAGTGGCCTGAAGTTCGCCCACAGTCACATACTCAAGAAAAGCTAAATTCTCGATGACAAAGCGTGCAAATTCCAGCTGCTGGGGAATAAGTTCCGAGACATCCAGCTTTCCAGGCTCGAAGTCGATCTGTGCACACATCTTTTCCAGGAGTCGACTGCGGTTCTTGGACTTGCTCTCCTTGACGACAGCCATAAGATGGTGCAACTTGGAAGTAAAAGGCTCGATGGTGGCGCCACGATTGTCCTTTACCACATCTCGCTGATACTCAAACACCGTGTGGAGTGCCTTTCCGTATTCTCTTTCTAGCACGCTTTCGTATTTGTTGTTCAGCGAACGGTGTTCCCGGTATGCCAGCTCGGCCATTTTTGGCATCGTTGATGTCTCGAGTGTGATCATGGTCACGCCGGTTTCTTTTGGATGGACGAGACCCTGTCGGCTAATGCTCCCCAGGATTTCCGCTGCGAGATAGGCTTCTTCGCCGACTGAGCCAAGCGCAATTCTCGTAATATCCCCCAAGAAGCGTTGTGTTGTTGCGCTGGCGACGTCGTCGTGGCTCGTTCCTCCCATAACCGTCAATTGCCGCTTCTTCGAGTTGCTAACACCAGGGAGGCTATCGCCACGAGATATTGCCTTTGTGTCTTTAGCAGCATCTGATGCCGTCTCCGATCTTTGCTCTTCTTTGGTCAGGAACTCTTTAAGAGACTGCATGATCTTGACTTCCAAACTGGGGTCGCGCTGGTTGAAAGCCGCATGGAACGACGTGTAAACATTCTTCAGGACGAAGTTGCGCGGCCAAGACTGGCAGACTAGGCCGATGGCATCCAAGGAAATTCGCCGGATGGCGAGCGGCCAGGGGGGCATAGAAAATGGGCAGAGAACATCCACCATGAGTTTCGACACAGATGTCGTGGCATGCTTCGGAAACTGAGCCTTGAACAGATCGAGCTCGCTGTCCAGATCGCAATGCTTCCCAACCATGCCGACAATCAGGGCGTACCGAAGGAAGCGCTTTGCCTTCTTGTCGAACAGCGGGTCTTGTTCTGTCAGTCGTTCTTGATTCTGCACACCTCGTAGAGCGGAGAGAACAATGCGAACGAGTCCAGCAGGGTCCTTCAGCAGGACACTAACTGCCCAGATGCAGCCCATCACATCATCCAACAGCGTTCTGCTGACATTGACAACACTCGGCATCAAGCTGCTTCGCACTTCTTCTAAGAATGGCTTGTGGACGCTCGACAGCTGTGGAAGAACCCGGCGGTAGATGACCACAACAGCTCTTGCCACGGCCATATCTTCGGCAGTTTGAACATCCTTGACGCTGGCAATGTGCGGCTTCAAGAGACGAATCTGCTCAAAGTTGAAAAGTCGTGGATCAGCCTTTGCGAAAATCATCATCAACTGAAGAGCCTCGCGGCCAGATGGTACAGATGGATCATCTGTCTCAGGATTGTCGATGAGGTCGAACATGACAGCCACAATTCGCTTGCACACTTCAAAGTTCGTCGCCGCCGCCTTGGCGGTGGGCGATAGAATAGCCTGAAAGACCTTGTCCAGAATCGGTGTCACGGTGCCTGTTTTGACAGTTTGCAAAATCAGCCCAACGTGGTCTGCGAGAGACGTCTTGTTTGCGCTGGATTCGGTCCCGGCTGCCGCTGCCGCCGCTGTTTCCGCATATGGGGTCACCCAGATCTCCTCGACAGTCTGCCGAGCCAACTCTCGCACGCCTTCATCAGGGTCTTGAATGCGATGCAACAAGCCATTGGCAATATCACTGCGAATGGCCTTCGACGAATTGCGCAGGTATATATCTCGTGCAATTTTTATGGCACGCTTCCGCACGCCGACTCCAGAATCCATGAACCTGTCGATGATGGTCCTGACCATGGAATTCTCAAGATTTGGACGCAGCGTGATAGCTCGGCTGACCAGGCTCAGGGCCGAATCGCGGACCTGGACAGAAGAGTCGGCACAGCACTCCCGAATCAGACGACCGACAATCGAGGCCGGGTTGTCGAAAATAGACGGGTCCGTTTCCAGAACGTCAGTTATGCTCTTTAGACTCTTGCTTCGGACCGTGGCTTGGTCGCTGCTCATTCCCATAGCAAGGATGTTGATAATGTCATGGAATGATCCGCCAAGCGGAGAACGGACAGTGACAATGGCATAGGACAACTTTGCTTGCGCTGCTGAAATTGCCTTGAACCAGCGGTTTGCAGACATGCCACGACCATCCTCAATCATAACGCGAAGCCGATAAGCGATCCGTCCTAGTTCCCTGTTCTGGCGTTCTTGAATGCGATCATCGCGAGTTTTACCATGACCGCCATCGCCGCCATCTTCATCGCCTGCAGATTCGGAAGCTGTTTTTGCTGCCGCAGCTGCTTCTGAACGTGCAGTATATAGCCGGCAAATTCGGCCCGCCCAATCTGTGGCTGCAAAAGAAATGGCACTCCAGAGATGGGGATCCTGAGAACTCCGGTCTTCTAGGTACTCCAGAGTTGAACGAAAGGGACCAGTCCAGGTCAAGAACTCCTCTGGTTGCGGTGCATCTTCGAGGGCTGCTTCGGAAAGTTTCGCAAGAAGACGATCCAGCTCATCAGGGCCCGTGGCATCTGGAGAATCTGCAGACTTGCTGATAACCGAGCGGAGACGAGCAAGCGCCGCCCCAATGACACCGAGTTCCTCCAGAGCCATGTTTTTAACCGGCGCAGATGTCTTTTCATTCTCTGTCAGCTTGAACATGGCCATCATAAGCAGGCGAAGAAGAAGTTCGGCAGCTGGCCAGTCCGGAGTCTCCAAGCAGGCAGTGAAATCCTCAACAAAGAGATCTAGGAGATTGCGATAGGGCGTGTCTGCCGATTTGGATGACATCTGTGCCCTCTGGACAATGAACTTGATGACATATTTGGCATGATAGTATGCCGTACTGTTCAGAGGGTTCACCACATTGCCCAATTCGGTAATAGACAGGCCGTGCTCATAAGCAGCTGCCTCTTCCGAGGAGATAATAGGAAGAGGAGGGGCAGTTGGTCTGTTCAACTCGTCTTCTTCCTCATCGATCTCTTCATCGATCTCTCCTGAGGATGACTTGGTCTTGTCGGCGACACGGCCAGTGCTGGCTTGGATAAGGCGCATAATGAGGGCGGAGACGGGCTGGATACTTCTCCCGTCAGCTAGCTTGAATTGGCGGGCACTTTGCTTCCCAACTGGAAGCTTTTCGAGAGAAGTGAGAATATCGTCGAAAATCCCACTGCGCTGCCTGGGTCGTTTGACAAAAATCTGTGACAGCATGTCCATCGCCGCGAGTCGGAGTCCATCGAAGGCCTGCACACCAAGGACCGAATCTCGTTCGGTATGGGCGTTTTCAACGAATATTAGATGCGAGGCAGAAAACTCCAGTGAGTTGATGACAAGCTCCGACAAATCGATGGCTGAAACAAGAGCTGTCATGCCCACAAAGAGGCGCTGGGTTGCAGTGAAGATGGGAGCAATGGCTTTCTTGTGTAAAGCCAATTGCTTGAAGCGCTTCTCGGACTGGCCAGAGCTTCGCAGCTCGGCAATTGGAACAACGACATCGTCCATGACCTTTTTGAACAAATCCACAGACGCCTGAATGAGGTTTTCTGAATACAGCTGCTTGTCCTCGCGGCCACCAGACATGAATTTAAGGGCGAGCCGAGCCGCCTTTAGCCCAGTGTCAGCAAAGCGTAGCTGTGTAACCCACTCATCGACTTCGGATTCGATTGCCTCGTCACTGAGCTTGAGATACAGGCTACCAGCATACTTGAGGGAGCCGTCACACAAGCGCTGCATGTGCAGGATATCGTCGACAGGCACATCGGCAAAACAACCCAAACTGATGGCCTTGTGCACGGTGACTTGCACTTTCTTGAGAGCGGCATCAGTTAAAGTAGGCTCCTCGTCATTGGTTAACATGACGAGCGGCACGGCACCCGGCTGCCGCATGATATTTGCCTCTGCCTCGAAGATGTCTTGGGACAAGCGAAACAGTTCTTGGAACGCAGCATCAGCCCGCTGCCGCTGGTTTAGGTCACCAAATAGATCCTGGGTGCTTTCGTCCGGAATATCTGAGACAACTTGGTACTCTTGAGGATTGAAGCTTGGAGCAGGTGCCAATTCAATGGTCAGCTTTGGCTTGGTTGCTTCATCTCCCTCAGGGGCGGCAGCGGCCTGGGGTGCTGCCTGTTGGTTTGACACTGATGAATATGCAGAAGAGTGTTGCTGTTTATTTTTCGTGGTAGGCGAGGCTTTCATAGTAACAGGCTGCAAGGCGGGTTGGGCTTCCACCGATGGTAGAAGTGATGGGATGCTGATTTCAATGATGCTCCTGTTTGATGTGTGCGCCTGCGCATTCAAGGCAGTGGTACTTGCCACAGCCCTTTCCTTTGCCGCCTTGGCTTCCTTGGTCTCCTTGATTTCCTTGGGGGTCGCTGATGATGCCGACTTTCTATTTGGCGTTGGCTTGTAGTTTGTAGACGGTGTCTGGCTTGTGCTGCCATTCGGCGACGGGTTACCAGGAGAGTCTGGGCTGGGGTACCGGAACGGAATGTTGGCTTTGTTGAACACCATCCTGGATACAGGCTGGAGGTTTGCCGCTGGTCTAGGTGAATCAGGAGTAGTTGGAGCAGTGCCTGGCTCATGGGCAGTCGAACGTGGAAGCGCCTTGAAGTTGCTAGAAGCCAGTCAGACATGGAGTTCAAACATATTTCTGGTACATGTTCGCGGCGAAGAACGTACAACTGCGGAATCCTACGACTGGCTAGCAGCTGATAAACATCGTCCAGATGTCGATCGGATGGGGAGCTGGCGATGCCCGGTGCGTTGGCGTTTAAGGCATTGAACTCCTCGCGGGAGACGAGCTGGGACAGTTCGGTGGAGGCAGTCTTGGAGGCCAAAGTCGGGATAGGAAATACTCCTAGGTGGAGAAAAAGCAGTCAGAAAAGAAAATAAAGGATGCCCATGGAGAGCCTGGGTTCTAGAGTGGGGAGAGAACAAACTTGTTTCGAGAGGTGAGATCGAAGTGAATGGAGAGTAAGGAAGCGCTTCAGAGAAACCGAAGGGTCGCGAGAATCTGGCCGAGTCAGACGTTGATACTGGAATCGGGCGGGATTCCAGTGGCGGCGGTGGATGCGATGTGGTGGATGAGGATGAAGCAGAGGAGAGCGATATGGCAAGAGGTTCAGGCGCGGGCAGTCGAGATGCAGGCGGATTCGGGTCCAGCAAGAGCATGCTGGGGTCAATGCCATGCTGGAACCCATTCTGTTGGTTTTGGTGATCATGCTCCGTCTGCTGGTGGCCCAACAGCGCACTTTGGTCAGCCATGGCAGGAGCGGCCGGGCAGGCAGTTGCGCATGGCAGGAACGACTGGCTCGTCCCACAAGCCAGGAAGGAGGGAATGCGACAGTCGACTGAGCTTCGCTGGGGATCCGGACGGGGATTGGAACGGCGATAATCAAGTAAAGTATGCGCAAAGTCGGTGTCGGCTAGAATGTGTCGGAATCACAGCAAACGGGGCTGCGACAGGGTTCGGATTGGTCTGGGGAGGGGGGCGGAAGGCTTCGCGATGTGCAACGAAGGCGAGCTGCTATTGTCGAAAGCATATCAAACCGAGACTAGTCTATGAAATGGTGGGTCTTGTTCAGCCAATAGTGGATGAATAATCCCGACTGCAGTGTGGTCCGTGCATATGCGCCCTGTATTATCTCTAACATTGTGTGGTTAGGAGGCAAAAATTTGCATAATCACGAAGACTCTCCAAACAGACAGGTTTCTCAGTCGGGCATCATCTTATATTGGTTTCTTCAAGAGCCCAACTTTATTAAAGGCTGACTTTGTTTCAAATATTCAGTCCAGGTCGACAATTCTTTTTGAGCTTGAGCTTGTATAAGAAATTTAGCCTAACCCAAACAAGATCGAGCACACAGTTGAGGAAGATACGCTGCCTTTGCTAGCTGGTCAGTATACCTGGTCGTACAATATACAATAATAGAAATGTATGCTAGTAAAATATAAGGTTATGTGGGAGGTGCTTTGAATTCTGGCCTAACTGGTTGCTTCATGCATGCGATTCCCTTATTTTAAGAAGGCTGTTTTTAGTAGGCTTGGTCACTACTGATATAGTGAGCACAGTGACGAAAAAAATGTGGGGCAAGAAACCCGAAAAAAAGTTTAAGTCCAGAAGAAAAAAAAGGTTGATCGCGACTTCAAACTCGCAACTGAACGCCGCACCGCATACCTAATTGCGAAACAAGCAAATCCAGCGACAACGTCACAGTTCTATACTCTGAAATTTTTGGCAGTCAGTCACAGAATGGCATCCATTGGCTCTCTTGTCTTTTGCACCGACTGCGGTAACCTTCTGCCCATGTCCAAAGGTTCCGACCGCAACTTGCTCGTCTGCCGTTGCTGCGGCGCGCAAAACAAAGGTAAATGATCTAGTTGGGAATGAGACAAAGTCTCATACTAACGGCACAGATGCCTCCGCGTCACAGAACATCGTTACCCAATCTAAGCCCAAGGACTTCCCTTCGCCGCTACGCCAGAAGCTGTCGACGGTGCAGACAGTTGAACGCCACTTAATTCAACAGGATGCCACAACATCGGAGACATGCCCCAAGTGCGGGCGAACCGAGGTGCGGTTCACGACGGCACAGATCCGGAGTGCTGATGAAGGCTCGACGGTGTTCTTCCACTGTGACTGTGGCTACCGGTATGCTGCATAGCAGTCCTTTCATGTTGAAGACTGGAGTGCTAACAATATTATTTTCATAGATGGTCTGAGAACAACTGATCATACTCTGGTTGGTGCATGGTCTCGATTCCGTGCCCTTTCTACCCCAACCCACTCTCTCCGAGCTACCATAGTCGCCGAGAGATGGTGTATGGCTGCAGCATGCTGAAGATTGGCGTTGCGTCTCTTTCGAAACGAAGCAGCAGCACCGATAACCAACTCGCGCCGTTTGCAAGAACACAATCTCGAGATATCCATACGAGCCATAGCTCCGGCAGCAGGTGCCCATTTTACATTTGTCAAATTAGATAGCAACAGGCCGAGCTAGAAATACATTAACCTCCCCAAGATACTACTTTTCCCCATATTTTCAAAACCTAGCCCATCTTACTTTTGTATGCCCGCTGCGTGGATTATCAGCCTAAAGAAACCAAGATAAGAAACCAACCCAAAATAAAAGGAAAAGAAAAGAAGAAGGAGGGGGAGAAAAGGCTTCTTCTAAGCCGCGGTCGGTGTGGCGTCCGGAATCAGCGCATATTCAGTTTCGCCGCCCTGTTCATAATCCGCCATGTCCAGCGCCACAATAACGCTCTCGCGCACAACGATCTCCTTGTCGTGCAAAAACTTCTTGAGAATGTCCTCGACGCCGTCCTCGTCGCCCAGGCTGCCCAGCGCCTCGGCCGCCTCGTGTCGCACCATGCTCGCTTCCTCCGTGTCGCTCAGCGCCGCCGTCAGCGCCGGGATCGACGCCGGGTGCGACAGCTGCCCAAACACAAACGCAATCTCGTGCCGGAACAGCGCCGACGCATCTGCGAACCCGTGCGCAAGCGCATGGATCGCCGGCACTGCCGTCGGCAGGTCGGGCGGCGACGCCAGGTCGCGCAGGGCAAACATGGCGCGGTAGCGGCGGAACAGCGGCAGTTCCGTATCCATGAGGTCCTTTTCGAGCTGTTCAACCGTCTGGTGCGTCTCGGGCATCGGCGGCGCAGGGTCGACAGAAGCAAAGTCGCTAGGCCGCAGTGTCTCCTGCGTGCGCTGCACCGAGTTGGCCCACTCGATGCGGTCGATGGCGATCTCGCACGTCTCGCGGATGACAACCGGCTCGTCGGAGCGGTCGCGGAAATTCCGCAGTAGAGCCAGGTCCGCCGCGTCGCCCAGCGCGCCCAGCGCCTCAGCGGCCTCGTGACGACACATGACGTCCTCCTCCGTGTCCGACAGCACGCGGCGCAGGTGCGGGCCTGCAGCCGCCACGTTTCCCGTCTGGCCCAGACAGTAGGCAAGCTCGTGCTTCAGAAGAGCCGACGGAGACGGGAAGGCCGCAGCGATTGCGTCGATGGCCGCCTGCGCTGAGGCCAAGGCCGTGGCCCGCTCTCCAGCCTCTGCAGTCTTGTCTAGAGCTGTGTCGGACGCCTGCTTGGCCAGGTGCTTGAGCGAGAAGAGGGCGCGGAAGCGCAGAGGTAGCGGCGTGGCCTCGTCGCAGAGTGACTTGCGCAGGACTGCGATAGTGGGGTCGACGACGACCGGGGTCTCAGGTTGAGTAGATGTTGCAGCCATGGCCGGTATTTCTATGAGCTACCTCGATTCTCTATGGTAGTTGTTGCATGCGGCGACGGAGTTTTTTTCTTGGGGTGTGTGCTTGAGTCATGGGGAAGCGTTTTACACGACTCGAATAGGCAGTCTTAGACAGAAAAAAAAATCAACACCGAAAGATGCGCCACGGATTCGGAGGGGCATACTTTTTGGTGGGGTGCTTGGCAAGCGATAAGATAACATCCATTTTTATATGGGGGACTGTCGATCACAAGAATTGTGAAGTCCAGACCCAAAATGTAAATGAACAGCAAATCGTGTATGGTGCTGTTTGAGTAGAATATTCATGTGCTCGGATCTAGCCCTTGGCGTGAAAACGCCATTCCACATGGTAAAGTGTATTCCCAGAGGATAAATTGACGTTTCTGCACGTCCAGGCCCTAGGACAGAAGACGTCAACGAGATGGATTTTCGAAAGGAGGAAGTGATAACATAGCCATTGTCATAATAACCTCCTGTGTGAAGCATCGCCATGAAACAAGACGGTAATTTTGTTCATATGTTGAAAGCGTGCCGTGACACGTCATGATGGAGAGTCAGCTTCAAGTAGCCGAACTTGCGGTTGAAACAAGATGTGGCATTTGAGGAAAGAGAAGTGAATGCAAAAATAATAACAAATGATTAAAATGACCCACTAAAAACAATCGTAAATCACCTATTGCTCGCGACAGTCCTGTTGTGACTCCATCCCAGAACCTATACCCATGCAGAACCTCCATGCTTGTTGTATTCCAGACACAGAAAAAACCCCTCAAACATTAAGAACAAAAATAACATGAAGATGCCAATGCAAAATAGTAGGACAAACCACACCGACGTAAAAAAAAGAAGGTGGGTAAAGAAGAAACAAGAAGATGATACTGACATACCCACTAGGTATCATGAATCAACAAATCCACCCAAAATATTCAAACACTATCCAAAGTCCCGTGGATATGGTAAAGCCATCCGTGTAGTCGTTGGAAATGTCAAATTAACAACACTTCCGTCGTCGTTGTATGGACGGGTCTTGTCCCGCATCTCCGACACTGCTGGCTCCGTTCGGGTCGACATTGATTTCGGGTGCAAAGCCGGGTGGAAACAGCCAGCTCCGGCGATCTCGGCCGACGCGGAAGCTTCCGCGCGGATTGGCGCCGTCGAAGAAATTGCCACCATAGCCATCACTACCACCGGCGCCACTGATGCCGTCGCCGGACGTAAAGGACGCTCCAGGTGTTGACGTAGCCGCCAGCAGCGCTTGCTGCATCTTGCGGTTCTGCTCCACGAGTTTTCGGGTCACGACGCGGAAAACCTCCTCGACACCTTCGCCACTTTCGGCTGAGATCTCGTGGCAGGCATCCCAGCCAGCTTCCTGACCCCAGAACCCAGAGCTTCGCTTCGAGCTAGGGCTGCGAGGTTCAGGAACCAGGGGAGGTGGTGGCAAAGGAAGTGCGGGTTGTGATGTCATGGCACTGCCGCCAGATGAAGAGCCTGCGCCTATGCTGCTAATACCGCCGGCCGTGGGTGGGGGGGTGCTGCTCAGGCCAGGAGCAAGGTTCTCGGCGACGTACGCAATGCAGCGCTCGAACGGGACTTCGCGTGTGGAGGGATCGCGTGCGACAATGTCCGCCTTGGTGCCAACGACGTGGAGGACAATGTCGGAGGGGAGATTGCGACGCAACTCGTTCAGCCAGACGCCCATTTGGGCAAATGAATTGGCGTCGGTGATGCTATAGCATAGGATGCAGGCATTGGCACCGCGGTAGTAGAGTCGGGAGATGGAGCGGAAGCGTTCTTGGCCGGCTGGTGATGATTAGCATAGGCAACAACCGTGTTAATTTCATAGAAAAACGCACCAGTGTCCCATATTTGCAAACGGACCACCGTGTCAGTGTCAGTGTCGACGACGCGTTTGGTGAGGAAACTAGCTCCAACAGTGGATGTGACCTGTGACGGGTCGAAGGAGCCCTTGCAGAAGCGCGTCACCAAAGACGTCTTGCCAACTCCTTGGGAGCCAACAACGACTATCTTCGCCTCGAGAGACGACATGGCGAGCAGCTGCGCGGGAAGAGAAGGCAAAGGAGGACGAGAGAGTAGAGAAGAGGGGGGACGCGGTAGAAGAATGAGGGGCGTGTGAAAAATAGTGAGAATGCAGCTAAAGTAAATAATGAAAGGAATGGGGTAAAGGCGGGCCTAGCGGACAGGCTGTGGAGTCAGAACGGATGTCGGGAGGTGAGCCTCGCACAGGCGTGTTTATGCACCACGGCACACAGAGCAAATGATCATTACGATATAGCAGGGGTGCCGAAATCAAAGAAACAATTTTCCTTTGAGATTGCCCCTTTTTACAAAGGATCGTGGGAAGTCATTCTTTAGCGGCCGTGAACAGGAAGGCGCTTGACTGCTTCAGACCGACAAGTAAAAATATGAATTATGAAAGGGAAGAGAACAAAAAGAAAGAGAGGCCCGCTGAAGAGATTGTAAGATAGGAAAGAGAGGAGACATATAGGAGACAGGGGGGGACCAGGATGCACATGTCGGAATTTATGCGGAAGAGCCTGCAGAATGCCTGCAGCCACGCTTTCCATTTGACAGGCTTACGAGAGCGGCTACAGCGGTCACCTGCGGTAAGATGTATCAGATGACGGTAGGCTGACCAGCCTCGCTGCCTGCAGTTTGCAGAAGTGGCTTGAGCTCGGCGGCCCTTAGCGCGAAAGCTACCTGAAAGCTTCACCAATTTCTAGCCCAAACAAATGTCCACCCGTTTCCCTTTTCTCATAACAACGATGCGCTACCAGAGCACGCGTAGCTGCACGGCCGGTTCGATTCGCGGAGACTTTAAATGACTTGTTGAACTCTCCGCGAAGGCATTCCCCCGCGTGCGCAATGGCCGGTTCCCAGGACGAGCCGCCCTTGCTCGACGAGCAGACTCGCTTCGAGATCATCAAGCACGGCCACCAAGACCTCGTTCAGGCGGTCGCCTTCAACGCGTACGGCGATCGCTGTGCTACGGGGTCTGTAGACGGAAAGATTCGCGTCTTTAACCGTCACCACGATGGCGAATGGCGCCTGTGCGACCACTGGGGCGCACACAGCGGCGAGATATTAGAAGTGAGCACGAAACACTGCTGGCTGCGCTTTTTCAAGGCCTGACAAGACAGCTGCAATGGCTGCCGCCGACAGTCTATCCCAATATGCTGGCATCACTCGGCATTGAAGGCCGCTTTAAGCTGTGGACGGAGGACCCGTCGGCGGCGCCGGGCCGCCGCTTCAGCCAGCGGAATAAGGGCAACGCCAAGGCAGCATACGAGACCCGGTCGGCGCGGTCGCCTTACCGGTCTTTTTCCATGAAGCACAATGACGAGACGCGGCACACATTTCTAGCGCTGCTGGCAGCCGATGGCTTGCTGACTGTGCTTGAGAACGGAATGCCCGAGAATCTAGCCGACTACACGAACGTCGACGAGCTGCGCGTATGCCCCAAGCCAACGCGCGGCGAGGAGGCCAGCTTCCGCGTGCGGTTCGATCCCAACCCGGACCCCTGTTACACCGCGCTGCGAGCTGGCGTGTGTGTCGATGCGCTGGGCTTGGTCGTGGCCGCTATGGACACGGCCAAGATTTACCGCACGCGACCTATCAGCACGACGTCCTACGGCGTGCAGGGCACTGGCCGCGCCTTTTACCTGGCGGCTGAGATTAAGGGCCACCGCGGGCTGGTGCGCGATGTCGCTTGGGCTCCGGGAAACTTCCGCGGCTACGACATCATTGCTACTGCCTGCCAGGACGGCTATGTGCGCGTAATGCGTTTAGAGACACCATTCAATGCTGCCGAAGACGGCAAGACATGGTCGGCTACGGACATTGTGAAGGTGGGGGCTGATGTGAAGGAGAAAAGAGAAAAGCCAGGGCCCGCAGGCTTGAGTGCGGCGGCAGCAGCGGCGGCGGCGGCGGCGGCGGCGGCGGCGGCAGCGGCAGCCACAGCGGCAGCAGCGGCTGCAGGTAATACCACAGCAGCGTCCTCGGCTGACTCGCCTGCTGGCAACGGCACAGGACCACCAAGCGTGGCACCGTCGGCCATCGCCAGCGCTCTGTCGACTCCAACATCGGAACCGTCTTCGCTCTTGTCCATGAGGGATCCGTTGGCTGCTGACGGTGCAGCCAACGATGCTGCTGCAGGGGAAGATGCCAACATTGCCACAGACACCAACCCCAACAGCAGCGTCGTCAGCTCGGCAGCCACATCCCTCACAGGAATTCCCACGCCGGAAGCAAACCAGGCCGGCCTTGTCACCGGTGCGGCTTCTAGCGGAGACCGCCGTTGGACAGGCAAGCACGGCGAAGTGCGGCACAACATCCGCGAGCTTTCGAGGCTGGAGAACCACCGGACGCCGGTGTGGCGCGTGGCCTTTGACGATGACGGACAGATCCTCGGCACCGTGGGTGACGACGGCAAGCTGCTGTGCTACCGGCAGACGCCCGAGGGAACGTGGGCCCGCAGCTCGGAGCTGACGGTCATGAAGGCGCGGATGTTGGTACCATGATGGCTGGTGCTATATGTATATGCAAGCGACCGTATATGCTATGGCACGAGTTTGATATATTATCACCACCAAATGTATAACTCCAGGAAAGAAAGTGCAGTCCCATCGCTGACAACCCTGCGCCATTTTTGTATGAACCATTGAGAAGACACAATCAGGATCGCTGCTCATTATTTCGTATCCCGCTTTTTGGACGGTCGCAGGCCGAACAGCGCGAGCACCGGTGTAAAGTCGGCAATGTCGTCGGATGCATGCGGGACATGCACCCAGCGCACGGCGCCGACCTGATCGACAGCAAATGCGCCGCCCATCTGCCAGCGGTTGCCGCTCTCGACGGAGCGGCCCCAGATGCCCTCGCCTTTGCCGAGCTGGACCGTCGTGTAAACGGCCATGGGGTTGAACAGCTGCCACGTTGTGTTGAGGCCCAAGCCCCAGCGCGCATACAGATCGCGCTCTGTATCTATGACAACCTCGGTCTCCCAGGCGCCGCCAATCTCGGACACCCAGCGTTCCGTCGCCTCTTGGTTCGAGTGCGACACGGCGATGCACGCGAGGCCAGGCTCCTTGCTGGAGAGGGCGGCCAGCTTGCGAAACGTTTTCTCGGCGACTGCTGGTGAGCCAACGCCTCGATCACGATGCACAAGAGAGGGAGGGCGGGGGATATGGCGGAAACTTACAGGGATCGCCGCAGTGGCGGAGGAAGACGATGAGAGTTGGCTTGCCGCGAGGGAGACGGAGCTCGGGCGACTCTGGAGCGGGCTTGCCGGCGATCGGCAGCGGTGCAACCTCCTTGCGTGGCGGCACCTTGAGGGCCTCGAACTCGCGCTGGATGGCGGTCTTGATGTCGGCCATGGTGAGGGGTGGTGGATGTGTGGTTGTGGAGTGAGAAAGCAAAATGAAAAAAAGCTGGAAGCGAAAGCCGACGAGTTATGTTGCGGTAAGAAGAGACCAATAGGGTAGTTAGGCCTTTTAAATTCAAGCCTCGCGCTCGCGTGGTGGCAATGCGACAAAAGCTTAGCCCCCTATAAAAAGCTCTATAATGTAATGCCGAAGCCGCCTCTATGGCGCTGATCCCGCGCTTTGTCATCGAAAAAAATGACGTTTTCATAGACGCCCCGCGGCACCTCTCAAGAACTGCAGGCCGTATTATTACATCTTACAGATTTGGACAGCCCAACACTTGTGGGCCATGACATAACCAAATAAAATCCTCAGCATGCATGAGATTGTCACTCTCCAGCTGGGACGCCAGAGCAACTACGCCGCCACTCATTTCTGGAACGCACAGGTGAGAAACAATTGGGCAAGCTCATGTGAGAACAGGGTTAACAAGGGTAGGAGTCTTACTTCACATACGGCCAGGAGGGGCCATCCCCTGTCGACCATGACATTCACTGGCGTGCAGGTCTTGGGGCGGACGGCTCCGAGACCTACCTGCCGCGGACCGTCATCTACGAGCGCAAGGGCGGCTTTGGGTCGCTGAGAAAGGTCAACGCTCTGTACGAAGTGCAAGACGAGAATAGCAGCAACCCGTCTGCAGCCAACGCTGGGCTCTGGCCAGGTCAGGCCATCGTCCAGCGAGCCCCAGCCATCCCGCCCAACGCCTACATGCAGAGCCTTGATGCTGGTGTAGAGCCTCCTCCGCTGACGCCGGCAGCCGTGCGCTATTGGTCCGACTTCAGCCGCGTGTACTACCACCCGCGGTCACTTGTGGAAGTCGGGAATGAGCCTGAGGGTGCTGAGTCGCAGTCAGACATGAGCTGGGCTGCGGGTGAGGCCCTCTTTTCGACCCTGGACCGGGAGCACGACCTGCTTGACCGGGACCTGCGGCCGTTTGTCGAGGAGTCGGACCACATGCAGGGATTGCAGGTGCTGGCAAGTGTCGACGATGCCTGGGGAGGCTTCGCCGCACGATACCTAGAGCGGCTGAGAGATGAATACGGCAAATCGACGGTATGGTTTTGGGCTTTGCAGGAGCCTGTCTCGCGTATGCCGAGGGTGAGCTTTTTTCTTCTTTTTTTTGGTATGTGCTTCTTGTTCATTTTAGTTGACTTGAGGTTCGTTCAAAGGAAAAACGCATCGTGAGGTTGGCGAATAAGGCCCGCACACTCGTCGAAGCTTACAGCCAGGCATCTCTGGTGATCCCTCTAGCAATGCCATCCCTGCCCCTGAAGCATGTAACAACATCCCTGGACTTGGGCTCTGCGTGGCATACATCAGCTCTGATGGCCACAGCCATGGAGACAGCCACACTACCGGCACGTCTGCGGGCCGGCAGCGGCGGAGACAGTCTAGCATACCTCACAGAGCTGCTAAATGCAACAGGCAAGCAGACCGTTGCCAACCTTCAGATGAGTGCCGTGCAGCCATGGCAGCAGATCTCCAAGTCCTACAAGGCAGAGAATAAAGACAATGTCGACGGCGACCAGGCCGAGCTGCACCTGGACATCGACTTCGCTCCACGGGATGATCCGAGCAGTCGTTCTCAGCAATCGTTCTATAGCAATGGAACAAAGCGTGCAAAGAAAGCGCGTATGTTTGGACAGGCCGTGGTCACACGCAATAGCGAAGCCGATGACGACGATGACGACAAGGAAGATGATAGGGAGGACAATCGCCGTGGCGGTGTGCCTGATCGGCGTGACATGGCCCAACGTCGCTTCGCCCTGAAGCCGGTCAGCCAAAAGTGGGTTTCCTGGCATACCCTTCTCGAACTGCTGCTGACGTATTCAGATACTCTGTCGATCTTCGCTTCCCCCTTCTCGATAGCTTCCCTCGCATCTACCAGAGCAAATTTGCAGACGAAACATCTGTGCCTGTCACAACAGGACTGGCTACTGACAGCGCAGTGGCCGATCGGATCACAGCCCTGCGCACGACGGTGGTGGCACCGTGGGCCATTGCCCTCGAGGACCGCGAGGCCATCAGCAACGACCTAGCCGGCATGGCCGACGCTTACCACGAAGGGTGGTCGAGCGGAAGCGACGAGGACGACGATGACGACTAGTCAAGTGCAAACGGGGTATCATTTATGCTATGCAGCCTTGAATAAACGCCCACAAACAAAACAATGTCCAACCGCGAACCTTATGCCGTATCCATGGGCACCTCTGCTGGCTGTGCTGTTGCTGGTTCAAACCGCGGCACCCTCGTGATGAACTTGCGCACCTCAGGGTCATTGATCTCGTCCCACTTTGGCTCAAAGGCGGCACTGCCTCCGCCTTGCTGTTGACGCTGGGCGGCACCTGCTGCCTTGAGGCGTTCCATGGTGTAAGTAAACAGGGGCCGCTCTTCTATGGGTCCCGCTGCTGTCTTTCCGCCACCGTTGCTGCTGCTCAGCATCTTTCGCCATTCGGCATCGGGCTTGGACGCTGGCGAAGCCGCGGGCTCAGTGCTCTCGCCACTCCGCGCCGCCTTTTTCTCGGCCCGCCGCCGCGCCTTGTCCTCTTTCTCGCGCAGTCGCTGCTCGATCTCGGCAATCCGCTCGTCTTCCCGCTGCCGCACGCGGTCCTGCGCCTCCTGTTCCCGCCGCTGCCGCTCCTCGGCCCGCCGCCGCCCGGCCTCGCGCAGCTTCTCGCGCTCCGAAGAGAGGGGGGCGCCGGATGCCGTAGCTGAAAACGGTGCGCCGCCCGGAGTGACACCCTGCGCGCGCTCCGCCGCCTCCAGCTCGTCCTTGAACCGCCGCCGCTCGGCGCTCATCTGCTCCGACTGGAGACGGCGCTGGGCGGCCGCCGCGCGCGCTGTATCGTAGACCTGGCGGGCGGCATCGTCAACGAGCACGTCGCGCGCGTGGATGAAGCGCTCGTAGATGGTCGCGTCGTAGTCGGCACCGGCTTTGTCGGGGTGGTACTTCAGACCCTTGCGACGCCAGGCGCGGTGGATGTCGTCGCGCGGTGTGGTCGTGTCGACGCCCAGCAGATCGTAGAGATCGATGCCAGCGCTGGCGCTCTCGCGCGCAAAGGCGATGAGGTCGGTTTTGTCGTCCATGATGACAAGTGTGTGTGTCTTGCTGCGACCAGTGGTGGCGTCCTTTTCCTTTTAGGTGGTTTTTTCAGCCTTATCTAATCAAGCAATTAACGCGTTGAGCTACGAAGTACAGCGCTTGCCCCACGCAGCACCCATACTGCGAGTATGTAACTGCGCTCTTCCACAGAAGCTTTCACAATTCTTGCTAGTGAATTGTTTAACTAATGCGTTGTACTCGTATCTTGGAAATGACCCTGGGCAAATTAACGCCATTGAGGTAAGAAACGCCTCAGCTCGTCCCTCCTCCTTGTGGAGCAGACCATCACGAGCTCCTCGTTGCTGTACCAACAATGGGGTATCAGCGGAGAGACAAAATTTACAAGCAGTGGGCTGCAACAGCACAGCCGAGCTGCCCATCGCATTCTCGCGTCAAGCTGGAAGTCATGTATTATAGAAAAGAGACCGGAATCTTGAGAGAAGGTTTAAGATGCAGTCAAGATGCCGCTGTCAGCACTTGAAGCTCTAGATTATCACGAACGCTAAATTATAGCACTTGAGGGCCAATTCAGACACTGGTTACAGTGGGTTGTAGTGGGCTACAGCGTAAATTGCAGGGAAAGCCACTGAAACGTCACGATCCACAGCGCATCATTGAAGAGGGGCGGATGTTGTTGCCTAGCCAACTACGATACCCCACCCGAAGTAAACATCCAAGTTAAAAGGAAGGCTTACAGCCAGAGTCATTGACAGTCTCTCTCTCTTCTACACCCTTCTCTACACCTCCTCACAGTCTCTTCCTCTATCCACACACACCTCACACTTCTCATACCTCCTCCTGTCTCTTGAGACGCTTCCCATACTTTACCTCGAGCAAGTCCGCTAGATCATTTCGCCTTACAAGCCATTTGGTCGCCCTCTGACTTGACTCTCTTTCCACCGAGATCCTACATCAAAGTTTCAAACGCCATACAAATACAACAGAAACAATACTACCGCACACCTAGCATTCAAGAACCATTCGCTTCAGTCGAAGTTCGTTCAATTTCTCGTCTCAACAATTCATCGGGAACTTGCATTTTTATCATCTTCAATTTGATATTGCGAACCACATTTGCAATGGCGGCTGTGGCTTCTGTATCGACCCCCATTAAGTCCCATGCTGGGCTTTTCTCCACGCGGACCGCAGGCGGCCGCATGCCTCTGACTCCTTCGCCTCGTCAACGCAATGCACCCGTCAACCTAGACTCGTCCCCCTTCACTCCAGAACGCCAGTCGGGCGAGCGCATCTGCAGCAAATCCGTCTACGGTGGCAACCTGTCACAGCACTTTGCGCGTGCCTCCAAGCCGTCTCACCGGGATTCTCCCAAGTCAAACATTGCCCGCCACCCGACCCCCCGCAAGGTCTTGGAGCTTGGTGTCTCTGATTTTGCCTTGACCGGTACCGGCAACACTGTTAAGACGCCTACGAGCACGCGCACCACGAAGACGATCCCTGTCCGGCAAAAGTCCAAGACTACCCTCACCTATGCCGCGGCGGACCGTTTCATCCCCAACCGCGGGGCCAGCTCCGCTATTGCCAACGTCGGCTCAGGAAAGCTTGACCTTCCGGAGAAGAAGCGCTCCCGGAGCCGCACGACTGAGAGCTCCGCTGTTCTCTCGACGGCTACGGATGACGCTCTTGCTGCGCTGGAATCTCTGAACATCAACGACAGCGAAGACGACGATTCTGCCAGCTACTCTCGGCCGTCGCCTCAGAGCGTCGCCTACCAGGACTCCCTTGCCAACGCCTGCGGCGTCAACATCAACACCCGCATCCTGCAATTCAAGCCCGCCCCTCCTGAATCTTCCAAGCCCATCGACCTGCGTCAGCAGTACAACCGGCCCCTGAAGCCTGCCGGCGCCAATCCTGCACAGTTCCGCCGCCGCATTGCCACTGCTCCTGAGCGGGTTCTCGATGCGCCAGGCCTCATCGACGACTACTACCTCAATCTCCTTGACTGGAGCTCCGGCAACCAGGTGGCCATCGGCCTCGAGCGCAACGTGTATGTGTGGTCGGCCGATGAGGGCTCCGTCAGCTGCCTTCTAGAGACCAGCCCGGACACTTATGTTAGCAGCGTCAAGTGGTCCGGCGATGGTGCCTATGTTGGTGTCGGCCTGGGCTCCGGTGAGGTCCAGATCTGGGATGTGGCCGAAGGCACCAAGGTCCGAAGCATGTTTGGCCATGACACGCGCGTTGGCGTCATGAGCTGGAACAAGCACCTCCTGTCGACCGGCGCCCGCAGCGGCCTCGTTTACAACCACGATGTGCGGATTGCCGAGCACAAAATTGCCGAGCTCGTCTCGCACACGTCGGAGGTCTGCGGCCTGGAGTGGCGCTCGGATGGTGCACAGCTGGCTACGGGCGGCAACGACAACCTCGTCTCCATCTGGGATGCGCGGTCGCTGGCGGTGCCGAAGTTCACCAAGACCAACCACAAGGCTGCCGTGAAGGCTCTTGCCTGGTGCCCGTGGAACATGAATCTGCTTGCCACCGGTGGCGGCTCGTATGACCGTCACATCCACTTCTGGAACACAACGTCGGGTGCCCGAGTCAACAGCATCGACACCGGCTCCCAGGTCACCAGCCTGCGGTGGAGCACCAGCTACCGCGAGATCGTCAGCACTAGCGGCTTCCCTGACAACTCGCTTAGCATTTGGAGCTACCCGACGCTGGTGCGCAACGTAGAGGTCCCCGCTCATGAGAGCCGTGTGCTTCACAGCTGCCTCAGCCCTGATGGCCAGATGCTGGCCACTGCCGCTGCCGACGAGAGTCTCAAGTTCTGGAAGATCTTCGAGAAGAAGGCTGGCGCCAGTTCTAGCTCGAGCAGCTCCGGCTCCTCTGGCAAGGCCGATATGGTCAAGCAGATGACCATCCGGTAAAGCACGACGACGCTTTGTACCAGATGCTCGGTTTAACACCCCCATAAAACCAGCAACGGTAGGTATAATCTGTTCCTTTATTTGGGCGCTTATATCTGGTTTTTGGGAAGGCTTTGCTTCTTTCGTCACGGTTCGACAAAGAATATTTGGTCGTTTCAGCGCGGAGTTGGGCGTTGGGTTGGTTCACAACAAGCAATGATACCTGGCCCACGGTCACCCCGAAAGGTGAACGAATTCTACGGAACGGCTACATAACGACGGAGGGATGATAATTGGAACTGGGGTCTTGGTCATGGTGAATGTGTAACAGCGATAAGACACGAGTCTGGTATTTGATTTTAGGTCGCAACGGGGAAGAAGAAGACGACGTTTTTTGGTATGATATTGTCTCCGGTGATGTTGATTCCTGTATGTAATAGTAGGCCTAATAGATTGTGGCCGGCATGCATTGTAATTCATGATTGTCAACATCAGCGAAACCCCGTATGCGTTGAATGCAATGAGACGACGTCGCTACGGTGGGGCGATGTTAAGAGTCAAAGCCCGCGGCGCTAGCCGATATGACTAATCCACCCCGACAACTTAATACGGGGTTCTGCCTAGTAATTCACCTCTGCCCTTTACATACCACTCTTACGACACGAGCGAAATCCCGCCCCCGTCATCAATCAGCACCGACCACATCGGAGAGATCGCACGCCTAACTACTTGCGTGAATTTTTACTATCCTTTTTTTTCACATTTATTATAAGGCTTTCAGAATTCTACCCGCTTCGGCGTCAGTTTCGGCGGTTGCGTTTTGTCAGCAACGAAGCGAGGGGTGATATTTGCCTCCCGGTCTCACATCTCGCTCAAGGGGGACATCAGTGAACGCTGCATCTGCCCTTGTTCTACGTCGTTGGAGATATCACCACATCTGTGGGGAAAGTGACACATTGAGTGAATACAGAAACGAATTCACCTTGCCGCGCACTCGCTGTCGCTCGTTCCCCTGCAGTTTCTGCAAACTATTCCAGGGTCTATCCCTCTTGCGAGACCTCAAGAGCACGTGGACGAACCTTGATATCAAACTTTTATCTTCGGTTTCCGTACCATCGTGGTCATATCGTTTGGCTGAGAAAGACACGGAGAATATCCGGGTGGAAACTGCCAGGAGAGAATTCAGTTCGAGGGCGAGTTGCGATATCGATTTGCGAGAAAGAGCGGAACCGTTGGTCGTCTGCGATCACTCATCGAGCGAGACAGCTCTTGAACCTTGTCGCTTTCTCACAGAAACCTCGTCAAAAAGAGATACTCGTCGCCATGTCGAACCACGTGGTAGGCTCGGTCTACCAGCACGTCATAGAGGATGTGATCTCGACGTCGCGCGTGGACTTTGAGGAGAATGGTGTCGAGGAGGGCGTTTTGGAAGACCTGCGAAAGGTAAGAAGTAACGCCTCACATCTCGTGTCGAGGATCTGCCTCGCTCCCCTTCCATGCTTCTTCAAACGCCATTTCCAGTCGTTTTTCCGACCTGGCTGCTCTTAACCAGGCCGTTGCCTGTATTGCATCGTCACTGCGCCGGTTTTTTTTTACCTTTTCATCATAATTTTGGTCTTGTCTTGATGCAGAGGGGGGAAAAGTGGTGATGAGTGATTTCCTTCGGCGGCGATGGACGCTGCGTTAGGCTTCATTTCTCAAGCGAGAAAATGAATGAAGCCACTCCGCAAGTGTGGTGGGCGGCGGTCTCCTATTATCTGTGGGCATATTTAAGCCCGTGACTGAAGCCCCGCATGGCATGTTGCATGAATTCCGCAACACCCCTCCACCATTCGGCCAATGAAATCATTCGAGGCCATTTTCTTTGTCATGTCACGTGTGATCGTTTGTTTGATGAGGAGGGAACACCAACAAGCAACAGGGCAGCGAGAGACTAAAAATGCCCCTTACATCGTAACCCAGGCACTGGCTTGATCAAAACAAAATGTGTGCCTTTTCACTAACACAGAATTTCAGGGGTGGCAAAAGAAACTGTCGCAATTCAATGTGGCACAGTTCCCATGGGATCCCAAGCCCGACGAGATGGCCGCCAACGGCGGCGTGCCGTCAACAGCAGGAGGCATGTCTATGCCAGCACAAGCTGCCAGCGTGGATACAAACTTTGCACAATCCACTATCCACCCAATTTCTTCTTCACAGGCCATGTCCATGCCGTTGTCCATGCCGTTGTCCATGCCGTCGATGGAGCCGGGTATGGTCAAAGCAGACGATGCTCTAGATCATGGAATCAAACTGGAGCCAGATTATCACAACGCATCTAATTTATCTGGGGTGCCGAATGTCTCAACACCAGTGCCAGCACCTTCTCTTCCCAGCTTCCCCCCGCTGCCGATGGGCGGTGGCAACGCTGCTGCTCGCGCTGTCCAACAGCTACAAAACACATTTGGTCAGCGCGCCGCGGCGTCGATCAATGCTATACATTCGGGAATGACACACGGAAACCAGCAGCACAATGGTCAGCGGCCTGTAAACATGACGGCTGGTCAACAACAAGCTCTGAATGCTCAGCAGTATAGGGCACAGATCGCTGCCCAGACCACTGCCCAGTTCAACGGCGCAAATGGTGTACATCGATCCCAGGTCGACGGTGGCAACGATGACGATGGCTCCAGCAATGCCTCCTTTTTTCAGGGCGTACTGATGCAACAGCGTGCCGCGGGCGAGCCGCCGGTCGAACTGGGCCGTGTGGAGATTGACGACTTGCTCCATAAGCAAATGGCCCAGCGGGCACAGCAGATGGAAGGTGGCGGCTTGATGGTGCCACTACGCGAGGCCACCAAGCGCAAGAGCCGTGCTGTTGCACAGACCAAGAAAAGCAAAGATGCCGGTGGCATTACTCAGACAGATGGTGCCGATGATGAGGACGATGACAACAAAGAAGGAATTGTCAACGATGAGGATGCCATTAATTCCGACCTGGATGATCCGGATGAGGACCGGGAAGATGACGACGATGAGGATGACGTAATGGGACCGATCATGCTCTGTGTCTACGACAAGGTGCAGCGAGTGAAGAACAAGTGGTAAGTAACAAAGAAGTAGCCTAGAGTCCAGGGTCATTCACAGATACTAACTCGTCCACAGGAAGTGCACTCTTAAGGATGGTGTTCTCACTGTCAACGGCAAGGAATATGTCTTTCACAAGGCAACTGGCGAGTACGAGTGGTAACTGCCAACGACAACAGACAAATACGTGTCACCAGAGCCTTACTTAAAGGCTACAACGACATAAACAATCGCAATGACATAAAATGGCTTGGGTTTTTGATGTTCGGATGTCTTTGAAGGGGTTTCTACCCGGTCATACCTTACGGGAGTATTAATTTTTTGCGAGTTGCAAGTTTTTATCTTTTTTTTTTTCCACTCGTACTTCTATCTACCATGGCCCCGATGTTATTCTGAAGCAACAGAGGGACAGCCTGGAACGGCGGCAATGCGTCCGTGCATCCACCAGGCAGCATATCTGGTGGCTCAGGTTGGTACTTTTCTTGTTGCGCGGCATCGCCAGATTGGACCTGAAGGACGCTAAACAGAGTGCCGCCTTGAACGATATCTTGGAGTCGGGTACCGTGTTTTATTAGATGAAGAGAAAATAAAATAAAATAGCAGGCGAACCCAAGTTTTTATTCGTGATAAAGCTTCTACACGACCTATAGTACTTTTGAGTATCTATAATCCTTACGTTCCATCGCTCGTTGCCGTAATTAAGCTCGTGTGGGATTCGGTAGTTTCGACCATATGCAAGTGTTCATGCTAAGTATACAAACTGGCAAAAAAACGTAGATAAGAGAACTAAAATGCTGTTAGCAAGAGAAGAACAAACGATGAAGCAGGGTTCAGTGGTAACTATAAGCCCAAATCTTGGCCATTGGTCTAATTAAATGATCATATTGAAGTAGGCAAGGCCTTGCAGAATGATAACAATGAATTGATGCAAACGACAAAAGCAGCGCTATGGGTATAATACAGGCATAATACATCCACTACAGAAAAGCACAACCGTGCAAGGAGGTCTTAACCATCCGGGCCATCCGCCGCGGGAAAACTGCCAGGAATTTGGTGAAGTAATTCTACGGAGTCCTTGATTTGCGCGTCCATTATCATGCCCGACATCATGTCCGACTCTGCCACGGAAGGCAGCCGCAACGGCGTCTTTTTCCCCGTGGCTCGCCTCTTCTGCACCCGAAAGCCGTCCGACGGTTGAGTAGTCTGCAACGGCGTCTGTAACGCGGCACGGTTCTCACGCACAAATTGACGCCGGATCTCCGCCGTCCCCGGGCGCTTGCGGCGGGTAAATGGGTCTCCATTGGCGGCGGCGGTAGCTTTTGTGACACCGCACAGAGCCGGTTGCAGGTCAGGCCGTAGACCAGGCTGGGGCATTGGTGATACCGGCTGCAAATTTATTTGGGCTGGATCTGTGCGGAGATGCGTGCCCGGGAGAACGGTAGGCCTGAGTACAGGCGCGGCAGCTGGCGGAACAAGCATTCGGGCAGGAGGTGCTCGAAGTATAGCTGGAGTTGTCCCCACCGCTGCTGTAGCACGCGGTGCAGCAAGCGCCTGAGGTGCAGACGCCTGTGGTGCAGGCGCCAGAAGCGGTGGCACCTGGTGTGGCGGGGTGACCAGACCCCGTCCACCATAGTGCTTGCACAACATCTGAGCTGCCGAGGCGCGTCTGCCCGGATCAACTATCGCCATCTCTCGGATATCCGCAATGTTACCCTCCTCAGCAGCCAGTGCTAATATTGCTTCATGTGCGTAAGAGATGTGGCGAAAGCTTTGACTGAGCTTTCGAAACTCGCCGTAGTCCAGTGTCCACAACACCGTGACATAGAGTGACCAGATATCAGCCTTGGTAGTTTGCGTCTGTCCGTGGTGGACTTCCGGAGCCATGTACAATTTGCTTCCCGCATATGTTCTGGCAGAGCTTGCTGTATTGCTGAGACCAAAATCACCCAGCTGAAAGAGGTATTGGCCGTCTCGGCGCAGATAAAAAATGTTCTCTGGCTTTATGTCGCGGTGGATGATGTTTTGACAGGCTAGAGCATCGAGGGCTTGAAGCATGTTATGGAACATGCAATTAACAAGCGATTGGAAAGACACTGGCGAAGGCCCCTGTGCATAGGAACCGCCAAGGAGGAGCGAATATAACGATCCATCCTTGAGGCCCATGTAGATCTCTGCCTCGTTTGTGTCCCATTTCTGCGACCAAATCAGGTCTACGATACAGGGCTAGTAATTTTATTAGAATAAAAGAGAGAACGCTAAAGAATAATTGCGAAAAGCTGGCTGAGCTTACATGGTTTAGTTTGGCAAGGATCTCGACCTCTCGTTGCAGGCTTTTCCAGCCCGCCTGGGTTTCAAAGGGTGCCCGTTTAAGTATTTTGAGGGCCATGATTTTACCAGTGTCAGCGTTGACGACCTTGGAAACAACACCAAATGCCCCTGCTCCAATTTCCTGCAGCTTATGAGGGCGTATAAGCATTGTTTGGCCAAGTGCTGGCGTGTGCATTCTGGTAATTCTTGTAGTCTCCGGTATCGTCTCTGTATCGTCTATCGTCTTCGCCAAGTAAGGGACCGAAACCATGTCCTTCATCTGTCGGGATTGAATCTTATTTTCGATAGCTTCCTGGGAGTTTGCGCTCCAGACGAGGCGGAACCGGATGATGTCTCGGTTTACACCGCACATGCCGATGACGGGGTTCACTCCCTTGCCGATGAAAACTTTTCGAGGGCGACCAAGCTCAAAAGGTATCACCACAGCAGACTCGTTGTTTGAATCTCCGTGGACCTGTGTTGAATGATTGTGAGATTTGTCGTAGAACATCACAACCTGAGTGGCTAAGTCGACTTCAAATGAACATTGGATTCTTGCAACAGAGGAGCCAAAGATGTGGACATCTCCATTGCGGCCAAGTGTTGCCAAAGTGACTCCATCGTTCACGGCTGAGGGGATACCACCTATGTCGAGACCAACTTGTCCGTTTTTTATCGAGACAAGGTGTCTATTGCTTGCGTCGGCCACGGTGTTCTTTGCATGCTGGCCTAGAGGCTCAAGCCGGAACAGAGCCAAAGGATGTCCCTGAGATAGTGCCATGGCTGGCAGAAGACTGTGGAAAGCAATACGTCTTCCGGAAGGTAATTCAGAAGGTAATTTATGTTGATTTTCTCTCTTGTTTTTGGTCGGTTTGGAAGGTTGATGAAATGATGTCTGGGAAGCGATCGTTCCCTTTGGGAAGAAGACAGAGCGGACACTTGTATCGCCTGCTTCACCCCGTCACATTTTCGAGGTAACCCCACGCCATCAAATAACTGGTCGTCAGCAACCATGACGAGCTTCCTGCCTGGTTAACCGCCTTATTTGCCGCCCTGTTTAACGGAGGCTTCGTGTTGGTGGAACAAGCCGATGTGATTGGCTGAAGAGCTCAATAGCAATGGAAAGGTCCGTGCGCAAGTGCAACCTGTCGGCCGCGTCTGCAAACAGTGATTTATTTATATCCCACTCACTCGCTCGTGAACAGCTTGCCACAAATACAATACTCAAACAGCGATGCCTATGTCCCTTCTCACTCTTTCATCACATTTCCCACCATGGCGAATAGCGTGAGGGGGAACGGCCTCTTCGATGCCCACGATGCCCTCGCTGCACTAGTTGCCAACCCAGCTCTTCTCGACCGGGCGCGCCGACGCTTTAGCGACTCTCCGCCGCCCTACAGCCCCGAGCCCGATGAACAAGGAGAGTCTACACAGCCAGAGAGTCCTAGTAATGATGTGCGACCAACCCATGAGCAGCGAAGAATAGACCTTGAAGGGCGGTACCGCCAGTCTTATCCCGAACAGCAATTTAATTGTCAGACTGTTTTTCTGGCTAAGAGAGCTGCCCAGCACCGATATGGGTTTGCTCCTGAAGAGGGACACTACACCGGATTGCTTGAAGAAATGAAAGACATTGTGCGAAAGCATTGGAAGGAGCAAGGCATCTGGAGGGACAAGTGGGGCAAAGAGCCTTCCATGTGGAATGAAGACCAATGGAGACACGAGGAACCCGAGCACGCACCAGGATTCAACAATCCTCAGGCTTTATTTGGTGACACTGCCGCATCGACGAGGCCGCCTCTCGTTCCAACAGAAACCAGCGAAGAAAAGCGCGAGCGACAGCGCCTGCGGGATGCATCACGGCCATATCACCAATTCTTATGGCAAGTTTCCAAGGAGCGAGAATGGCTTCTTGGGAACACGCGCGAGCTGGACGCCCCCCCCAAGCCTTACAAGCCTCTTCTTATGCGGACATTTCGAACACGAGAAGATTTCGAAGCTGCAGCTCGGGCAGAGGACGACCCACCACCCAAACCTAAACCTGATATAGAGCCCTCTCTCGAGACGCCGCCGGACATCAGCACGATGGCATATGAGGCAGTCAAGGCGCGGTGGATGAAATGGTTGCTATGGGATCATCGATGGGGCATCTTGCCGGGCATGCTGTGGATACACGAGGAGCCTCTGGACGATTTTGTCCGTCGTGAAATGGCAGACGATCCCGACTACGTGCAACCAGAGCCGGAGCAAGACAGCGGGGCTGTTGTCAACCACGAAAACAACAACCAAGCACCGCGACCATTCGAGCTATTTTCAGATGTACCTCAAGGCGCAGGTCGCAGCCTCTTTGGAAATCTGCCATTGTCCCAAGAAAGCAACGAGCAGGCTGAGGATCGTGTGAATGAGCCCGCACCACAAGGAGTTGGACGAGCATGGGGCAGGGGCATATTTGGGCTGAGCGCGTCGCAACAGAGCAATGGAGAAGAAGAGCATCGGGAGAACGACCAAACTATACCGGCACGATCATTTACTACACCGCCATCTGTTTCTTCTGCCCAGCCAGATCGTAGGTTGTTCCATGTCGACCCGGAACGAGCGAACGAGCGCGAAACAACGGAGGAGCAGCAACCGAGTGAGGGACTTGAAGAAGCAGAGGGACAGGAATCACCTGAGGCTGGCGTGAAAGACATAGAAGTACCCCCCCACGATGATCCTCTTCCCGATAAATTGCCTACTCCCGACACAGATACACCACAATCACCTCCGAAGAAACGTGGCCGGCCACGAGGACGTGGAAGGCCAAAGCTGTCGCGGTCGCTGGGGCGGGAAAGGCGAGCTCAGGTGGCAGTAGAAGAAGCAGAGGAAGCAGAATCGGCACCACCTGCCATTCTTACCCGTGCCCAGAAAACCAAGGCGGCGAAGCCCCCCAAACTGGCAAATGCAGGCGGGCAACGGAAATCACAGCCTGCTGACCCCTTGGTTGCCCAACAAACTGAGAAAGACGACGCAGCAGCAGAACAGGCGACCCCACGCAGAAGCTCGCGCATACGGAATGCAGCTAACAAAGAAAGTACACCGAAAGCAGTGAAACTAGCTACGGTGGAGGAAGAAGAACCGTTTACCGCCTCGCCAAGACAGAAGCGGACAAAGGGAGGAGGCCGGACGGCCACGAAGCGGCGCCGGGTTACTTAGGATATGGGAGTCTTGGTGCATTTATATGATGGAATAAGGCTATGCTTACCAGCCTGACATGATTGATGAGAAAATGTTGAATTTTCAAGGGTTTCGATACCTCGCCTGCCTTTGTTCGAATTGGTAATGCTGACAATTCGATTAGAATAGACAGGCAATAAATAAAAATACCTTAGGAACGGGATACACCTGATTGTCAGACGGATGATTCAAAACTCTTGCTTCCTTCATTAAAGCGGTAGCATAGACGAATTGCGGGAACGGATGGGTAAGATGCTTGAGTGTAATTTAGATCACGTGACACAATATCATCGAAATCATATCGACTCGCAGAACGATCGTTCATCTTTGGACAGGCATCAGAGCCGTCTCCACCATGACCAACACTGTTTTAGTCAAGCACTACAGATTACAGATTGCAGACCACAGAATCGTAGCTTCTACTCTCCCATCGAGAAACACAAAGTTAAAGATAGTTCGGGAAGGAGTCGTGTGGCTGCTCGTGTTCCTGCGTCAAACAGCCTTTGCCGAGACAACGGAGCAGAATGCCTTTGCCCGCCACAGTAAGAGTAAAGAAACACCAAGAAACCGTAGTGCTTCCGTCCCCGTTCTTCCCGTACCCGTTCCCCTCTTTCTCCAGCCCAGTTTGAGCCGCATCGGTGTAGCCCCACATAGCAAATGGCTTTCAACTTTATTTTAATTTTTTTTGCACGAGGAGCTCCTTTGATTTTGCGAGACCAAGCTATTTTTCTTCTTCCTTTTCTTTCCAAACCGCGCATCGTCACCTGCTCACATTTTCGTTTTTGCCTGGCGATACGTCTGCTCGATGGCGCGTCCTATTCAAAACACGTTCGGTGGATACGGCATATTTGCATCAACATTATGCATGCCTGGTCCATATATCGCGACATACACAGGCCGAAGACGTTGATGAAAGTTTGTTGATCGCCTCAATATCGAGCTTGCGTGTCAAAATGCTAGGAATCGTGAAGCCGAAAAAATTAGGTAAGGATTTGTTTGGTGCACGGACCAGAGACCTGAGAGCAGCCTCTATAAAGCTCTCTGATTGGCCATCGCGGGCCATTGGGAACCACAAAAATTTCTCGCGCTCCTCCCCCCAAATCACAGAGGCAAGTGAATCTGTTGTGGCGTTGCGCGAACAAAGCAGGCACCGCGATCCAGGCCAAAAAAGGCACACAATTTTTTCGCTCCGTCTGCCTTCTCCATCCTCCACGTAGCGCCGTTCTTTTCCCATCTCCCTTTCAAATTTTATTTACTTTCTCATTTTTCTTACGCCTACATTAATTATTGACGAATCGCGATCGAGAAAGGGCCCTTTTTCTCCTTGGCTTCTCTTCTCTCAATTTCCATCACCACATCGTCTAGTGCAGTCTCACTGCAGCATCCCCTGCCAACAACATCACAGTGCACGCATTATCGAAATTGCATTGACCTGCTTGCACATCATACGCTTCGATACCCGTTACCTTCGGCCGGCGCGATTCCCCATCATCCTACAGTCAACAACGACCGAGACGCGATTTCGACTCTCCTTCCATCCTACCTTCTTACTCTTTCTGTATCGCGCCTTCAGATCCAACTTCAGTCTCCGTTTACCAAATGGCCAGTTTTCGGTAACATCTTTGGACGATAGCGCAGCAAGGAGGACAGCAAGGACGAAGGGTACACCTAGATGCCCAGGTACGGGCAGTATCAAAAGCAGTGATCTCAACCGTGCCTTTTCGACACGTAACATCTGGCTTTTGACGTTGCAACAAGATGCATGGCAAGCGGAAGCGCGACATTCTAACCGACTTTGATCCGAACAAGTCGGATTCCGAGGACGAGAACTTTGAGCCTGGGCCGGACACTGAGGAACGTCCCCGCCGGTCCAAGAAGAAGCAGAAGGGCCCCAAAACACATCGCGCCGCTGGAAATCACCGGAAGGGTGGCTACAACGGGTCCGACATTGACGACGACGACGTGGAAGTCTCCGACGATAGCATCGGCGGTTCTTATGGTGACGACGACGACGACGAAGACGACGACGACGACGCACCGCTGACCAGAACTGGTCGTCGCGTCAGAAAGGCAGCTGTGCAGCGTCAGAGCTACAAAGAGAGCAGCGAGGACGAAATAGCAGATCTTGACGAGAGCGATTCTGAGGATTCTGCCGAGGACGTCAAGCCAAAAGCGCCCAAGAAAAAAGGCAGAACCGGCAGCACCGCCAGTGCTCAAACGCCACGGCGCTCTCGGATTATCACACTCAAGACCGACCCCAAGAAACTGCGCAATCGCATTGCTTTAACAGCCATGACTCGACGCACTAGATCTGCGACGGAAGAAGCGGAGGAGTTTGTGGAACTGTCAAATTCGGGTCGTCACGCCCGGCCAGCCCGGTCATCCAGGAGTCACAGTCCAGAGGCATACGGCACAGCCGCGTCTGGGCGGACTCGTCGGGCATCGAAAGGACTTAAGAAGGTTCCGGCCCCCATCGAAGAAGCCACTCAAGAGAGTAGCATCATGCCTGACATTGTCGATGATGACGATGGACACCAGATTGGTGGCGTTGATGGAGCTGAGGAGAGCACTTTGCGGGATGCTGATGGAGTCCATGCACACCTTCGGCGTCTGGCTGCCGAGAACACAACAGCAGCAGACGAGGGAGGGGATGGGGATGGAGCTGATCATGGCGACGGCGAATACACGGACGAGGCGGAGGAAAAGGCTGCACAAAGCGAGCACGAAGATGTCACGATGCACGAGGATGCCGAAGCGCATGACGAAGACGACGAGGACGATGTTCAGCCTCTTGGTAGGCGGACACGGGCCACTCGCGCAGCGGCCGCGGCAGCAGCGGCAGCCGGCACCGACGAAGAGGCGGCAGTAGAGGCTGAAGACACTGTCCAAGAGGGCGTACCAGGACGACGGCTGACCCGCGGATCGCGACTTCGTAAGAACAAGTCGGCCAAAGAGCCGAGCAGCGACTTCGAACCAGGCGACGACGAGTCTGGGGATGGAGACGCGTTCGACTCGGATGCATCGAAGAACAAGAGCAACGATCGGGGCGGCAACCACGGCGATGATAACTCAAGCCAGAATTCGCGCGGACGTCGTAGATCGACACGGCTGAAATCGGGCTCCAAGCGGCGCCGTGCTGACTCGGACGAGGAAGATGCTGTCGATAAGGACGAAGTGGCCATGGAGGCAGAAGAGCTGCGTGCTAGTTCGCACTCGCGGCCGCGGCGGCGGAGACGGTCTCCGTCCATCGTGTACGAGGAGACGTCGCGTCGGCGGACCACCAAGGTTGTGGACTACAGCATCAAGCCTCTCGACCAGTACTTGATCGAGCAGGAAGAGGAAGAGGCAGAGCCTGTGCAGACGCCGGCGCGTCGGCGGAATGCCCGCAATGGTGGCGCGACATCCATCTGGCAGCGCAATCTGCTGTCCACCTTTGGGCCGTTTGGTGGTGGTGGCGGCGATGGGTCGCTGATTGGCGGGCCCTGGGGTACCGGTGCCGCTGGCAACGTGGATTCGGATAGTAGTGACGACGAGATGAACCACCGCACCGGCGTACCCGGCGGCATTGGCGGCAACGTGGGGATGACGCCAACAGCGGGCACAGCCCCCGCAGGCTTTGCCGCGCCGCTCAACCTCGAGTCCATCACGGGCGTGTCGGCCAACACGAATGTCGGGAAGATCAAGAACCAGAAAGCGCTGGCCGATGCCGACCCGCTGGGCGTGGACATGAATGTTGACTTCAGCAAGGTGGGCGGCCTCAAGGACCACATCAACCAACTGAAGGAGATGGTGACGCTGCCGCTGTTGTACCCCGAGCTCTTCCTGCGGTTCAAAGTCACTCCGCCCCGTGGCGTGCTGTTCCACGGTCCTCCGGGCACCGGAAAGACGCTGCTCGCGCGTGCGCTTGCGAATTCGGTGGGTGTGGGGGGCCGCAAGATCACGTTCTATATGCGCAAGGGCGCCGATGCGCTCAGCAAGTGGGTGGGCGAGGCGGAGAAGCAGCTGCGACTCTTGTTTGAAGAGGCGCGGCGGACGCAGCCGAGCATCATCTTCTTTGACGAGATTGACGGTCTGGCGCCAGTGCGGTCGAGCAAGCAGGAGCAGATCCACGCTTCGATTGTGTCGACGCTGCTGGCGTTGATGGACGGCATGGACGGACGCGGCCAGGTCATTGTCATTGGCGCGACTAACCGGCCGGACAACATCGACCCGGCTCTGCGGCGTCCTGGGCGCTTCGACCGCGAGTTCTACTTCCCGCTGCCCCCCCTGGAGGGCCGGTTGTCGATCCTCGACATCCACACCAAGGACTGGGGCCTGACGGACGACTTCAAGCTGATGCTGGCCGAAGGCACCAAAGGCTACGGCGGTGCCGATCTCCGGGCGCTCTGCACGGAGGCGGCGCTGAACGCGATCCAGCGGACGTACCCGCAGATCTACTCATCGCAGCAGAAGCTCATCGTCAACCCCGAGAAGATCAGCATCCACGCGTCCGACTTTACGCTGTCGATGAACCGCATGATCCCGTCGTCCGAGCGGTCGGCAGCGCCGGCCTGGGCACCTCTTCCGAAGGCGGTGGAGCCGCTGCTGGGCGACCAGCTGAACAAGATATTCGCGCTGCTGGACGACATCATGCCGCTGCGCAAGAAGACGACGGCGCTGGAGGAGGCCATGTTCGAGCCGATGCAGGACTCGGACCATGGGTTTGGGCGCGAGAACATGCTCCAGGAGTTTGAGCGGTCGCGGACGTTCCGGCCGCGGCTGCTTCTGTCTGGTGTGGCTGGCATGGGACAGAACTACCTCTCGGCGGCGATCCTGAACCATTTTGAAGGTGTCCACATCCAGTGCTTTGACCTGCCCATTCTGCTGGGCGACGGACGGGTGAGTTTTGCTTCTCTCTCTCTCTGTCTCTCTCTTGTTGCTAACTCGGCCAGCCTCTGGAGCAGGTGATTGTCGGCTTGTTTGTCGAGGTCAAGCGCCACAAGCCGGCAGTGATCTTCGTGCCCAACGTCGATGTCTGGTACCACAGCCTGCCGCACTCGGCATATCTGACATTTACGACGATGCTCAAGGCCATTGCGCCGAACGACGCGGTGCTCGTGCTGGGCACGTGCGAATGTGAGGAGGCCGACATTCCGAAGCCTGTTCTGCGGGACTTTTTTGGGTTTTCAGCGCGCAACCGGTTCCCCCTGGCGCGGCCCAGCCGCGAAAACCGCCGGCGGTACTTTTCCAGCTTTCTCAAGCATGCGGCGAAGAACCCCAGCGACTTCCCCGACCCAGAAAACCGCAAGAAGCGGGTGCTGGAAGATCTGCCGGTGGCGCCGGCACCGCCGCCGAAGGAGAAGACCAAGGCGGAGGTGCGGGAGGAGCAGCGGCGGGACCACCTGCTGCTCAACCTGCTCAAGGTGCAGCTCCAGCCGATCATGGACCAGATCAAGAAGTATAAGAAGTTCCGACAGCCGGTGATCACCGAGTCGCAGATTCACTACCTGTGGCAGGAGGCGGACCCGAACTACGTGCAGCCGGACATTCCCAGCGAAGCGCCGCGTCCGTTTGCTATCGCCAAGGACAAGGAGGGCGTGCAAGGCCTGCTGGAGAAGGAGACGGGCAAGTTCTACTACAACCTGGACCTGGCGACGATCGAGGAGCGGCTGTCGAACGGGTACTACGCGCGGCCGCGGGACTTTTACCAGGACGTGGTGTCGCTGGCCAAGGACGCGAAGAACATTGGCGACAAGGAGCGGCTGCTCAAGGCCAACGAGCTGGTGACGAACGTGGAGGTGGACGTGGCGGAGGCGGAGGCGAGGCTGGCGCAGGTGAACTGGGAGGCGCTGTACCAGCGGCAGCTGCAGCGGGCCAAGGAGGCGGAGGCGAAGGCAGCGAAGCGCCAGGCCGGCTTGGCCATTGTCGGGGCGGTGTCTGGCAGTGCCGAGGAGGACGGCGGGCCGGAGGTGCTGATCAAGTCGGACATTGCGCCAGCAGACGACGAGGACGAGCTGGCGCTGGAGGGCGGGTCGGAGCAGCAACAGCAGCAGCAGATGCAGCGACAGGCACGGTTCCAGGTGAAGCCGATCTCGGTGCACGATTCGTCGTCGTTGTCGTCGACGTCTAATGGCTATCACAGCTCGCACGGCACCAGCAACGGCGTGTCGGTGCCCTCGAGCGGCGGCACGTCGCAGGCGCGACACGACGAGGACGTGGTAATGACGGGTGCCGACGACGCGCATGGCGTTGTGCCGCCACCGCCGCCATCGTCGTGGGCGAGATCGGTGGGCGTGGACGTGTCGACGCGGGCGACGGTTGGCAACACACAAGTGTCGCAGCTGTCGGCATTGACCGGCATCCCCGCTGGCGTGTCTCCGTCGGCGGTGCTGAACGATGCGTCGACAACGAAGACGTCGGACCCGTCGCAGAAGCAGTCGACCGGACCGCAGAGCACGCAGGCAACGAACGGCATCCATCGACCGGGCCAAGCTGGCGGCCCACAGGGAGTTGCAGCAGCTGTAACCGGGGCCGTCGGCGGCGGCGGCGGCGACGTGGATGGATCGCAGCTTCCAGACACGCAGTCGCCGTTTGGGTCGATTCCGAGCAACGCCAACTCGAGCCACGAGTGGGTGCACTCGCAGTGGCACGCGGTGTCCAAGGCGGAATACGAGGGCCTGCACAGCAAGCCAGGATCGTCGACAGGTGCTGTGGGCGGCGAGCCATCCTTTTCGTCGCCGCAGCAGGTTGCACCGCTGGGACCGCCGCCTCTGCCGTCGCCGTCGCAGCAGCAGCAGCAGCAGCAGCAGCAGCAACAACAGCAGAGCAGCGGCAGCCGGCTGTCTTCGCAGGTGCTACCTATCAGCGCACCCAACAGCAATCTGGATATGATCCTGGAGACGATGCTGGACCGGACGTCGGGGTGCACGGTGGACCAGCTGGAGCAGATCAGTCGGGAGATCATGGATCATTTCTGGACGACGCGGGGCGATGCCAACCGGTCCAAGGTGACGAGCCAGCTGAGCCGAGTGTTCAATCAGACTCTGCAGGACATGGAGCAGATTCAGGGGCTGAATGCGCCATTCAGCCAGGAGTTGGACCTGTAGGGCTGTTGTTGTGGATGTGGAGGCGAGTGCGAGTTTGGGTTTCGCCAGCTCGGGTTGAGCGTAGTTCTGATGCGTTTGCGTTTTGCTTTTTCTATATCTGTTTTCCTTGCTTTTGGGTGGACTGGGGTTTGGGGGCTTTTTGCCAGGCTTGGGGGCAACCAAAGAAGATTGGGAGGCAGCAGCGTCAATCAGTACTGAGAGGCGGAATAGACCTTGTTCTTCTATATTTTCTACCATGGCTAATTACACATTACAACACTTGGTGGCTCACACGGCAACCTCGGCGAACCAGGTGCGCAGCAGGCCGGCGAGGGCGGAGGGCAGGTCGTCGAGGTCGCGGACGATGAGGTAGTAGGGGAAGGGGAAGGTGTCGAGGTAGCGCTCAATGTGGACGCCTTCCTTGCCGGTGGCCGGGTTGGACACAAAATGGGCCTTTTTGAGATCGACGACGCTGTCGCTGCTGGGGCCGTCGAGAATGACAAAGACGACCATGATGCGGGCTTCGGCGGCTTCGCGCAGCAGACGGCGCAGGTGGTCGTGGGCGGCCGAGGGAGTGAGCCCGTCGGACAGGACGATGGCGAGCTGCCAGAGATCGGCACTCCCGCTGCTGCCGGCACCGCCGCTCCCGCCAGCCGCGGCCCGAGCCTGAGCAAAGGCGTCAATGGTGGAGCGCAGCAGCAGAGCCATGTCGGTGCGGTCCTGCTGAAAGGTGAAGCGGCTCAGGGCCTGGGCGCCGTGGGTGGTGGGCCCGCCGCCGCCGGCGCTGGCAAACGGCTCCGGGGACAGCAGGCCGTGGGCGGCAAAGACGCGGGCGCCGAAGCCGAGCACGCCGACCTGGCCGGCCTCGAGCATGGCCAAGGCGCGGGCGACCATGACGAGGGAGCTGAGGGCGAGGTGGCCGGGGGTGGTGGGGGTAGCGGTGGACGTGGGGGTAGCGGTGGACGTGGGGGTCTGCGTGGGGGTCTGCGTGGCCATGCTCTTGCTGTCGTCGACGCAGAGCAGAATCTGGTAGGCGCGCTTGGTCGGCACGCTGCGGCGCATCCAGATCTTGTCGCGCTTGTAGCCCGAGGCGATGTAGGGGATGATCTTGCGGATGCTGAGGCGCTTGCCCGTGCGGAAGCCGCCCGACAGCCGCGTGGCCTGGGACGGCGCCAGGATGAGCCGCAGCTGCGCCGCCAGCGCCAGCGACTGCGCGTGCGTGCTGGTCTGGTAGGCCGCCCACTGCCGTCGCGCGTCGTCGATGGAGGCGAGCGACCCGCTGTCGTCCAGGTAGGTCGAGAGGAGCTGCGACGCCACCTGCTCTTCGTCGTCCAAGACGTCTTCCTCGTCGGTGTCTTTCGGAATCGCCTCGTCTTCCATCGCCTCGTCTTTGTCCTCGTCTTTGTCCTCGTCCTCATCCTCATCCTCGTCCTTCTCGTAGGCCCCCTGTCGCATTGTTGCTCCGGCCTGTCCGTCGTCGCCTTGCGTCTTTTTGATCCCGTCGTCCTCCTTCATCTCCTCGTCCTTTTTGTCTTGGTCTTCTCCCCCATCCGCTTCATTGCCGTCACCATCGTCTTCGTTGGCATGGTTCTGCTGCCTCCTCTCGTCGTCGCCCTCTCTCTTCCCACCCTCGTTCTCGTCGTCCTCTTCCATGGCCATGGACTCGTCAAACGGCTTCGCCTCCTCGTCGTCTGCCGCCCCCATCGCCTGCGTGCTCGCCTGCGCCTCCTGGTCGTGCAGGTGCTGAAACTCCTTTTGCTGGTCCTGGTTGGCGCTGTCCTGGTTGTCGTTTTGCTGCTCGTCAGCCTCGTCGGCCTGCTTGATCTCCCGCCGGCTGCGGTGCCACCGCTCCAGCACGTCGCCCAGCTTCTTGAACGGCTGGCGCGCCTGCTGGCTGTCGTCTTCGGCCGACTGGTCTTGTTCTTCCGGCGCCGTCTCGTCTTGCTTCGACACCGTCCCGCCGCCGCCGGCCACCGTGTCCTGATCGTCGGCGTCCTGGCCCATGTCGCCCTGGTCGCGCTTGGCCGCGCTGCTTTTCTTGTCTTGGCTGTCTTTGTCGGCCTTTTCGTCGGACGCGTCGGCCGGGTTGTCCAGCTGATCGGGGCCGACGCCGCTCTGCACGTCGTTGGGCGCAGCGCTCTCCGCGTTGGCCCCGTCGTCGGCCGTCTGTTTTTCTTCGTATTCATTTTCCACGTCAATGTCCATGCCCTCTTCGGCTTCCTCTTCTTCTTCTCCCTCTCCCTCTCCCTCTTCCTCGTTCTCTTCCTCTTTTTCTTCACCTTCGCCTTCCTCTTCCCCGTCTTCTATCGCTTCAATGCCATCTTCAGCTTCGTCATCCTGCTCTGTCTCGACGTCTTTCTCCCCCCCTGGACGCGTCTCTTCTGCCGTCTCTTCATCGTCACCTTGCCCCTCCTCCAGATCGTCAAAATCCATATCGTCTTCACCATCGTCATCCTCGTCGTCGTCGCCGTCCAAGTCCATGTCTTCGGGCAGCTCCAGCGCGTCATTCTCCTCGACGTTCTGGTCTTGCCGGTTGAGCTCTTGCGCTGGCCCGGCCTGCTCGTCGTCTGACCCGATCTCTTCGCCGTCTTCTTCGTCTGGGCCATCCTTGTTTTCTTGGTCGCCCTTTTCTTCTTCCGCCGCTTCATCGGCCGCTTCTTCCGCCGCTTTTTCGGCCGCCTCTTCGGCTCCCTTGCTGGCTGCATTCTCCTCGGCCGCGGCCACCTGCTCGTCCTCGTTTTGCTGGCCCTTGGCCTCGTTGCCTTGCTGCTCCTTTTCTGTGTCCTTGGCGTCCTCGCCGTCCCACATCTTCTCGTCGACGGCCGTGGGGTCGAGGTCGTCGACGTCGCCGGCTTCTTCGTCCATCTCGTCTTCGCCCTCCTCATCCTGGTCTTCTTTGTTGTCATCCTTATCCTCTTTATCACCACCCACGCTGCCGAGATCGCCCTCGAGCTCGTCGGTGCCCATGTCGATGGCGTCCTGTTCGTCCTCCACCTCGTTGTCCTCGCCGTCTTTCTTCTCCTCCTTGGCCGTCTGCGCCAGCTCCGACAGGTCCTCGTCCGGCTGAATGTCCTTGCTGATGTCTTCGGCGCCCTCGCCGTCGCCGAGGCCCGTGCCCTCCTCGAGCTTGCCGCTCGTCTGGCCCGACTTGTCGTCGTCGCCGGGCGTGTCGGGCGGCGTGCAGAACCCGTGCGCCGCGATCTCGACAAAGGCCCGGCTGAGCCGGTGGCCCAGCTGGCAGGTGGATCGGTGCAGGTCGGCCAGCCGCAGCAGCGTCTGGCGGCAGGTGGCGGCGTACTGCTGCAGGAGGGGGAGAAGAACGCGGAGGAGGGCGGGGGCCGCGGCCGGCAGAGAACCGTCCACAGCAGACGACGACTCCGACGCCAGCCGCGCAATCGTCTGCGCGATGCCGGCGACGACCGTGTCGACGTGCAGGGACTGGATGGCGGTGGCGAGACGGGTGTTGTAGTCAACGAGCCAGGCAGCGTCGTCGGTCGACGCGGGCGGCTCGGGCGCGGCCTTGCTGAACTTTTGCACGGCATCCAGCAGCTTCTTGGACAGGTCCAGGGCTTCGTCGGTGAAGGCGGTGTCGGCAGCCGCAGCAGACAAGGTCGCAGTGGTGGTATGGCTGGTGGCGGTCCACCGCTTCAGCTCGCGCAGGACGTAGACGAGGTCGGGCCGGTCTTCCATGAGGGCGTCCAGCTCGGTGGCAAACTGCAGCAGGGCCTCGTCGACCTGGCCGCGCACCTGGCGCGCGCTCGAGGAGACGAAGCAGTCGGGGAGGATGTGGCCGTGCTTGGCCTCGCCGTCCAGATGGGCCTGCAGGCTGTCGAGCTTGCTGCACCAGGCCTCGAGCTGGGCCTGGATGGCCTGGCTGTCGACGTCGGCGAGCCGCGCGTGCACGCCCACGAGGTGCAGGGCGGCGCGGGCCACGGTGGCCAGCCAGCGCAAGCTGCGGCGGTAGTCAGACGACGACGACGATGTTGTTTTCTTGATCTCGTCGGCTGCGCCGCCGTCCCAGCCGGCACTCAGGCTGTCGACGTAGGCAATCTGGCGGTCGAGGGTGGCTAAAGTAGTAGCCGAGCGCGACAGCAGGGCGCGCTGGTGCAGGGTCACGTAGAGGATGCCCTCGAGGTAGCCGACGCTGCGGCGGATGGCCGGGCGCGGCAGGTCGCTGTGGTGCTCGTGCAGGGCGTTGCGGACCTGCGGCGCGAGATCGAGCAGCTTGTGGAAGCCGTAGGCGCGGCCGTCGAGGGCGTCCCACGCGGGCGGCAGCTGGGTGGCGAAGCTGGCGAGGATGCGGGCCAGCGAGCTCTGGGCGGCCAGGCGGTGGGTGCCCAGGTTGCTGCTGAAGCCCATCTGGCGGACCGTCTTGACCGCGTCTTCAAAGAGGCGCGTCTTGCGCGTCTTGAGGTGCTGGACCGCCGCCTTGTTGGCCTCGGTCAGCTGGCCGGGCGTCTCTTTGCGCAGGCTGGCCATGGCGGACAGCAGGTCGGCCACAAACGCGGCCACGACGTCGGGGGGGTCCAGGGTCGTTGTCGATGTCGATGGGGTCGACGGCTCGGCCGTGCGCGCCATGATGCGCACGATGCGGCCGACGCTGGACAGGCGGCGGGTGTGGGGGTCGTCGCCCCAGCCGGGGACGAGCTGGGCGCATCGGCGGGCGGCAGCCTCGGGCGCGGCCACGTCGATGGGCGTCGGCACAAAACTAGCAGCGGCATCCGTATCGGCAGCAGCATCATCCGGCAGCCCCTGCAGAATGATGGGCCCCATGGGCTGGCCGAGGACGGCGCGGAACTTGCGGACGAGGCGGAAAAGCTTGAGATGGGACCGGCGGGCGCTCTCGCGCAGGGCGTCAATGTTGGTGTCGCGCCAGCTGGCCAGCAGGACGACGTCGTTCATGGTCTTTTGCAGGGCGGCGCGGCCCTTGGCGATGGCGGCGTCGGCCTGGGGGGCGAAGCGGGCGTAAAAGGCGACGAGGCCGCAGACGGCGGCGTGGACGACGGCCAGGGCTGGGTGGTCGAGCACGAGGAGGGCCAGGTGATCGGCGATCTGGCGCAGCAGGGCGAGGCGGGCGGCGTACTGGCCGAGGATGGAGGCGGCCAGGTAGGCGGACAGCTCGACCAGCAGCTGCTCGGCGTGCTGGGGCAGCGCGTGGCTCTGGCCCGAGGCGATGAGGGCCAGGGGCCCCTCGACGGCGGCCTCGTAGGCGATGAACCACCAGGCGTCGGCGTCCTGGCGGCAGCGGTCGGCCTCGGCGTCAAAGAGGCGGCCCCAGGTGGCCAGCTCGAGCTTGCGCCAGACGACGAGGGTGGCGGTCAGGCGGTTGTAGAGGGCCGGGCAGCCGTAGAGGCGGCTGCTGGCGTGGCCGCGGAACTGCCACTCGTAGAGGAAGGCGTGCAGCTGCTCGACGCGCGGGATGACGGCGGCCAGCGGCTCGTCGAAGCCCAGCGCCAGCACGTCGTCGGCCGCCTGCACCACGTCGGCCAGCGGCTGCAGGTGGCCGATCTCCTCCACCCGCTGCAGCCGCCGGAAGCGGCCCCGGATCTCGTGCACCAGCGCCACCAGCTTGCGCGCCTCCGGCAGGTTGGCGTCGGCGTAGAAGCTGTAGCGCCCGCCGGCGGCCGCGGCGCTCTGCAGGCCGCGCAGCCGGTCGTCGAGCACGAGCATGCTGGCGGGCAGCAGGGCGGTGGTGTTGTTGGTGGTGGTGGCCGTCTGTGTCTTGCGCGCAATCGTCTTGCAAAAGGCGAGCAGCACGTCGGCAGCTGGTCGCGACGGCTGCACAATGTCGCGATGCATCTTGGCCACGTCGGCGCTGATATCCCACGTCTTGAGCGTCTTTTTCTGGTCGCGGCTCGTCGCTTGCTTGGCCTCGTCGCCGTCGTACGTCGGGAAGAGCTCCTGGAACTCGGCCGCGTCCATCTCGTCTTCGTCTTCCTGGCTGCCCCGGAACCGGTACAGGCTGTGCTTGGCTTCCTCGGCCCGGCTGTCGGCGTCGAGCCGCTTCTTCCACTCGCCGTAGAAGAAGCGGAAGCTCTCGGCGATGGCCTGGCGGCTCTGGGCCGAAAAGGCGCCCCCGCCACGGCTGTCCGCGTCCGCATCTGCGTCCACGGCGGCACAGACGCCCCCGAACAGCAGGAACTCCCGTGTTTGCTGCGCCGCTGCGGGCAGCGCCTCCAGTTCGGCGACGTGGCCCCCCAGGAGCGGCGCGGCGTCGAACCACAGCGTCCGGCCGATTTCCAGTGCCGACTGTTCTTCCTCTTGCTCCTGTTCTTGTTGCTCGGCCTCGGTCAGCGAGAGGCCCAGCTGCAGGCAGCGGAGCACGTTGGCCACGGGCGCGGCGAGATCTTGGTAGGCGGTGAACTGGCCGGAGAGCAGGCGCTCGATGAGGCGGACGACGTTGTTCTGGACCATGGTGAGCTCCTGGCGGTCGTGGGTCTGTCCCGAGGCGAGGCGGTAGTGGGCGGGGCCGATGCCGTCGCCGACGACCACGTCGAGCACCGGGTTGAGCACGTCGCGCTGCAGCCGAGCGAGCTCGCTGGAGGCGCCGCGGCTGGACGGGCGGTAGATGCGCGTGGTGCGCGTTAGCTGAGGCTGGGCCGCTTGCAGGTGCCCAAACGCGTCAGCAGCCGCAGCCGCGTCTTCCTCGGCCAGCTGGAGCCGCAGGCTGGTGGCCCCTGGGGCAAACGCCTGCTCAAACTGGCCGAGCGCCGAGACCTTGGCTTCGAGGGCCGCCCGCAGCGCCGCGTGAAAGTCGTGCTCGACCTGCCACTGGAGGTAGGGGTCAAAGACCTTGTCGGGCGTGTACAGCTTGATGCAGCCGACGGCGAACTGAACCCAGGCCACCGCCGCAAGAGACCGGCGGGCGCGGGCGTGGCGGCTCCGCTTCGCCGCCGCCAGCGCCAGGATGGCGTCGGCAAAGTGCGCCTGCATGATGGGGGCCAGCCGGTCCAGCGGCTCGGCCCAGCCGTCGAAGCGAAGCGACGGCCAGACGACCGGACCGGCTGGCACATCCCCTTGGAGCACCAGGCCGGTCGGGTTGATGCGCACGTCGCCAATTCGCGGATGCTGAGTGGCCTGGTGGAAGAGCTCGGCGAGGCGGGCCGACATCGTGGTGGCGTCGGGGTCGAAGCAGCCGCAGACGGACACGAGCAGGTCCCAGAGGGTCTCGCCGAGCTTGGTCACGGGGTCGGACAGGATGGCGGCGGAGGCGCGGGCCACGGCCTGGCCGACCAGGGGCAGCTCGGTCTCGAGGGCGCGCAGGGAGGCGAGGGTGGACGACGCGGCGATGGCATCGCACCGGCGCAGCAGATGGCCCGGGAGGCCGCCGGACCACGGCCGCAGCGCGCCGTCTTGGCTCAGCAGGCAGTCGACGGACTGCATCGGGTGGGCGAGGAGGTGCAGCCGCAGCTGGGCGCTCGTGGGCAGGTCGGACAGGACGAGGACGCGCAGCTGGTCGTCGGCGGCGACGCGGCCAAAGAGCACGTGCAGCTGGCGAACGGCCTCGAACACGTCGGCAAACAGAGGCGCCGTGCCTTCGTCGTCGGCGGCCTGGGCCTCCAGCGAAGTGATCTCGTCGGTCAGCGCCTGCACCAGACCTGCGGCGTCACTGCTGTCGGTGCCATCCCGCAGCAGCCGGTAGGCAGCGGCCAGAGACGACAGCACCTTGGTGTGGTCGGCCGCCGAGGCCGCCGACCACACCGGCACCCGCCACTTGAGACGGTCGAAGCGCACGGCCAGGCGCTCCATGCTGACGACCTGGCGGAACGCCGTCTCGTCGGGGATGGGCACGGGCCGGAGCTGCGGCCAGAGCTGCTCCATGCCGAGTCCTGTCGTCAGCTGGAAGCCCTCGGCAAAGTCGCGGGCCAGGTGGTCGGCCACAGCGGACACAAGAGCGGCGGCGGCCGCCTCTTCTTCGCTTGTCGTCATCGGCTTGTCCGTCAGCTGCGCCAAGAGCCGGCGGCCGTGGCCGAGATGCGCCTGGAAGGCGGCCTCGTCAAAGGTGGACTGGGCGGCGAGGTCGTGCGTGCGCTGCCAGAAGCGCCAGATCACGTGTAGCGTGTAGCGGATGTGTGAGTCGCGCCTGCCCGTGTTTTCGGTCGTGCCTGCACCGCTGACCAAGCACGTCTGCAGCAGCGCCAGGCTCTCGGACAAAAAGGCAAAGACGCGCGCGGTCGAGTCGCGGGCGACCAGCGCCACCTGGCCGTGGAGGGACGCGCGCTGCAGGCGGCTGAGCCGCGACAGCTTGGCGATGTGCAGAGAGGCCGTCTGGCGGTGCGCCTGGAGGCCGTCGCGGGCCAGGCAGAGGTCCTGGTAGAGGTCGTAGCAGACGCCGAGCCACCAGCGCCACGACGAGGCCGACAGCAGCGGCGTGTTCTGCGTTGGGTGCAGCGGCTGCGCGCGGACCAGCTTGTCGTCCCCGGCCAGCAGCCGCATGTACTGCTGCAGAATGGCCTGGCGGACGGGCTGCAGCGCGGGCGCCTCGACAAACGAGAGCAGAGACGAGCCCCGGGCCAGCAGGCCCGAACTGGCGGCGTCCGTGGGAAGATGAACAAGACCGCCGGCCTCGACGGCCGAGAAGAAGCGCGGGAGGAGGGCGGCGTCGTCGAGCGAGAGGTTGTCCAGCCACAGCGGAGCGGCGGCGTCGTCGCCGGCGGCGTCGAGCACGTCCAAGAAGCGCAGCATGCGGGACTCGACCGGCGTGGTGCGGCTCTTGTAAGCGGGCACGTCAAAGGGCAGGTGGTGGTCGTCGTCGTCACCGCTCTCGAGGAAGATCTCCACGGAGCGGTTGCGCATGGCCCGCGACAGCTCGCCGTAGCGGGGGTCGACGGTGAGAAAAACGCGAAAGTCGGGGTGCAGCGCCACGACGCGCGGCTCGCCGTCGGGTCCACTGTGCTCGTTGATGCTGAGGAAGCCGCGGGGCCGCTCGAGCAGCGAGTTGAGCCGGTCCAGCACGGATGCGCTGCAGAGGTTGGCGTTGTCGAGGACCAGCCAGCCGCCCGCCTGGGCCGCGCGCACGATGCTGCTGTCGAGCCACTCGAACCGCGGGCTGTCCAGCGTCAGCGGCTGCTGCAGGCGGTCGTAGGCCGCCGCCAGCGGGCCGGCGAGGGCCGACTGGGCCGCAATCCGGGGGGCCAGACGGGCGATGCGGGCTGCGATGCCGCCAAAGTACGCGGCCACATCGTCGTCGTTAGCCCGGCGCAAAGCCAACAGGAGTGCTGCCGCCTCGGTCACGGCCTCGTCGGCCGGCGCCTCGGCCGCGTGGGCCAGGAGAAAGGTCCCCAGCGCGGCGCGCAGATCGGCCAAGCTGGCGTGCACCTCGCGCACCGGGTCGGCCTGCTCGAAGCCGCCCACCAGGTCCATGGCGTCGACGTCGGCGCTCAGCGAGAAGACAACCAGCGGCTGGCCCGCCAGCGCCGCCGCGTGCTGCAGCAGCGCCGACTTGCCGGTGCCCGCCACCCCGACCAGGATGCAGGGCAGGTTGTGCTGGGCGCAGACGAGCAGCGACTCGAGCTCGGCCAGCCGCGGTGCCGCGCGCATCCCGGGCACGTCGGGCGTCGGCTGCGCCGTCTGGTTCCGCGCCCGCAGGGCGAAGCCCACCTGGGCGGCGGTGCTGCCCACGGCGTGATAGCGGCTGTGTGGCACGTGATCCGCACCAAAGGCCGCGGCGAACAGCGCCGTCACCGCCTGGCGGTCACGTGCCGTCCGGAAGCGCTGGCGGATGGTCAGGTCGAAGAAGTCGGGGACGCCGGTTCCGCGCAGCAGCGGGTCTGCCGACGCGGACCCGGCGGCGGAGGCCAGCTCCAGCCACCGCAACGTGTCGCGCAGGTTGAACTCCCAGGGCGCACCTTGCAGCCCCAGGGTGCGGCGCAGCACCACCTCGCGGTCCAGGGCGGCGACCAGGGCGGTGACGCGGCGCACAGTGTCGGGGTCGACGCCGGGGAAGCGGGTGCGGGCGATGCACAGCTGGTCGGCCTCGGAGAAGACGTCGGCGTACACGACGATGAAGCGGTTGACAAACGAGCTCGGCAGGCCCTTGCGGCCGCCGCCCTGGTGATGAGGATTCTGGGCGGCAAATAGCCTAAAGTCGGGGTGGCGCCGGAAGCTCTGGTCTAGCTCGGCCACGTACACCTCGCCGCGGTGGTCCAGGCAGGCGTTGAGGCCCTCGAGCACCGACTGCGAGGCCAGGTTCATCTCGTCCAGCAGCACCCACTCGCCGCGCTGCATCGCCTGCAGAAACGGCGCGTCGCGCCAGGCAAAGTGGCCGGCCGCCGCGCCCTCGACCGGCACGTCCGTGCCGAACAGGTCCATGAGGTCCGTCTGGTCCGAGAGGTTGATGCGCGTCAGCGGCCGCCCGCACGCCCGCGCCAGCGCGCTGACCAGCGTCGTCTTGCCCACGCCCGGGTTGCCTTCCAGCAGGATCGGCTTGTGCGGCATCTGCAGCGCGCGAACGACGCGCATCACGTTCATCCGCGTCGTCGGTGCCGCAAATTCAAAGTTGTCGTCGCCGTCCCGCGCCGCCGCCGTCCGCGCCACCCCAAACGGCCCGGCCCAGAGCATCCCGTCCGCCGTGCGCAGCGCCGGCTCGGCGCTGTAGAGAGCGGCCACGTCGTCGGCGTGCATCAGCTCCCCGAGCTTCTCCAGACACTGTGCCCGCTGCTGGCCGGCTACGGCTGGGTCCGCCGACACCATGGCCGACGGGTTGGCCCCCAGCGTGTCGATGAAGACGGTTGCGGCGCCGTGCACGAGCGCCGACGCTGGCGACAGCGCCGTGCCGCAGCGGTTGACAAACTGCGCCCAGACGAGAATGTCGCGGATCGAAAACGGCGTGGCCGACGCCGCCCGGAACGTGCGCCCAAACCAGTACGAGAACTCGACGATCGGCGCCGTCAGCGCCCGGAAGGCCGGGTCCAGCGTCGCCGCCACAATGGCCTCGACGTCCTCGCGGTCCGTCAGCGGCGGCACCCAGATCTCTGTGAAGCGGTTGCGCAGTGCCGGCGACAGCTCCTTCTTGCCAAAGTCGCCGCCCGGGTTCATCGTCGCCAGGAACTGGAAGCTCTCCGCCGCCACCACTGCCGCCTCCTCCGACGCCGCCACCCCCTTCTCCGCCAGCAGCAGCGTCCGCTGTGGCTCCAGCACCGAGTTGAGCCGCTCCAGTACCGAGTCGTCCGCCAGCGAGATCTCGTCCAGCAAAAAGTACGCCCCTTGCCGCATCGCCTGCACCAGGCTGCCGTCTGACCACTCGAACAACGCCTGGCTGCGCGCCGCCTCGCGCTCGATCCGCTCCACGAGCGTCGCTGGCAGCTGCGCCATTGCGTCGGCGTTGCGGCTCTTGTGCTGTGCCAGCAGCGCTTCCACGCTGTCTTCACACTCCTCCGCCTCGCCAAGAAGAGCACGCGCCTCGAGCAGATCCTGCCGCAGCGACGCCGTCACTGCCGCTCGGTTGCGCACCGGCCGCTGCGATCCGATCAGGTCGCCCGTCTCCGTGTTCTGGTGCGCGTTGACCACGTGCAGCGTCGCCCCTGCGGCCTCCGCCGCCAGCTGGCACACCGTCGTCTTGCCGCAGCCCGTCTCGCCCACCAGCAGCACCGGCTCGCGGCTGCGCAGCGCCTGCGTCACTAGCACAAACAGCCGGCGCATGGCCTTGGTCCACACGACGCTGCCATCGTTTCCAGCACCGCCGTACAGCGCCGCCACGTCAATCTTGGTCTTGAAAACTGTCTCGATCACGCCCTTGACTGCCATCCGCTCCTCCTCGTCCCGCACCCGCTCGGCCAGCAGCATGAACCCGTGGCCCGCAATCTGCTCCCGGCTGTCGGCCTCGCGCAGCCCCCATCGGAACAGGTCGCGCAGCGTCGCAAAGCTGTTCTTCTGCTCAAACACCCGGCTTGTCTGCCGCAGCCGCGACAGCTCCTTGTACACCGCCACGATGCGCAGGCAGTCGGACGGCGACGTGTTGCGGCACCGCTTCTGCAGAATGATCCCCAGCTCGTCCTCCGGGATGTCGTCAAAGTGCAGCTCCAGGAACCGGTTGCGGAACGCCCGCGACAGCACCTTGCGCCCGCCGTACAGCCCCGGCGGGTTCTGCGTCGCAAACAGCATAAAGTTCTCGTGCGGCCGCACCACCTCCTGCGTCTCCGGCACCAGCAGCTCCCGGTTGTCGTCCAGCAGCCGGTTCAGCGCCTCCAGCACGTCCGTCGGCGCCAGGTTCAGCTCGTCCAGCACGATCCAGTGGCCCTGCCGCATCGCCTGCACCAGCACCCCCTCCTGGAACCGCAGCCGCCCGTCCGTCCCCGACACGTACGTGCCCAGGTACTCCTGCAGGTCCGTGTGCTCGTGGTTGTTGATCCGCACAAACCGGTTGCCGCTGTAGTTCGCCAGGTACTCGATCATGCTTGTCTTGCCCGACGACGTCGGGCCCTGGATCAGGATCGGGAACCGCCGCGTCGACGTCGCCCGCACCAGGTTCAGCAGGTTGCGCTCCACGTACGCCGTCCGGATGTAGTCCTCCCGCTCCTGTGGCGCCTCTGCCCCCTGCAGCAGCCAGTACTGCCGGTCCCCGTCCTTGTTCAGAAACCGCACATAGCGCCGCCCGTCGGCCGGCATTCTCGGCGGCTGCGCCAGACGCGCCAGCTGCTGCTGCTGACTGCTGCCGCTCACCAAGTGCTCCAGGATCAGCGGCATCACCACGTTTTCCGACGCCTGGCTCAGCAGCGTCAGGAACCCCATACAGAACCCCTCAAACAGCGCCCGCTCGAGCCCGTAGTGCGGCGCCATGTCGTTCGCATACCGCAGCACCCGCGTCAGCGTCCGCAGGCTGTAGTGCGGCACCTCGTTCGCCCCGTCCACCACCCGCCGCTCGTCCGCCAGCCCCTTGATGGCCAGGTACAGCAGCGCGATCCGCTCCGTCATCCGCTCGCTGAACTTGACCTGGCCCTTGAGGTACGTCTTGACGATCGGCACCAAGTCCTGCACGCTCCGGTCCGGACTGGCCACGTACAGCTCCGTGAACCGCGACCGCAGCCCGATGGGAAGATCCCGCTTGCCCACATCCGTCGCCGGGTTCATCGCCCCAAACACCCGGAATGCCGGGTGCGCTTCGATCTTGTCCATCTCCCCCGTCTCCGACAGCAGGATCGATGGCGTGTCGCCGGGGCCCGACGACAGCAGGTCCGCAATGCTCTCCAGTGTGTCCGCCGACGCCAGGTTGATCTCGTCCAGCAGCAGCCACCCGCCGTTGCGCACTGCCTGCACGATCTTGCCTTCGACAAACGCAAAGGCGAAATCCCCCGATCCGCTCGCCACCTGGATCCGGAACTGCTCCAGCTTCGTCGAGAACGCGTCCCAGCGTGGCTGCAACGACTGCAGAGCCTTGAGCTTGCTCGACTTTGTCTTTCGCCGCTTGCTCGTTCTCTGCCCGTCGGCCTCGGCATCTCCGTCTCCGTCTGTGTCTGCACCGGCCGCTTCCGCTTCCGCTTCGGCCGCGGCACGCGCCGCCTGCTTCTCGACCAGCACCGCGAGATTCGCGGCAAATAGCTTGGGCGCCTGCTGCCACATCCGGCAGACGTCCGTCCACTGGCCGCGCGCGATTTTAGTGCCGACCCGCTTCAGGAATTTTTCGTTGTTCTCCGTCATGATGCCCGTCGCCGTAAAGAGGTCCTCCAACTCTTCCTTGAGCGGTATTGCCAGGCTGCGTGCGCTGATCGGCTTGAACCCGCCCAGCAGGTCGCCCACCTCGCTCTGCTGCGACAGGTTGACCACCACCAGGTTGTGGCCCAGCGACTCGGCCAGCTGCTGCACCACTGTCGTCTTGCCGATGCCCGTCTCGCCCACCAGCAGAAGCGGCTCTTTCAGGTCCACCGCCACCGCGATCTGCTCCAGCAGCCGCTTGGCATGTGCCGTCGTCGCAAACGGCCGCCGCGCGGACCTGGCGCCGCTGCGGGCAAGTGCCGCCCCCCCTATCCGCGTCTTTCGCAGAGACGCCCGTCCCACCACGAGCCGCTTCTCGCCGTCGCTGAACTGCGGCTCGTGCGCGTCGAGCGCATGCTCCGCCACCTCGGGTGCGATCCGCAGCTCCTGCGCAATGTGCTGGCCCAGCACTTTGCGAACCCGCTCGTCCTTGGCGCTGCCCGCAAAACAGTCCACCGCGTCCAGGAACATGCCGATCAGCGCCGTGTCCGAGACCGTCCCTGCGTCTGCGCCCACCTTGCTCGTCCTCTGTGAGGAGATCGTTCGCTCAAGGCGCCGGCACCACTTCATCAGATCGCGCAGCGTGATGGGGCGCTCGATTGTCACATGGGGGTGGGGGGAGTTCCTCTTGTTGAGTGCCAGCGACGCAAGCCGCCCGTAGACGGCGAGAATATCGGGGAGAAGCTGCTGGAGCGACGGGAAGCTGCCACGGATGACCTCCTCCAGCTCAGCCTGACGCAGCGGCTGCACGCTCAGCGGCTGCCAGAGGCGCTCGCCCAGCAGAGAGCGTGTGGTCTCCTGGCCGTGGAGTCCCAGAGTGGTCCGCACCGTTGCAAAGATGCGGAAGTTGTGTGACGCGTTGATGGTTTCACGTCGGTTGGGAATCGCCAGCTCGCGCCGCTCAATCAGGGGCAAGATCGTGCTCATCACTTCGTTGGGCGCACGGTCGAGGTCCTCGATCAGCACCCACCGGCCCTCCTGGACGGCAGTGGTAAGGATGCCGGGCCGCCACTCAAACGAACCCGGCTTCAGCCCGGTAGAGTAGAGACCGATGAGTGTCTTTGCGTCCGTCTGCTCGTTGAGGTGCAGCGTGACGAGGCCGTCTTCCATTCCCAGCTCCCTAGCGGCCTCGCGCACCAGGGACGTTTTCCCAGATCCCGGCAGCCCGCGAAGCAAAATAGGCTCGGGCTTCTGGAGGCGTTGTGCCAGGGCTTCGAGGTTTTCGACCGTCGTTGCTGTCTGAATCAGCGCGGGAGCGGCAGCAGTGCCATTGGCCACGCCGGCCGGCCGGGGCACAACGCTGCGCCCCCATGCCACCACGAGAGATGTCAATGGGAGCGCGCAAGGAGCATCCGGTTCTTGTTCCTTTACCGCATTCTGCACACGGAGCATGCTGCTGCTCCATTCCTTGCAGCGGGTGTGCTCATACAGGGTGAGAAACGTGTAGTCGACCTCTGTGCCGTCAAAATCGGCCATCAGATTGTCCTCTTGTGAAATGAATTGCTGCTGGAGGGCCTCCAGCTTAAAGTCGGCGGCAGCATGCACAAGGCTGAAGATGCGAACTGCGAGGTACCTCACCGGATGGCATGAGTGACAAAAGAACTTTTGCAGTCCGGGCGGCACAAGGTGTCCATAGGCCGACCCATCGAAGCTGACGAGTCGCCAGAGCGCCAGCAGAATGCGAATGAGGTCGGCATCGGGTGGTAGAGGTGAGGATTCGTTGTTGTAGGCGAACGAGAGAGACTGTAGATAAACAGATGCACCAGACTGCCCAGAGCCATCATCTCTGACGGCCTCTCTCGGCGTGGTCTCGTCGAGGTACTTGTCCAGAAGGACAAACAGGTAGGGTGCCAGCGGGAGGATCCTGGCGAACGCCGCAATGACAGCGTCGTCTTGAGCCCCGCGGCGCGCGTGGAGCAGCCATCTCGCACAGATGTCGGCAAATAAGGGTTCAAAATGTACAAACAAGGGCCCCGTGAGTTGTGCGAGGAGCGATGCTTGTGCTATGGCGTCTAGAAAGCTGGGAGACGACGTCCCAGGTTGTGTTTGAATAATTGTAAGAAGTTCGGGCGGTAGAAGGTCCAGTGTTTTTGTGTCAGCCAGCAGAGACTTCCTCTGCGGACTGATATCGTAGACAGCCATTGCAAACCTTTGTTTTCTTAGGTGTATGAAGGCAGGTTCTGCCCGTTGACAACCGTTTGCGCAGGTTCGTCTTGACTTTTTTTCCTTATCGATACCAACTTTTTTTTGGACCCAAGCTTCTCGCCCCACCTTGAAAGTCAGCCAATCACAGCTATCCATTGCCAACGTCGGATGAAAAACTGCATTTTCATTTTTTGATTGACTTCGTGCCAAACCCATCGTGACCACCTCACCACGCGACCGCCTCTCCCGCTCCTCGTTCATTCGGCCAACCCCGGCAGTCAATTGCTTCTCTAGCCTCGCGTCTACCGACTCCGACACCATGTCCGCGCCCTGCCGCTTCGCAGCCCAGCGCTGCGCCCACCAGCTCCGCGCCTCCGCCCGCCTGCGGCCCACCAGTGCTTCGCTTGCAGCCCTGTCTGTCACGTCACAACGGGTGGCACGGCGGCACAACTCGACCGAGGCGGCAGTGGACCCCAAGATTGCCGGCATCGTCGACCAGATTAGCCAATTGACTCTGCTGGAGACGGCTAGCCTGGTATCGAGCTTAAAGGTGACGAGGAATACGCCACTTGTGCAGGCCACATCCCACAGCACCGCTAACGCATATGATAGACCCGGTTGAACATTCCAGATCTCCCGGTTGGCGGGTTTGCGGCCGCTCCGGCAGCACCGGCGGCTGTCGCGGAGGCGGCCGAGGCGGAAGAGGCGCCAGCGGCAGCGGCTGAGAAGTCGCTGTTCACGGTGAAGCTGATCAGCTTCGAGGCGGGGTCGAAGCCCAAGATCATCAAGGAGGTCAAGAACCTGCTGGGCCTGAGTCTGGTGGACTCGAAGAAGTTCGTCGAGAGCGCGCCGAAAACAATGAAGGAGTCAGTGCCCAAGGACGAGGCCGAGAAGATGATCGCCACGCTCAAGGAGCTCGGCGGCTCGGCGACCATGGAGTAAGCCAAGGCCCAAGGAAGGGAGAAAAAACGTCCTGTATGAAGAAAGAAGGTCGGCGGCCTCTGTTGGATACCGCACACCTCAGACATGAACAGTGACGTTTGGCACTTTGATGGAGCATGAGACCACGCCACTGTACACACACACACACACACAAGACAAAAGACCAACCCACATGTACCATTACCACATTATACTATGCTCTTGTCATTCCATCGGGCTTGTCATGTCGTGCGTTCAAAGAACTCTTGCCCGCCTGACTAGGCGTCAGCCGAGAAGTGTGCAAAACCCAGAGCCAGCATCCAGAACCGTCGCCAATGCCATGCACCTTGCACCAAAGAATAAAAATATCAAGCCAGCCAGCCGAAACGCCTCTCCGAAAGAACAACACGGTAGAGAAAGAAGATTATGTTACCGAGCACGCTTGCCGTTGGCCGCGAGCTCAGCCTCGCGGTGCGCGCAGCTCGTCCGCAGACAGGTCTCCCGCTCAGCTTGCTCCTCTTCGCCCATGATGTGGTCGTCCTCGCCTAGGTCGCTGGTTTCGTCCCAGATCTTCCACATCTCGGCGTCCGGTCCCTTGGGCACCGCCCAGATGTTCTCGCGTAGCCTCTTATGCCGCTCACGGTCCTCCTCGATGCGCTCCTCCATCTGTTTCTTATCCAACTTGCGAGGCAGCGCTGCTCCGGCAGCAAAATCGCCGGTTCCTGCACCGTTGCCTGCGTGGTGTCCGCTCCGGCCACCGTGTCGTGCCGTGGGGATGGTCTGCGACGGCGGCATCTGGCCGTCGACGTCCATGGCGTCGCCTCCTCCTGCAGTGGCACTGGTGCCGGCGCCGTTGCGACTTCCGCTGTCGCCGCCGGTGCCACCGGTGCCGTTGTTGTTGATGACAGGCGACGAAAGGTCGGTCTCGCGTTCCTTGAGCACGTCCTCTATCTCGGTGACGGCCTGGCTCTCGAGAAAGCCGCGACTTTGCAGGCCGTGCAGCACCTTGCGGACCACCTTGACATTGGCTGCGCCCTGACCTTCTGGGGCCACGGCATCGACAACGCGGATGATGTCGTGCTGGATCATGCTCACATACTGATTGTGACCCTCGCGCTGGGCCAGCTCCAAGAACCGCTCAATAAAGTACATAATATTGGCCCTGGTGTTAAGGGCCGTCTGTGGCTGCGGCTGTTAGATGGCAGGTCAAAATCCACCGACGGCATCGAATTCTCACCTTTTCCAGCTGCTCGAGGATGCAAGAGTGCAAGTCTTCGTCCAGGTCTTTATACTTGAGTGCATAAGCCGCTGCTTTCTGGGCCGAGTTGACTGAGGCGTTAAGGTTCTGCAGCTGGGCACTGAAGCGCACGCGAACTTCGAATGGATCCGCCATGATGCGCCGCTCTGCCTCTTTTCTGCTCTGTGGTCCTTCTCGTTCAGGAGTCGGCTCTCAGTTGTCTCCTTTTCCGCTCCGGGCGGCACAAAAATGCGTTGTAGGGCTAAGAAAACAAAGAAGGGAATACCTCAAAATAAAATATGGAATAGAGCAGCAAACCTGGAATAGCCTAGACTTGTGTTTTTGAACCGCATCAATACTGTGCAGGAGCAAGACGCAAGCTATTATTAGTTTGTTAAATAAAATTCCCAGCCCGTCTCGATTATGACACCGCCCAATTAGAAGAGAGCCAGCCCGCTGAGAGTTTTGCGGCAGAAATCCTCCATTAGCGGGTTGTTATAGTGCTTTTTGATGGCACGGCCCACTATTCGATGCACCGTTGGCCGTTCATCTGCCTAAGAGCAAACCAAAACTTGAAATGCAATGCATTTGATGGAAAAGTACCCTTGAATGAAGATTTCATGTTTGATCATTTAAACAGTTTCGATTCTAGAAGTAGGTGCGAAGTAATAAACACATGGACTCTGGTAAGCCGATGACAGGGGCACCGTAATATAACACTCGAGCGAAAGCAAGCCGTGAGATGCCTGTTCACAATCCTCTTCTCGTTCGACCAGGCCAGCATGCTATTGTGCATCCTCCACGATTAAGCACCTCTTTTCAAAGTTGATGAGGCGCCACACAAGGCTATCTAAACAGCATGGTGTGACTGAATATTTTGTTGTATTTGTCCAAAGGACGGCTTTCCTCTTCACGTTTCTATTTACAAAAGTACATCGTGATATGCCTCCATTTCTTCTGTCGTCTAATTGCGGCCCTATTTGTCCATGTTAGTATGTTGTCGTGAAGCTCTGGTTGCGATCGGTTTAAGCGTACCTCCAAGAATCCTTGCATGAAGTTCGAAGGCAGCTTGCGCTCGCCCTTTAGAGTCTCTTCGTTGAAGTAGGCCATGATGTGCGACGCCTGCCGCCAGAAATTCATTGTTTCCTTTTTCTCCGTAAGCACTTAATTCTCGAAGCACGAGAGTACTGAGCAAAAAGGAGGGCACAAACCTGAAAGTCTGCAGCACTGTGGAAAAGAAGCACATCAACCACAGGGAGCTTCTTGACAAACCGGTGGCGCTCAAACTCTTGTCGGATCCGTGTCCGCATAACAGCCACGGGCAATGACACCGAGTACATCGTCTGGATTTCAGGGGCCTGTTATCCACAAATTTTTGTCAGCTTTGTAGCTCTTTAATCGTCCCCCGTTTTGTGTTCGGCTTCTCTTGAGAAAGCAGGCCTCCTGTGGTAGCTGGCTGTCGTAGCCATTTTCGCAAACTCGACATTTTGCCCACGAACCCAGGATGCCCAGCCCTCATCAATCCAAGTGAATATCCAATGGGGGAAAAAACGTACAGCTCGGATCCATTCCCGGTATGCAGAGAGAACTCTCCGCTTGGCGTCGGTCCAACTCGTCGCTATACGGTCCGCTGTCAGTCACAAATTGCTCGGGACGGTTCAAACGGGAACGCTCGGAAGAGGGACGGAGCAGGCCACATACATTGCCGTGTCACACGGGCAAATTCTGTAGGTGAGATAGCCATGGCGAATGACAATTGCCAATCGGATTGGTGTGATTCGAAGGGGTCGTCGGGTGGTGTACAGGACGTCGTGGTTAAGATCTCGGCGGAGAGGTGTTTCGCGAAGATTATCCCAGTAGCTCGGCTCAATGTTTTCTCACGTGACAACTTTGACCGCTTTTGTGGGGGTTCGATCCTAGACAGTCCACTTATATTTGGGGATTTAATCAGCCTTATTTGCAAAGATATTCGCCTCAAGCTTCAACCTCCTCAAAGGCACCGATTTCGCAAGACTACACACGACCCGAATAACCCATTTCCCGTCATTATGCCTGCCATCCGCCACTCATCGAAGCGCAAGCCCCCTCCGGCAGGCTTCAGCGATATTGAGGACGACCTCCTCGTTTTTGCGAACAAGATGAAGGACGCGCAGGATGCGCCATCAGACAACATACCGAAGCACCAGGCGCAATGGCCTATTTTTCAGATTTCCCATCAAAGAAGCCGCTATGTGTATGAGCTTTACTATGAGAAGGAGGCGATAAGCAAGCAGCTGTATGACTGGCTTCTGAAGAACGGTTATGCGGATGCCATGTTGATTGCCAAGTGGAAGAAGCAAGGCTATGAGAAGGCAAGTAGTGAACACGAAAGAATACGTTGTGGGTTTCAGCTCTTGCTAACACAGTCCTAGCTGTGCTGTCTGCGCTGTGTCCAGACGAAGGAAACCAACTTCAACTCGACATGCATCTGTCGCGTACCCCGCGCGCAGCTGAAAGAAGACCAGGAGATTCAGTGCGTCAGCTGTGGATGTAGAGGCTGCTCTTCTAGTGATTGAGCGTGTTGCTTTTGGACGAACGGTACGTTTCTTTTGGGGGGGGGAGATTCAAATGGTTATAAGCTGGGCCATCGCTTTATGTCGGGGCACACTGAGTCAAATGGGCGTCACGAAACAAAAATAGCAAGCGAAAAACTGATTTATTCGTCATTTAGAATCTCGTTATTCGTTTCTTCATGCATTCTCGGGGTATCAGCGAACCCCGTCTCCCGTCTATCGCCTGGAGAAGCCAACTCGTCCTCCACGGCCAAATTTCACACTACGAGGCACAAATGTCATGGCCGACATGGCCCCAGCAAGGTCATCCATATCCACGTCCGGCCCCTCTTGAGGGTCGGCGTTGCTTGTTTTGTCCGAACCATCTTCCTCCATGACATCGACATCTCTTCCAGATCTTTGTCTTTGATCTTTCTCTAGCGCATTATTGCGTGTCTTTGACGGCGATGATGGTGCCGATGCCGAATCTCCAGACTTGATAATGCTTCCTGTGCGCTGTCTTGCCTCCATCTTTGCATCAGCTGCAGACAAGTTCCGACGGTGCTGGTACCGGTTTCCGTCACCCAGCAGCGAATGCCGACCGTCGATGCCATACTGTGGTATGCCAAAGAAAAAGTTCTTGGGGAAGTAGTGTTTGTCAATCAGGTGCCGCCTCCGCTTGTCAGCGGACCCGCACTTGCGATCGCAGTCTTCAACGAAGCATGCATACTATCCAGATGTCAGCCAGGCCAGGAACGGCAGCCAGGCCATCGAACAGGAAAGAACCCACCGTGTGCTCGCCCTTGTCCCGCTTGACAGCAACAAATGGGTCGTGGCACTCGTCAGTGTGCAGGCCGAGATAGTGGGCGGACGGAAAGTTTCTGTGGCATTCGATGCAGCGGTTGACGTGTTCCTTGTGGTAGTGAGCTTCGTACGCGTCGTAAGACGGGAAGTCCATTTTCTCTCGGTGCAAGAGGCAGATCATAGCAGGTTTTCCGGCACCGTCAGCGTCAGCCTGGTCAGGGTCCAAATCAATGAATTTGGCGCGGGGGAGGGCTGCGGCGTCGCTGTCCTCATAAGGTGACGTTGATCCTGATTTGGGAGCGACAGAGGGTGACGGGGAGGAGGGCGAGTTTCGTGATGGTGAATGGTCTTCAGGCTCTCGTGAACGCTTCATGTGGCGCAACAGAGTTTATAAAAATGACGTATTTCCGCTGGTGTGTTGTTCTTCCCAGCTGCTGGCTAATATCCCTTGTCGCTTGGGAAGCTTCCTTCGTGCCCAACCGGAATAGAAGAGGGGAAAACCTTTGGTCACCGCTTTTTTGTGAGTTGTCCGGTACTGCATGCATGCGTGCATAAGCTCTATGCCGGTCTAATACTATGGCAACTCGAGCATCCTCATACCAAGGAGAGTGTTGGTAGCATAGGGCGTTACACTCACCCAATGTTCACGTTGGAGGTTGATGAAAAGGCCTTTTCTCTGCAATACTTCTGTTCTAGGTTAAGAACGGTCACGTGCAGTAACACCTTAAGGATACGGATATCAGCTGACGATCTACTCCACTACAAATAAGAGAAGCTTTTCTTTACCCAACAAACGTCGTGCATCAAAACCCCCTCATAAACACACCAGAGCAACGACTTGAGCTGTGGCAAGCATTCCTCAAAGCCCATCACGTGGAGATAACTTGTTTGCCACACTTATCTGAAACCCATCTCACCCGTGCTTTTCCGACCTTCCACTCTGAGACCTTTCTGCCGAACTAGCCAGTCCCAGCCCGTTATTAATTGCCGTGGGGCGCTTGCGGCATGGTCACATGCGGCTGAAGAGGCTGCCTTAGCACTTTGCTATAGGTCTCGTGAGTGCCTATCAGACGGATAAACGTGCAAGGCGGGACGCGATAAAGCTCTGGGGAAGCACAGACGAGCCAACGCTCATGACCAGTCGGCTTCGTCTCCAGTCAACAACAACGATTCTGTCACGTCTTCACGAGTTTGGCCTTTTTTCTTGTCATCCTTTCTTTTTCTGCGCATTTCTGGCCCTCTGGCCCGGCTCTATTTGCTTTGGCGCGCGCTTCTCTCTTGGGACTCAGACGTCATCTACCCTCTCGTTTGTTTCTTCTCAGACCGAACATCGGCTGTTCATGAGCCCATACTTCCCCTCACGACCATTATCAGACTAGACTCAGCCTACGCCACGACATCATCGGCCCCCTCGGCGGTATATCGTGCAACCTTCCAGCTTCAGGCCATGTCATCCTGATCCAGTTCCTCTGTCCCCGAGTTGGTACAAAGCAGTCGCACCTGGGTTTACAGCATGGCGTATCCCTCGGACGCGCAAAATGGTAGCTATCTTCCTTCTGCTCTTTTTGCTCAGCTGTCACATCCACTTCAAGCAGCCTTCAGGCCAGCGTGCTAACCATACTCGCGCTGCACAGGTCAACTCCTTCCCTGGAACCCCTCCCTCCTCCTCGACCCAAGACATGCTGCTTTCTCGGCCGATCCTCCGTCTCAAGCGCCGACTAGTGCGCCCTCTTCGGTCTTTGGCGCACCGGGCATGCCTTCCGACTATGGCCTGAACCCACAGGACTTCACCACGGGCAGTCTGTCGACCGAAAGCAATCCAGGTCCAGGCAGCGGCTCCGCTGAAGTGGCCTTCCATTTCATGGGTCCAGCTACCGACGACGGCTATCTTTCGTCCGGCGACCAGATAACCATCCATGAAAACCCAATAACTGCGGATGGCGCCAGTGCCATGGTTCACCTGCATGCGCCGTCGATGGTGACTACAGCTGCCCCTCCGGCTGACATAATTGTCGTTCCTGATACAAACGGCGCGGCCTTCATGGTCGAGAGAAACTTCCATCTACAACATAGGCACGATGTCCCCGAACCAAAGCGGCGCAAGATCGCCTCGCCTGCTCCGACAAATGCCCTGAAGTATGACAGCTCCGGCATCTTGGCAGAAGGGATCAGGTCAGAAGAAACCAAAGCCGCAACAACAACGATCCCCCACAGCGTGGTCGCACATCCAAAGAATCCCGTAACGGTTGATCTGACTGATGGTAGGTCTCACCCTGAGCGCGCTGTCTGTACCATTGACCAGGCTAACGCTTTGCAGCCAGGAGCATGTCGGTCTCACGATTCAGGGAACTTTCTAGAGAGGTTTGCTTTGGACTGCTGCACGGCGTGACGGTAGACTGCCACAAGCTTCCGGTCCCCAAGCCTGGCATCGAAGCCATAGGTGGCCCGGCGTACTGGCCAGCCGTCAAGATTGTCCTGCGCAGAAAGGTGAATGACACGACTCACACCATTCAAGTATACGACCACACTCGTGAGGTGTTTGGCAGCCTGGACCAGCGGGCAGCCGAGTGTCTCTCGCCGCTGATGGACATCCCCAAGATCCAACTTCGGACGGAAGCCCGAATTCCATCGAGACGAAAGCTTGACGGCGAGATCATCGGCCGCCCTATCTCACGCGCTTACAAGATCGAGCTTGTATTGTACGGGTCGCCTAGCTTTGTTAAGCCCATTGGTAAGCGCCTGACAAAATACAATCTTCGACTTGTCCACCCACACCGTCTCGAGCCAGGCATCCGCTTGGTCAATCCACACGAGCACATGCAGTCTCAGTTCAACGGGTCAGCAGGACGGCCCCCTTTGGCTCGGGTTGTTCCTATGCAAACGCCTCCAATCGCATCGGTTCCTGCTAGATCCATGGACGAGATTCGTTCAGAGGTGATGAATGTGTTCGACTCCATGGCCAATGCTGAGGATCTGCCCGAAATGGAGCCAGTCTCTCAAGTGCTGACGCCGTTGCTGCGACACCAGAAGCAGGCTCTCTATTTCATGACAAATAGAGAGAAGCCCTGGAGCGAGCATGTCAAGAGCAAGCTCACGTCGTCGATCTGGCAGACGAAAGAAGTGGGCGGCCAGACTGTCTTCTACAATGTCATCACCGGCCAGACAGAGGTGGTGCCACCTAGTGAGAGTCTTGGGGGGATCCTGGCAGACATGATGGGGCTGGGCAAAACGCTCAGTATCCTCTCTCTCGTTGCGCAGTCTAAAGCTGAGGCTGAGGCGTGGAGAAAAGCGGCGCCGGTCCAGCCAAAAGCTCCGGAGAGGAAGAAGAAGGGCAATATGCCGAGCAACTTTGAAGCGCCGCAGCCGCAGACGCTGGGACTTAGCAGACTGCAGCAAAACGGTCGCGGCACATTACTCGTCTGTCCGCTGAGCACGATCACGAACTGGGAGGAGCAGATCAAGCAGCATCTGGAGCCAGAGTATCTCAATTACCACATCTATCACGGCCAGAACCGCGAAAAGGATATCGACAAGCTCAGCAAGTTTGATCTTGTTGTCACGACCTATGGCTCGGTGTCTAGCGAGCTCACAGCCCGCACCAAGAAAAAGACTGGCAAGTATCCGCTCGAGGAGATTGGCTGGTTCCGCGTCGTTTTGGACGAAGCACACATGATCCGAGAGCCCACGACGCTGCAGTTTAAGGCCATCTGCCGCCTCCAGGCAAACCGGCGCTGGGCCGTGACGGGTACGCCCGTGCAGAACCGTCTCGAAGACCTGGGTTCTCTTCTTTCCTTTCTCCGGCTCACACCCTTTGATGAGAAGTCCAAGTTTGCATACTACATTATCAATCCGTTTCGCGCCTGCGACCCCAGCATCTTGCCCAAGATTCGCATTCTTGTCGACACCATCACTCTCCGCCGTCTCAAAGACAAAATCGATCTTCCGCCGCGCACGGACAGGACGGTGAGGCTCGACTTTTCGGAGAACGAGGCCCGGCTCTACAACTTCTTTTCGCAGAACGCCAAGGACAGATTGCAGGCGCTGACGAGCCAGAACGAACGCCTCTTGGGTGGCAAGACGTACATCCACATCCTGCAGGCAATTCTGCGTCTGCGTCTCATCTGTGCCCACGGTCGCGATCTCCTGACAGACGACGACCTCAAGTTGATGCAGGGCATGTCCAAAGAGTCGGCAATTGACCTCGACGATGATGACGATAGCAGCGGCGGGGTGAAGGGACCCGTTCCAGAAGCCAAAGTCTACGAAATGTTCGACCTCATGACCAACACCAACTCGGACATGTGCGCCCATTGCAAGCGCAAACTTGGCTCTCAAGATGGTGTCTCGACAAATATCCGCTCCGAGAAGCAAGAAGATGTGCTCGGATACATGACGCCATGCTTTCATGTGTTCTGCCCGGACTGTGTGTCACACTTCCGCGACGTGGAGTCTGGCCTATCGCACAAGAGCAACAAGCCCGGCAAGTGTCCTGTGTGCCAGGACAGTGTCATCTTTACCGTCAGCGAGATCCGCCACGATCGCGCAGATGGCGAGCACGACGCGCCTCGGCACGGCCGGCATGCCGCGTCCAACGATGCAGGGGCCACGAGCACAGGAGGGATGACGGACGGTGCCAGCGGGTCGGCGCCCACACGTTCCAACGGCAAGACGATCAACATGGACGAGTACACAGGCCCCCACACCAAGACGCTTGCACTTGTAAGCGAGCTGCTGGATCATCAGAAGGAGAGCGCAGCCCATCCGGACGAGCCGCCAATCAAGTCGGTCGTGTTTTCGGGGTGGACGTCACACCTGGACCTGATCCAGATTGCACTGCGGGACAACGGGATCCGGTACTGCCGGCTGGACGGCAAGATGTCGCGGTTGGCGCGGTCCCAGGCGATGGACACGTTCCGGGAGGATCCCAGCGTGCCGGTCATTCTGGTTTCGATCATGGCAGGCGGGCTGGGCCTCAACCTGACGACGGGCAACTACGTATACGTTATGGAGCCGCAGTACAACCCGGCGGCAGAGGCCCAGGCGGTGGACCGAGTGCACCGGCTGGGGCAGACGCGACCGGTGTACACGGTGCGGTACATTATGCGCAACAGCTTCGAAGAGCGCATGCTAGACATCCAGAACATGAAGATCAAGCTGGCGAACCTGTCGATGAACCGGGGCGCGGACCGGGCGGCGAGCGTGGCCGATGCGGCGCGACAGCGACTGCAGGACCTGCGGAGTCTGTTCAAGTGATTGTTTATGCGTTTCTTTCGGCGGGGATTTCTTTTTTTTTTTCCTATTCTTCTCGGGGTATAGGCGTGTTGCTCCTTCATGTTACGGATCATGGGATCATCGGGTTTGGCCATAGACGGTAGAAGTCATGGAAGGAAAGGGTGGATCTGTTCTTTTATTTCCATTCTCGTTTTTGTTGTCTTGTGCGGTGATTCGCAAAGAAGGACCAGCATGGGTGGCATTCTTGTCAAAGTACAATCAGCGTTGCCTGCACTGCACAGCTCCCGTGGTTGTTTACACTGACAGCAGGCGCCACACACGTACGGACTCCCCTTTACTATTTCTTCTCATGGAGGTCAGCTTTTCAATCTTCACATCGGGGCATGACTGGGCATACCTTTCTTCATTCACATAGCATATCGGAGCTCACTCGCGCGCGTGGCCTTTCCTTTTCTTTTTCTTTTTCTTTCTTTTTTTAGCTACATATCACGTCTCCATTCCCCACGGGCATGAGACCACTCAATGATGTAATCAATGATCTACTTTTACTCTTCCGTTGTGTCCCATGTGTGAAACTGTCGCAAAAACTGAAGGATTGAAAACTGACGGCCAGGTCCGTCTCCGTCTTACTCCCTTCAACAACAAATCTCCTTTTCGTTACCCCAACCGCAGATCTCTGTAAAGTGGCCTCATCCAGAAAAAAACGGCCGTTTCCACCCTTACGCTTCCGACGTTGAAGAATGCCTTTGTCGAGCCCCAACAACACCAACGAGGTCACGCCATGATGCGGGTCGAGATGAAAAAGACAGTACGTTAGATTAGGCGCCAAACGGCAAAAGCACGATCCCACCCAAACGACGAGCGTCGGTACCCAATTGATGGCATTCTGTTTGAAAGCATTGATTTCATGTGCCCACAATCTGTTGTCTCATTCACAGAGGACTTTTACGTGCCATTGTCAAGTTGAAACTATTTCAGTTTAATGATAGTGCAAAAGGATAATAAAAACAGGCCATTCATCGTAACTCCTCCCTCCATCTCAGTTTTGTTAAGAAATAAAAACGCCTTGAAAAATGCATACAGGAATCAAGAGTGAGCTGGGCGAGCGCGAGGCAAACATCTTCTCCGCCCCCACACCAGTTTTATCTTCACCGAGGAAATAGTCTTGAGCCGCCACAGATCGGTGTGGACTGACTCGTGGTGAATCCCGTCTCTTCAAAAATGTTGAACAGTCCCATCATTTCGTAACTGCAACACAAGAGATTCATTCTTCATTTCACCAAAAAAATCGTTCAGCCGTAAGGGGCGTTCGAAGAAAGGGGCACCATAAGTGGACGGATGATGCCGAATGGGGTAAAAAACAATTGCAAAGCAACACGCTTATGCAGCATGTGCCGTAGCAATCGGCTGAGAGACTCGAGTCACCTGCTCGCCGGCGCGGACAATACGGCGACCTTCAGAGTCGGTGACGTATGAGACGTCCTTGTTTTCATAGTGGGCCCGCTTCCAGATCTCCACCTCGCATCCGCCACGGAGAACGCCAACGCGCATGGTGGACAGCAGATTGTGTGCGGCGTTCGAATGGTTATATACCCCGCCATTGAAAATCGCTGTGGCATCCTTGCCGATAGCAGACGAGATGAGAGCCTTGCCGCCCGGATGGTCCTTGACAAAGTCCGTGACATCGTGGATGACGCCGGCAATGGCAACGAGAGCCTTGCCTTCCTTAGTCTGTGCGACAAAGTCTTCCCAGTCCACAACCGGCAGCTGCTCCAGGGGAGTACCCCAGTCCAGAGTGGCGCGCTTCTGGTCGAGCTTCTTCTGCAGCTGCTGGAGCCGGCCCTTGTCGATCTCGTTCTGGCGGAACTGCTTCAGATCCCAGGCCAGGCCGAGCTGCTTCCACAGCCAGATGGACCACTTCGTCGGGTCGTACTGCCACCACATGATGGCGTTGCGGTAGTCGGACGGGAACTCGTGGTGGAAATTGTGGTAACCCTCGCCAAGAGTGACAATAGCTGTGATGACGTGGTCACGAGGAGAGTTGCGGTCGTCAAAGGGCTGCTCGCCGATCCAGTGAGCCAGAGAGTTGACACAGAAGGTAGCCTGCTGGACGACAAAGGTGCGGAGAAGGCCGGCGTAGATAAAGCCACCCCACCAGTCACCCCAGCCGAAACCGGCAATCAGAAGGGGCAGGAAGAAGCCCATGAACAGAACCGACTTGATGTAGTTCTTGTGCTGCCAGACGACAACGGGGTCGTCGTTCAGGTCGGAGATATCAGTGCGGCCAATGCGCTTGGGGTTCTGCTTCATGACCATCCACCCGATGTGAGAGTACAAAAGACCCTTGCGGACCGAGTACGGGTCCTTGTCGGTATCGGTGTAGCGGTGGTGAGCACGGTGGCCACGAGACCACCAGCGGATGGAGCCCTCTACGGCGCCGGCACCGAATGCGGCGAGATAGATCTTGAGAGGGATCGCAGCCTTGAACGAGCTGTGGGACCAGAGACGGTGGTAGCCTTGCCGTACCAATGTCAGCGTAAGAGTTCATCATGTATGTGGCAGCTGGCGCCGCATGTCGAGATGATCATGTGCAGTCCCGGGGAGATTGCTCACCTGCTGTAATACTCAGGCCAGTGTTGAAGTAGTACACCAGAGCCAAAATTAAAGTATTAGTCTGCAGAGGTACCCAGTACGTCGAAAGCATGGCACAGAAAGGAATGATGAGAATGAACGTGGTGTTCAGCCAGTCGATGTGCAGAAACCAATTCTTCCAAGTCATGGGCGTCTCTGAAATGTGCTGTTTCCGGATGTCGTACTGCTTGGACCGTAAAGGCTTGAAGTCTGTGGTGCCATCCTGGGTGGCATCGGCCACCACAATCTTGGGGGCCATGGTTTGTTGTTGTCGAGGATGCCTTGTGAGGTCGAATTTGGGTGCTGTGCGGCTGATTAGGGATAGACAGAGAACGACAAACAAATCGTCTCCAAAGATAATTATGCTCTGCTTTTTGCAAGAGGTTGACGATGTCCAACGCCCGAGCCCCAACCAGTGGAAAGCTGTTGGGAGCTGGGAGGAATACGTACGACCAGGGGCAAGAGGGAAGGCGGGAGTAAAGGAGTCGTTGATGACACCTGCTGAGATGGTCCGGGAGGAGGGAAGGGAAGGGAGAAGGATGAGGTCTGAGAAAGAAGAGCAAGAGAGGGAGGAAGGAAAAGGATGGTGGGAAGCACTTATAGCAAAAATGGTCCAAATACAACGAAAACCAGATAATACGGATGGGGTAGGGAAGTAATAGCAAGCGGGTGGGGGAGGAAGGAGCGACCGTCCTGGGTGGTGGGAAGTAGAGCCCAGCAAGCTAAAACGGAAACGCGTGGGTAGGTTACCGTTTCCACATCCTCAGCGAAAGATAACTGTTTTTTTTCTCTGTGGCAAGACGGTTGGGGTGGCCTTCCTTTTTCTTCTTCTGTTTTAGGGGTTTTGTAAACTCCTTGTTCATGCCTTTGCTGTGGATTCCGTGTCCCCCGGCATTCCTGGAAGGGGACTCGGAGATGCAGGAATAGTGATTGTCCCGAAGACCCGTGCTACAAGGTACAATATGCACCTGTCTCTCCTGCCGTTCTTGCATGGCTGGTGCAGCAAATTTGCCAGAGGAAGGTATTCACTACGCGTAGTACAAACTGCGCGGATAAGTTGGCAATATCCAGAATAGGAAATGACAGGAAAGCAGTATTGTACATCACGAGCAACACCGTTTCAAGAAGGATGGACCGTAATCAGAAGCTCTCCAGATCGCCTTCCGGTATTCTCCTTGCGGCCATCCGTCCACCCGTACGATGGCCAGCTATTACCAACCCGGCACAAGCTACGTAAGAAATGATTGATTCGCAGCGTCGTTCTCTCTAACAAACGCTTTACAGGCTTGTTTTTTTTTGCCCCTGCATTTTTTGTTGGGGCCGGAGTGGTTTGTTGGGAACAGGCTGGGTGAGGGGCTGGTGGCGATTGGCGCACTGAGTGAAACTTATCAATCTTGGTAGCTGCACCGTTTTTCGGCTAAATTAGAGATGTACCATTTATTTGTGCCAACTTGAGTACAAAAATAATGTACTATACTAGCAATATCTTATTCGCTGAGGGCTCTAGCAAGATGGAATCTCGCAAGAAGGCCGCCACATAAACGGAGAGGCCGATAGTGAATAGAAGAAATCGGAGCGCCCTGACCTTTCTGTTTGCAGTTTGTCTTGGCTTTCGTTGCTCTTCTGCATGGTGCAACGGAAGGCTCATCCTCCGTTGCAAGACGGTCTTCCCCAACATCCCGTGTATTATTACCCCACAGACGACTCCAGAAATGACCAGCCTGGTTCAGTCTTGAGCCTGCCCTCAACGACAGCCTCCCTGCTATTTTGCCGAGGCTCCACCATGACATGTTTCCTTTGCCGCGCGAATTGGCCTGCTCCGTCCTCCCGGAGGGGTGTGTCTGAGAGCTGTCTCTACGAACATGTGATTTATCGGCCGACATTCGCCAACATAAAAAGGAAAGAATTCAAGCTCATATACTGCACTCCGAGATCTTCCTTCTGCTCCCCCAACAGTCCACAGAAAACGAAGCATGCTGTGCTCTAGTTGGTGCTATGCGCGAATACACGTTGTACGTATAGAACTGTTTGTTGAACCGTGCACTCACGTGACAAAGTGGGTGGCAGATCTCCAGAAATCATAAACGCCACCACTCACTAATCCAAAAATAGGCTAGAGCCGAACATATCCGGTCCCCTGTTCCTCCTTGACCAACAGCACACCGCTAGATGACCAGACGGATCTTGTCGATCTGGCACTTGTTTGCTTATTATGGTCAGACTTCATTATATGACTCCCTTTGTGGATATGTGTGAACCAATGCTATTGCTGAACCTGTCGACGGACTGTGCCGAACTCTAGATATGTCTGATAATACCCTCCTTTGCTTCCTTGCCCCATCCCCAACCCAACACGATAATTCATGAAAATTGCAGTTGCCTGTGCCTGATACTCTTTCTTGTATAGTGAAGCACGGATAGAACGAGACCAACTCCAATGATGAAGAAAAAGAATGTGTAAGTGAAAGAAAATTACAAAACATAAAATGATCATGGGAGATTTGCCCGTCCTGTCGTGTCATGATAGATCGTATGCGATTCGAATCTTCGAAAAATAAAAATAAAAAATAATAAAAATAAAAACCCACGCTTGTCATCAATGAACGAGTGTCGGTTGAGGATGAAGCTGCTTCATTGGTTCTCTCTCCCCACTGAGATCACGCTGCCATTTCGGGTTCAGCGAGGACCTCGTGGCTGACAAAGTGTGAAGACATCTTTCCTTCGTTGTTTGACGTTTTGGCATCGCGAAATGCATCAAAACTGCCAGCTCCTCTGGCCTTCATCTCCTCCACATTAGGATTATCTTGGCAACCATGGTTCGCAGCTGACCGTGCGGTGGTGGGTCTGGCGAGATCACCATCATTTCTTTCGGTCACTTCGTTTCCCTCGTCCATCGGTGGCGTAGTGCTGTTGGTTGCTGACCTTTGAATAGCCACCCCCGGGACCTCAACAGCCGAATCGGGCGCTGTAGTCACGTCGTCTTTGTCTTCCCCGTCACCAATGGCATCGTCAGACCCAGAACTGGAGCTCCGCTGTCCTTGCCGACCTCTGGGAGAATCTTGGCTCTGTAGGCTGGCCGATCCCGACGAGGTGCGGCGTTTGAGCGCCGGATAGGAAGGGCCACATCCGTAGTTACTCGGCATGGGACTAGGCGGGGAGCGTCCTCTCATCGGGTAGTAGTAAGGCTCATTGGAGAACCCGGTTACAGGGTCAACATAAGTATGTCCAAAGTTCACATACGACCAGTCGCTGGAAGGCTCAACTGTCTTGATGTGGGGAGCGATGCCGCCGTCGGAAAGCTGATTCTTCTCGTCGTACTCGTTCAAGGCACCGGGTCCGCTTTCGACTGCGGCTTCCGTAGTCACATGGATAGTGTCGCCCTCCTCGTCAGAGGCGGAATGGGCACCGGTTGTATAGATGACGGGGTGAGAACCGCTGGCCCATTCGTCGTCGTCGTAATCGCTGTCTGAGTTGACCGAATCCCCTTCGAGGCGGGGAAACAGTCCCACCAACTGACGCGCCTGAGCACGCGCTCTGGGGTCTTCATCCAGGCACGTTTCCACGATAGTGCGGTACCACGGGGGCACGTCGACATCGGTGCTCAGGTGCAGGGGCCGAGGATGGCCTTCAGGCTCATCGTCTTGCGTGGCGAGAGCCCACAGCACCATGCCGAGCTGGTAAAGGTCGGACTTGACACCAATGTACATGGAGATCCGCTGGCCGCTCTCGATGAGCGACGTTGCCTCGGGCGGTTCCCAGCCCACGGGGCAGCCCCGTCGATTGATGTCGATAATTTTCGCTTTTCCGTCGTTATCGATGACAATGTTGGAGAGGGTAAAGTCGCCCTGCACGAATCCGGCTTCATGGATCTCCGAGAGACCCTGAACAATCTGCCGCGCCCATCTGGCGCGTGTGGCCCACGGGATGGTGTGGTTGCAGTCATAGATAATATCAATGAGAGCACCCTGCTCAGCGTAGCTGATGAGAAGACCCCTGACACGATCGTCGTCATCGACGATGACGCCGTAGAACTCGATCACATTCTGGGAATGGGAGAGAAAGTTGAGGGCGTTGACCTCGTATAGAAACTCGTCGACGGAATCGGGGCCAGGGATCTCTTTTTTGATGAGCAAGCGTCCATCCACGTGCACCTTGTACACGAAGCCAGACATGTGCGAGTCGAAATCGATATCCCGTTCTCTGATCATACGACACCGCAGGTGCTGCACCATGCGGGCGGTGGGGTAATCGATGATTTCCTGGCCGTGTTAGGCTTTGTCACGGGAGCAAGGAACCAAAAAATACATACTGTGACATCTTCGACAACATGGACATGAAGACGGCCGTCGACAGTCTGCAGCTTGAGGTTTGTGACCGTATTGTAGAACTGGATATCCACGAGGCTTTCGCGAATGGCTTCGTAGATCTTCTCGTTCTTGTCGCGTTGGTACTTTGTCTGCAGCAGGTCCATCTCCAGGGAGCCCTCGGGTGCATTGCGGTAGTCGAGAGAAATGGTGACACGGCGCCACAAGTCGGGGTGCTGCCGATAGGTGACAAAGAATTTTTCACGCCTCGACTTGTCGCGGAAGTGCATGGACAGGTTAAGGATCCAGGAGTGCTCGAGTTCGTAGCGGATCCGGGCGTCGTACTGTGAGGAGGTCATGGAAGCAACATCGGGCAAGCATGCGTCGTCGTGCACGGAGAGCATGCCGTCGCCATGGGGATGCTTCTCGGAGCTGCCGGTGTACTTGCTGTCCATGGCGCCGGCGTCATCATACGCCTGGACGTGGCGGCTGACAGATGTCGTGCTTCTAAAGCCGGCGTCATTGACTGACATATCATCCGTAGACGCTGTGGACCGTAATGACGGAACAGATGGGGCAAAAGGAATTGTCCTGGGACCAGGGCCGTCGTCGTCGGGGGTGACAATGTCAGGGATGCTGATTCGGGGTCCGTGGGAGAAATCCGGAGCGCTGGCGCGGGGGTTGGACAGTGTCTGTGATACGGATGCGAACGAGGCAGATTGCATCATCCGGCGGTCCATGGAGGTGGCTCGTCGCTCCGCCGGCGAGGGCATCACAGGCATGAGGTTCTCACGGAGCTCCGACTGTTGTCGGGCAAAAGTCTGAGCTCGTGGCAGGCCGGGGACGACATCCCGGTGCTGTCTGCGGCTGCTGCCGGTTGGTTTGGCGAGGGGGGCGGAAGCATCGCCAACGGTGCTTGCGGCAGCACTTGCGGCAGGCTCGTCGCCGATGCTGGGCGCCGGCTCGACCACGGCGGCAATGGTGGGAACTGGCACAGATGGGACTGTGGATGACTGAGGGGGCGGTTGCGGCTGAGGGGCGGCGGCTACTTTGGCAACCGCACCTTCGGCTGCATCGGTGGTCCGCTTGAGAAACCTCTTCCATAAGCTCTTGGCGGTCGAGGTAGGGCTGTCTGGTGCTTGTGTTGCTCGCGCTGGTGCGGATTGGGTCGCACGAGCCGATGGCGCTTTGGTGGGCTGGGCCATCGTGCCGCCGCGGCCAGATGCAGGAGCCGGCGATGCTGGCTCTGCCAGGCCAGCAGAAGGGGAGCACAACGGGCTGGCCTTGGAGAAAGACCAGCGGGACGGGACGAAGGCGATGCGTAGACACGTGAAAACAGCGGAGGAAGGCGTTGTAGTGGTCTAGGCCCGCAGGGTATGCGGGCTGATGCAAGAGGGTGCAGGAAGGAGGTATGAGAAGCTGGGGGGAGAGGGGAGAGATGCAGAGGAGCTGTGGGCGATGGTGGTGTAGGTGTCGTGGAAAGAAGAGGAGAGAGAGAGAGAGCGCGAGAGCGAGGGGGTGTGGTGCGGATCAAGAGAGGACCGAGGCAGCGGTTGCGAGGCCGGATCCTTTTTTAGTCGTGAAGAAAGGCTTCGTGGAGAAGTGGGTTGGTCGCTGGGTGGTATCCAGGCAAAGGTGCGGTGACAGGGCGGGCTTTGAAGCTATGTGCATACGGCGGTGAGAGCACAGGATGCAGGGACATGAGGAAGCTTGTTTCGAGTGTTGTTTGTTTGCAGTCGTATGTGTTTTATTTGGGAAGCAGGAGAGCGGTGGTGTGTGTGGTGATGAAGGGGGTGTTGCCAATATTCGCGGTCACTCTCTCTGGGATTGGGGACGTCGCGATGCCTCTTTGTTTGTTGTTGCGGTCTCTCGTGGGCCGGCCATGAAGGCGTAGTAATATGGAGCGAGGGAAAATAGCACGAAAATAGGGCCGTGGTGTATTATACCAGAACTGGGGGAGGGGGTGGCTGCAAAAAAGTCACGGCCATGCAAGAAGACATCAGTGGAGCTGGGCTGGCCGTGTGAGCTCGTCTGCAGCCGCAGTCGTCTCCGTCTCGTCCTTCTCACGAAAGCGACGCTGCCATCTGTCGACCGGGGAGGGAGAGAGAGCGAGATTGGCGGCTGCTGGTTGACAGAAAAGCCAGTGAGCCCCTCGTGCTCGCCTTGCCTGATGGAGAAGACCGCCTCGGCGGCGCTAGCAGGTGGATTGTCTGGGACCAGGCGAGATGGGGCATCAATGGCCTCTGCCCTTTGCAGTTGGGCTTTCTGGTTTGTTTGGCCCCCTTGGCGTTCGGGCAGGACTGCGTGGAGGCGTGTTTGCAGACGGAGCAAGGGCCTGCAGAACTTGCTGGCGGGCGGGGGGGGGGGGGGGGAAGGGGGGGATGACGCCCCAGCTCACGGCAAGAGCGCAAACGATACGTCTAAAAGGCTCACAGTTGGCAGGGCGGACTAGCCATGGAAATGGGGAATGCTGATGGCGGGCGGATGAGCGGGCGGGCGGGCAGGCGGGCAGGCGGGCAGGCGGGCAGGGAGTGTGTCTAAGCCAGCGGCGAGGGCGAACTCAAAAAGACGGAGAAAATGGTGAAAATAAAGAAGCAGGATTTACAGGGAAAAGGTTATTTGTGGCTGGGCCGTTTCCCATCGATTTCTCTTGTTCTTTATGGAGGGTGGCAGGAGCATCGAAAGGGGAGGCTGGCCAGCAGGGAAGGCGCAATGGGACGAGGTATTAAAAAACCCCGACAACACGTGCTTCTGTCAGTTATCTCGCTCTATCTCTCCACACAATCGTCTTTTGCCCCTTTTCCTGATCGGCCTCGTCCTTATTTTATTTTTTTGCTGCGCTTCTTTTCTGCACGGTTGCTGCTGCTTGCTCTGTCGTGTGGCTGCTCTTTATAGCTAGCGCCGCGGTGGAAACGTTGCACCTGGACGGAGAAAACTGTCGGAGAGGTGGTGCGGCGAAAGATGGGTGTCCACAGATGCACGAGTACTTCGTACGAAGTACTCGTAGACAGAAGCACAGCGGCTGCAGGGTGCGCGTTAGTCACAGCCAGGCAGGTCGGCCTAGGAAGGGTGTGGGAGCAACGGTCGTCAGGTGGGGGTCGCACACGTGTAAGAGCACCACTGGGGAGAGGCAAAGTGCAACCATACGACTCTGGCTCGACAGGCCAAATGCCTGCAGCGGCGAGCAGATATTACTGCACATCGCGACCGGTTTGGTGCCAACAGGGCGAATCCGTCGGCTAGCGGCCGCTGGAAGCCAGGGGGGAAGGAGGAGGGGGGAAGGGGGGGAGATGGGGCGCTAGAGCCCGAGCGAGCGGCCCAACGGCTACATCGGTGTTGTACTCTGGCTGCCTAAAAGACAACGCATGTGCAGCTATGCCACAGGTATTCGTGCGTACCGCGCCAGCTATAGGACGCCTGATAATGACGGGTAGCTTCCCGAGCTATGGCGCTCTGCGGCGCAGAGCCTAGAAATGGGGCGCCACTTCGCTTCGCTGGCGCAGGCATCAAGTCATCTGGGTGCGCTAGTCAAGCCACCGTCTGGAAAGCCATGCAGCTCCCGACCCAGAATGGCCTCTTCCTCGCATGTCCAGCAAGATGTCGGAGAGAACGGGCTTTCTCGTGCCACCTCTCATCACCTCTCATCATGCAACCGTGACTCTCTCTCTGCCTGTCTCTCTTCCCGGCCAGCCGGCAAGCGAGTGGCTGTGCGGCTGGGTATTCCTGTTTTCTGTATTCGCTCACTTTTTCATCTGTCTCTCTCTCTCTCTCTCTCGTCTGCGCCTCTTGCCAGAATCCGTCGAGATAAACCTGCTGCAGCTTGTTGATTGGCGACACTCGCTTTTGGGCTCCCCTCCCGAGGAACCGTAGTCAAGCGCAAAGGTAAGGGGGCAAACCGCGTTGCGGCATGGCGCAAGCGGGAAGCATGCATGGGACCGAGGCCGGACGCATACCATGTAAGATATCTTATGAAGGACGCCTTTTGGCTCCAGCAGTGGCCGGCCATTGGTCCAGGACCAAATGTCGGGGCGCTGCCTTCCAGTACCAAAGATGGGGCCCCGTTGTACAGCAGAGAGACGAGATGGTGGACCAGGTGAGCCCCGGCATGATGCGGTGGAGAGCCGTGGCGGGCTCATCTGCCATGCATTTTCCCATTCTGGGTTTCTAGTCTTGGGCGGCATTCCCGATCGGGAGCCTCGGCGATTCCCTGTCTGGTCAGAAATGAGACGTGACGTGGTGGCTTGCCAGTCAGCCAGACACACCACTGTATAGTAGACCACAGGGGGCTGCGCAGCACCACGCAGCGCCACACAGCGCAAAAGCACCTTGCGAAGCACACAGCGCTGAGATGTGATAGCGCCCGCCAGAACCAAAAGCTTGGGTTTTGGGCACCTGCAGCTGCACCTTTTGGGACGCTAATACATAAGTACATAAGATACTATGGGCTCGAGCGCTGGCCACCCGGTTTAGAAATACTGCTTTGGGATCGGCCAACCACAGGAGAGCAAGGCCATGCAGGTCGAACAAATCATCAGATCGCCTCAGCATGCACCCCGGCTTGTCAGTGAAGGCCAACAGGCGCTCGAGCATGCACACATCTCCCCTGTCATCCGTGCAAGGCCGCACATCTCTGTCTCTCCGGCGTCGGATTACGTTGGTTTGCGAATCACCATCGCGAACATGCGCCGTACCTGATGGGAATGAGGCGGGGAGAAAGGACGGGGCAGCGAGATGACTCCTAGATGACTGCTAGATGACTGCACGCGCAACGACGTCAAGACTCAATGGATCACCGCATCTGCCGTAAGCACCGCTGCAGGCCCTATTTGGCCGGTCGTTTGCGCGGCCGGTGACGCCTTGCGCCTCAGGATGTTACTCCCCTCTTTCGGGCAGCAATACTGCAGGTTGCCTGTCTCAAGGGGGAGGGGAGGGGGGCAAAATCTGCAGCCTTTGCAACACTCATCCTGCATTGGGCTCGTGGGGCGTGAGCAGATGGGGGTTGGAGAGAAGGGGAGCATTGGCGCCCATCCATTTCAGCTGGGCGCAGCACCATCAGCGAAACGAGGGACCGTGTCGTAAACAAACACTGCTGCGTGTTTCCACATTGATTTTTTTTTTTTTCTTTATTTATTATTTTTTTTTCTTCCAGATCACCGTTCGCACCGGAGCAAAGTAAGGCGGAAAGGCAAGCATTGGCACAGAAGAGAGCTGTCCTGCGTTGGGCAGCCCCGGAAGCCGTGCCTCTTTTTCTCTCAGAGATGTGATCTTGTGCCCCGGGGCCATCCGAAACGTGGCTCGTCCGCCTTTCTCTTGCATGCTGTCTTTGCCACTGTCGTCCATGCCATGCCACGTCTCGCTTCCCGGCTCTCGGCTCCGGGCATTCCTCGTCCGCACGACGTGGACAAGTTCGCCCAGCCGATCACATTCTCCTCAATGCAAGACACCAAAACGCAATGCAGATAATAATACAGCCGTTTGCTCCGTAGTATATACACAACGAGATCTATGGTATATTGGGGAAGGCGATGGGGGAGGGGGGGGGGATGTCATATGCAAAAAAAGCTGCTTGCGGATGGCATGCAACCAGAATGGTTCGATCGGAGAAAACAGAAAGCCCAGACACAAACGTTTCTCTACCCCTTCGTGCTTCCTCTTCCGTAGGCATAAATGCATTTTACCCTATCATGCTGGCGTGCTTTTGTTCATGTCGTGTCCGCTTCCAACACTCAGTCGTCCTTGTCCTCGTTCTTTTGTGCTTCCTCCTCGTCGTGCTGCTTCTTCCACTCGCAGATCTTGCACGTCTTGGCCTTTTCGCGGTCCAGGTCGGCAAAGACAATATCAAACACGTCCGAGTACCAGCTCACGGGCCGGCCCTCGATGCCTTCCTTGATGTTCTGGAGAGGTTAGCTACGCTTGTGAAGGGATAAAGGGAAAAAAGAGAGAAAAAAAAAAGAAAGAAAGAAAAAGGAAAAAAGGAGGGAAGGGGTAAATGCTCACCTCTGGAAGCTCCAGCCAGTCCGACATGCAGTCTGCCGGGAAGATGATTGTCTTGCACCCGGCCCGCCGCGCTGCAATCGTCTTCTCCCGCAGCCCGCCGATCCGCAGCACCTTGCCCGTCAGGGTCAGCTCACCCGTCATGGCCAGCGTCGGCGCGATCGGGTAGTCCAGCGCCAGCGACAGCAGCGACGTCGCCATGGTGATGCCAGCCGACGGGCCGTCCTTCTGCACCGCACCCTCGGGGACGTGGACGTGCAGCTTGGCCTTTTCGAAGAAGTGGTTGTCCGGGAACTCCTGCGCCATCAGGGCCTTGGCAAACGAGTATGCGATCGTCGACGACTCCTTCATCACCACCTTGATGTTGCCGGTGATCTCCAGCGACGGTCGCGTGTGCGGCCGCAGCGCCGCCTGCAGGATCGTCTCCACGTACATGGCCGCACCGCCCATCTGCGTCCAGGCCAGACCCATAGTCACGCCAGGCGGCGTCACGTCGTAGAGCCGGTCCGACGTGAAGATCGGCGGGCCTACGTAGTCTTTGAGGTTCTCCTGGTCAATCACAACGTGCACCGACTCGGGCACCTTTAGCGGCTGCCGCGGCACCTTGTCCGTCTCCTCTGGTGCGGTCGACGAGCCCGTCTTGTCCGAGGTGTCTGTCGCAGTCGTCGTCGAACTCTTGTCGTCTGCCACGCTCGTTTCTGAAGTGCTCCCCTCATCAGACGTCTCGGATGCCGCCTCGGATGCCGGGCTCTCGCCTGCTGCTGCTTCCGCGGGCAGAACCTTGTCGCCGAGCTCCTGCACGATCTTCAGGGCCGACTTGCGGTAGACCTTCTCGATCTGCTTCTTCAGGTTGCGCACGCCCGACTCGCGGCAGTACGACTTGATCAACTCCTCAATGGCAGCCTCGTTCAGCGTCACGTCAGCGCCCTTCAAGCCAGCCATCTCCTTGGCCGCCGGCGCCAGGTACTTCTCGGCGATGGCCATCTTCTCGTCCGACACATAGCCCGAGAGCCGGATCACCTCCATGCGGTCCAGCAGAGGACGCGGAATCGTGTCGGTCATGTTGGCCGTGCAGACAAACAGGACCTTGGACAGGTCCACGGGCACGTCCATGTAATGGTCCAGGAACGAGCTGTTCTGCTCGGGGTCCAGCAGCTCGAGCAGCGCCGACGACGGGTCGCCCTGGTAGCCCTTGCCAATCTTGTCGATCTCGTCGATGAGAATCAGCGGGTTCTCAGTCTGGCACTTCTTCAGGGCCTGGATCACACGGCCGGGCAAGGCGCCAACGTAGGTTCGCCGATGGCCCTTGATTTCGGCCACGTCCGTCAAGCCGCCGACGCTGAACCGATAGTACTGGCGGTTGAGGGCGCGCGCGATCGACTTGCCGATGCTGGTCTTGCCCACACCAGGAGGCCCCACGAAGCACAGGATCTTGCCCTCCACAGTGCCGCGCAGCTTGCCGACGGCGATGAACTCGAGAATGCGGTCCTTGACATCCTTGAGGCCGTAGTGGTCTTCGTTGAGAACCGTGACCGCGTTGTGGATATTGAAGTTCTCGGCGCTCCGCTGGCCCCAAGGGATCTGCGTGAGCCAGTCGAGATAATTGCGCGTGACATTGAACTCGGAAGCGGCCGGCTCGAGATGGGCTAGCTTGTTGATCTCGTCGTCAAACACCTTACGGACGGCCTCGGGCATCGCCAGCTTGTCGGCCTTCTCCTTGAACTTCTCCACCAGCTTGTCCTTTCCATCCGATTCGATGCCGAGCTCGCGCCGGATGCCCTTCATCTGCTCCATGAGCCAGTACTCGCGCTGCCGCTTGGTGATCTTGCTCTCTACTTCCCGCGTGATCTTAGACTGCAGTTGAGCATTCATCAGCTCGTTCTTCAGCACAACAAGCGCCTTTTGCATCCGCTCCTCGACATTGAGGCTCGACAGCACCTCCTGCAGCTCAGCCGGCTCGCCGGCCGAGACGGCAGCAGCGAAGTCGGCAAGCTTAGCAGGCTCGGCAGTAACATGGCCGGCCGATTGGCTCATGGAGAAGGTCGAGATCTGGTCCCGGAAGAGACTGTTCATCTGCGCAACCTCCTTGAACACGTTGACGATCTCGTTTGTGACAGCACGGATGACGGGACTCTTGGCATCGAAGGGCTCCTCTACCAGATTCTCCACATTGACGAGGCTGACATTGTGCTTGCGCAAGAAGGCAGTCGGCTCGTATGGCGTCGCTTGTTGTGACTGCTGCGCAAGCGCATCGCTCTTGGGGGGGGCAGCCACAGCACTCTCCTCAAAGCTGGCAACCACGTCGCCCTTCTTCTCCGCGCTCACCGTCTCTTCTTCGGCTTTTGGTGGTATGGGCTCGGGAACGGCATCGGCATCGGCCTTGTCACCACCCTCGGCCTTTCCAGCTGCCGGAGCAGCATCGCCGCTGCCGGGAGGAACGAGCGTCGATAACCGGATGCGTCGGTGGGGGTACAGGATGGCCGTGAGACCCGTTGCGCCCTCGCCGTGGAGGGGGAAGGCGCTTGTGATCTGAGCAAAGACGCCGACATCGTAGACATCGTCGGCGCTGTGTATTATGTCGTCATCCGCGTTCTCGTCCTTGAACAGGAACGCCCCAACATAGGGCTGTCCTCTCTTGATCATCTCCGTGATCGCGCTCGCCACATTCGGGTCCTTGATCGTGATCGCCTTGTAGAACCCGGGGAACAGGGGCCGCTTCGCAATAGGAATCGCCATCACCTGCGGGTACACTTCGGGAACAATGGGCTTTTGGAGCGCCCGGTCGGCAGCGGACTTGCGTCCACGCCTGCCCCCATCGCCCGAACTGCCATCGCTGCCAGACCCGCTTGAAGATCCGCTACCGGAGCCTCCGCTGCTTGCCGCCTTGCCATCCGACGGTTCTGAGCTCCCCGCCTCGCCCGCAGATGACTCGGAATCAGACTTGGCGGTCTCAGTCTCGGACTCCTTGGCCTTCTCTGGCTCTGCTTTGGATTTGTCAGACGGAGTCTTTTCTTCTGCCTTGTTCTCCGCCTCAGCCTTGTCCTCCGCACTCGTGGGCGCACCGTCAAAAAAGCCCCGAGACTCCTTCTTGAGCTGCGCCGGAGTTGTTGAGAACAGTGCCGAGGTCGGCAGGGCGGTTGCCGCTCGGGGGTGCAAGCTGCAGGTCGTTCTGTCCGCTGCAGCTGCCAGCGATGCGAGCCGTGACCGTGCCGCAGTCGGTGTGGTTCTTAATGAGCTGAAACGTGCTGGCCTTGGGAAGTGAGGCGCGCCTCGTGGTAGGAGTCGGCGAGATGCATATTGTCGCAGCATCATGGACGGCGGAAGAGGTTCGAGAGGTCGGGCACGTGGAGAAGAGAGAGCTCCCTTCCAGGCGGTTCGGTGAGGGAGAAGAGGCTGGGGGAGACGATGAGAAAAGGAGGGAATCCAATTAGATTCCTTCTCAGCACCCCAGTGTGTGAAGTGGGAGTGAGGGAGAGAGTGGAAAGCAAACAACAGGGTCTACACGTGGGATCGCGAAGTAAGTCGTGGAAGGTGAGCGAATCGTTTTTACAGTTTTTCACTAACCGTGGCGATTTGCTTGGGGCTCCGCTATCGCCGGTACGAGCTGGCCTTCCTTAATAATACGAAAAGCTGGCGCAACCAAATCTTCCCGCCAAACTCCGAAAATGCACTGGAGCCTCAAGGCAGCTACACCTACGTAACTCATGAAGAGCCAGATCAACCCCGGGTAGCACATGGTAGAGATCTGACGACGTCCGACAGTTCATTTTGGCCAGTTTCTGTGCTTTGTGAGCAATGCGTTGTGGCCCCAACCATATCCTAATCACGTGACGTTAAGATTCTCCATCCGCGACGTCACTTCCTCAGGTAGTGATGGTAAGATATAAATGTGGAGGTTATTAGCTAGGTTGTCTTCAGCTGCGTTATCGTGCATCTGCCGGGTCTCAGTTTGTGCCAGATACAGCTCATATGCACATTCCCCCACAGCCGAGAAGCACAACAATCTCAGTGCAGAATCCTTTAGTGAAGATGTCTGGAAGCTCTGTGAGATCGCGGGGGAGTCTCTTACGTATGGAGCTACGTCAGTCGTACCTGCCCCGCTTTGTCAGAAGGTTCAACCCCCTAACAACTAACAGCAAGTCGTCCCAGTCATTCACCTTTAATTTTCTACAAACTCGAACGACTTTCGTTCGATTCTTTTGCTTTCCACAACGCACGCGGAAACTGGTCCACCATATCGTATCCAGAGTGCATTAGCCGTCCTAGCCCACCGCGACAGAAGACACAGACACACTGCCGCCAGTTCCCACTTTCTTCCAGAGTCGTCTTTGTTTTTCAGGAGCGTCCCCAGTAACTTTCGCTCCTGAGTAAAATGGCTTCGACAAAACCCACCGATTTGGCTGCTTCTGTGGCTAAACTCACCATTGATCCGGTCAAGAGTCGCGCGGTCAAGTCCGGCAAGCCGAAAAAGAACAAGGTCGCCGAGTCATGGGAAGACGAAGAAGTATCCTCAGACGACGACGGCGCCCCGATGTCTCCGGGTCCGTCGGAGAACCAGACTGCAGGCACAGCTGCGCCACCACCGACACCCATGTCACCCAGCTACCACCAAATCGCATCACAGGTACCTTTTGAGACATCGGGGCAGTCCTCCCCTCTCACTGCAAACTGGTCCACCGGTGATTCAAACAGCAGCACCAGCACACCAGCACGTCGTCCAGAGAAGACTGATGCCGTGGCCAGGCGCATAATTGCAAGTGCGCTGGGCGTAAAAGTCCCGAAGCAGACTGAGGAGCAGAAGGCGTACGACAGGTCGCTGCGCGAGGCAGAGCGCAAGCGGCGAGAAGAGGAGCGGGCGACACAGAAGCGGCAGGAAGAGGCGAAAGAAGAGGCAAAAAGGGCGATCTGGGAAGATTAGGAAAACTCCCGGCGACTCTTGGACCGACAGCGGCTCGCGGCACACCAGTCGGGACGCCGAGGCATGTTTTCCTTCCGGTAAGGCCCACGAGACCGACAGAGGATTTTGTAGCTGGCTTGCGTCGGCTACCCAATGGGTCAGCCTTTTTTTTCTTTTCGAAAAAAGCGAACCCCTAAGCCTAGAAATGCCCTTCGGCACCATGTACAAGTCCATAGCGTGAGCCGTTTCTGTGTTCCTTTTTTTTCCTTTTGAAAGATTGATATTTCTTGCTGAAACGCCAGAGTGAAGAGTGTTTTCTCATGAACCCATGTCGTGGACGATGGCTTCCTCACTCCCTCTGCGGTTGCTCCGGAGCTGGGGGAAGAGACTGGCCCTGCCATGTGAGAACAATGTGCGGTTCTTTGCCGTCCGCCGCGTGCCGAAGTGCTACACCAAGGCCGGCGAGGCCGCCGACGCGCTCGGCTCGCTGGTTCCAGAGCATCTGCCGGATGTGTCCAACATTGGAGCAGCAGATAAACGCCATGGGCCACCGGCTGCGGGTGAGGGCGTCCCGGATGCCTTTGGTAGCCGTCCGCTCCGCTACAAGCAGACCGATCACAGCGGATCCATCTGCTTCTGCACCATCATCGCCCGCACGCGACCGCCAACCTACCGGCGCTCCGACAAACGCACCTTCCAGCTCCCGCACCAGATGCGGACCGATCCGTTGGCTGGCACCCGCCTTGCACTGCAGCAGCACACGAATCGGAGCACGTCTGGTGCCGACAGCACCCGCAGGTATGCTCCAGGTGCCGAGCAGATCAATGCCCTTGTCCGAAGCGCCGCCCACGCGCTGCAGATAGAAGCCCAGAGGAGCAAGATGCTCCGCCACGGTGTACTCGTAGTGGGTGCCAATGTAGGTGGTAGTCGCCGGATCGAGGCCGGTGCGCTCGGCGTGGCGGAGGAAGGAAGACAGGTCGTGGTGCTTGACAGAGCGCGGCTGCTCTGGATAGACCAACGGCGCAATCGCCCTCGTCGAGGTCGCGGCCTCGTCTTCAGCTTGGCTGTGAATGCATCGTCTTGGCAGCAACAAGGTGCTGCTGCTAATCCTCCAAGGCGCTGCCGCCCGACCGAGGTGTCTTCCAAACCGACCGTACCTCAAAACTGAGAACATCCTACTCCTATCGAAGCTTGACTTTGGAGGTGAAAGGCTTTCATGCATGAGTGCCAAAATATGCGAGAGCACCAGCCAATCAGTGATGTCTTGCAATATACGGATACAGATAGCGGCTCTTCGTTTCCTGGCAGGGGCGTTTTAGTGGAGCTCCCCACCATCAGGCGCGATTCTTAGCGGGAGGAAGGGTAGGTGGTATCGGATTTCTCAAGCTTGACCTGTCGCGCACTTCTCTCCGGCTTCGTCCTGTGACCCACGTCGCGCCATGGCGGAAAAGAAGACAGAAGACAGCCTCTCGCAGGTGCAAGACGCTGTTGATCAGGTAAGAGTCTCTCTGCGGCGGTAGAATATACGAGGTGCACACCACCAAGACGGATTGGGACTGACGTGATCTTCTCCAGCTGGCCCATCAATTCCTCGCCTGCCTCTACTTTCTCGACCGGCATCACAACCTCGAGAAGCTAGCCGCCAACGACGTCGTTCAAGAGCAGAAGGGTGACAGCGGACAGCCGCGAGCATTAACAGGTAAAGTCCTTTTTTGTCACCAATGGGCTCTCTGAGGATCTCTCCCTTTTGACTGATCTTTGCTCGTAGTCGAATCACTTCCGTCAGACGAGTTCAAGCAAGGCCAGGAGGAGCTCGCCCGCGACCTCGTGTACAAGGAGCAGCAGATCGAGTTTCTCATCGGCAACCTGCCGGGCCTCGAAAATACCGACCAGGACCAAGAGCGGCTCATTCGCGAACTCGAGGAAGAACTCAAGGTGGCCGAGGCGCAGCGGAAGGAAGCCGTGCGGGAGAAAGACGAGATGCTGGCCAAGCTGGACAAGGTGATCCGAAGCATCAAGCGGCCATAACGGCAGGGCCATGGGTGTGGGAGCGTGGCAGTGCGGAAACAGCGATACCCCTATTTTACGTTTTGCGATATAAGAGACAAAGACAAAAAAAAATTTAACGACATGTTGGAAACAACAGAGAAGCGAAAAAGCTCGGATCTGTCTTGGGGAACGCTTGCGATTTGCGATCTATGTCTATGTGCATCTAAAGTATGTGGAAATACCATCTAGGAGATCCTAAATCGGCCACTCAGTTCGACGACGGCGTCTTGAACAGTTGGGGGAAGATGGTCCGCAGGTCTTGCAGGTGGCGGATCTGGTATTGCGAGACGGGCGTCTTGGGAGCCGGCAGGCCGTCTTCGACAAGGTGAACCGATGTCCAGCCGAGCTCCTTGGCGGCCTTGCAGTTGAGCTGCGAGTCGTCGACAAAAAAGCAGTCCTCGACGCGGGCGACGCCAGCCTGCTGCATGGCTTTCTCGTACATGGCCGTCTGCGGCTTGCACACCAGCGGCGTCCGCCCGTAGTCGCAGTACGTGATGCCGTCAAACAGGTCGTCGATGCCGAGCAGCCGCACCACGCGCCGGCCATGGTTGACATAGGCGTTGGTGAACAGCCACAGCCGCACCTGGCTGTGGTCGATGTCCTGCAGCAGCTGGCGCAGCTGCTGGTTCGGCTTGATGATGCCCTCGAGCGGCAGCGCGTCGTCGACCTTGGCGTTGTACTCAAGCGGGTCGATCTGGTGGTGGCGCACGAGGCCCTCGATGGCCAGGCCGTAGTTGGTGTAGTACTCTCGGTGCAAGCGCACAGCATCTTCGTACGGCAGCGACAGGTGCTGCGCAAAGTACTCGTCGATGAGCTTGGCCATGCGGTCCTGGACATTGGTGCCTGAAAGAAAAAAAGAAAGCGTCAGCGTCGTGTAAAAAGACTCATGGCCGGCTTTTCCCTGAGCTTTGGGTCTCTTGCCGATTTGAGGCGGGAGCATCTCACTTCTTGGGTAGAGACAGTTGTCTATGTCGCTGTCGATGAATCGCTGTCAGCCGTGGCTCATGGCAGTTGCACAAACTCTCTTCATGCTTACAAGAAGAACACCTTCTTTGGCTGCGCCGCTGTCGGCTGGGTCTCGCCTGGAGAAACAATCGAGTCACCCATCGTCGTCTGTATTCTTGGCTTCCTAAATGAACCATATGAGCGACGAAGCTGGGAATTTACGAGCGACCGGAGAGCAGGGTTCGCTTTCAGCATGACAAACCCGTTTTCTGTGTATCTCCTTGCGTCAGAGGGCCAGAGATTGTTTCCGCTAGAAACCAAGCTGTGGTAAGTGTTTGCGTCAGGGCGGCTATCACGTGTGAGGGGAGAAGCTGCAATTCGACGTCGAATAGTTGGTTCCGGCAGTAGAGGTTTAGCGTAGGTTTATAACGAACAATCAAATTTGGGATGAAGTCTCTCTTTCTGTGATATGTGTACTGTTCTCTGTTTGTAAAGACAAGATGGAAGACAGGAGAGACGATGAAAACCGAATATCTAATAAGTGAAACATGTCATCAAATCTTCACATCACATGAGTCACTCACCGAAGCCATTTCTAATAATGCAAGGTTCCTAAAATGACTGCAAAAGAGTGACGATGCCAACACTTTACAATGAACTTGGCCATAAACTTAGTGCCAGATAGTTCTAGAGCTCTGGAAGACCATTATGTAGTGACAAAGACATAATGTCAAAAAAAGCGAGCATGGCAACGACGATGCTTACAGTCAGAATTGGCTTTGCTTAGTTCACCGCTTGAATTCAGGTGTTACGTGCTTTTCAGTTTGTAATATACGCTATGCCATGTTAAGCCCTAAGCACGTCTATAACGAAAGAAGATAGGAAATAGCAGGTCACAGTTACAGCGGATGTTCTCGGCGGTTGGTATTTGTCTTGTTCTCGTCGACTGTGTTGATTCTCTGCTGTAATATGCGCAGAGTTCAAACGCTGTAGATCGGCTTTCAGCTGATTCGTTCTTGTCTCCGGGCTTTGCGCCAAAATGGACCCACTCATGCCATCGCACATCCAAGTCGCGACTACTTTTTTTTTTAGCACACACGTTTGTTCTTTTCTCTAATTTCACTGGAACGCAAAGACCTCCTCGCGCTTTCTTTCCATCATCCAACGCGAAACCAGAGCAAAAGAATGAAGTCTGCCATATACTGGTGGCTCTTGTTATTGACATCGTGTGGTAGGAATTCGTCGGAGAAGGCCATGTCTCTTGCTTCCTTTGCATCTCATACCGCGAAATTCCACGTCTTCAGCTTCCTTTATCTTTAGCTTCTCACTGCTATTCTGCTTTCTCCCCCATATTCGCGTCGCCGTTTGATACAGCTGGCCTGCTTCTACTGCTTCGGTAGCCTTGCATGCGAGCATGGCATCACAGGTAGAAACAGCAACGGCGTTGTCGCCGACCGCAGAGTCGCGGTCGGCACTTGAACAAGAAGACATGGAGCGCATGCTTGAGTTCGAACGCATCATCAAGTTCCGCGACCTCGTCAGTTCAGGGAAACATCCCAGAATCAAAATCCCCCCTCACATGGTGCCGACGCACCCGAGAACATCCAGCTCGAGCCCTCGACCTACCCTACCCCAAGCGAGCGCATCCGGCGCATATAATACACACCGAGCAGAAAACGTCTTGGCAAGTCATGAAAACAGAGCCGCCTTTCCGGGGCTGGGACGCATTCCCACCGGTCCCGCTGCCCTGAACAGTCGCTCGTTTTCTGCCGCTGGCAGACGGGAGGCCATGAAGGATGTCAGGCTTGATCCGATCTTCCTAGAAAAATCTGACGATCTTGTCCGGGCTGAATTGTCGCTCCAGCGAGAGAGATTAGAAAGGAAGCTGCGTGCCCAGTTGGAGGAGCAGCGACCTCACACAAACAAGACGCCGCAGTCACGAGAGTCCTTGCCCGATTTCGTTATTGACGATGTCTTGCAGGAAGCCCGCATTCTCGAGGAGAGCTTCACGCCTCCCCCTGTTCTGCCCGGGACCAGTGCGACACATTCAGGCCATGCAGCTGCGCAAGGGGCCACAGTGTCCGGTGCCGACGGGAACAGCTCGCCTGATGACAAGACCTTTTACTCATCAAACTTCAGCACCCCCGAGTTTGGGTTGACATCAAGAATCCCAATCGAGTCAGACAACGACGCGTCTATGGAAGACAGCTCAGATTACGAACCAGAACTGGATCTCGTGCCATCGCCCATGATTGTCACCCAACCTCTGCCGGCAAGCAATCAACAGCAGCCGCATCTTGATCAGGACGTCTCCGTTCCGATTGCATCACCGAGGCTTCGGCCCGCACCTGTGGCTGCATACGCATATCAAACAAGCACTTCTGAACTTGTCGACTCGGCCAACGCGCTTCATTGGAACAGCGGTCATCAAGGTGTGTCTGGCGAATTTCAGACGACAGACAGCGGGCAGACCAGCTCTGGTGAGACAAGCTTCCAACAAGCGCCTGATGAAGCACCTCGCCCACCGTCGCCGTTTGTTCATGCAAATGATTTATTACCTGTAGCACCGCAACCAACCCACATCTCGTCCTTTGCTATCACGCGAAAGCCTCTGCCTTCAGCAGTTCAAGAGCAGGTGGAACCTCTCGGCCGGCCAGCCCAAGTGGACTTGCTGAGGAGAGGCCAAATCTTGCAGTCTAGCCCGGACAGCTCGCCGCAGACAACGGGAAGCCATCCTGCCGTGAAGAAAAAGGGGAAGAAGAAAAACAACAAGCGGAAGGCTGAGCAGGCGGCGGTCTTGCCGCACATCAAGGCGGAGCCGAAATCCCCATCGCCCATCCTTGCACCACCGGTCCAGCGGCCGTACAAGCGGCAGAGACAGAGCGCACAAGAGAGCCAACACTATGGCGATGATGGCCCGGCCATCCGAGAAGGCTACTCGGATAGTCAGAGGGTTTACATTTCACAGCGGCCTCGGGACGAGAGGATCCCAGTGGTCTACGAGCAAGCAGAACCCGAGCGCTACATCCGTGCTGGGGATGCGGTCTCCCATCCTATTGACGTGCAGCAAGAGACTCTGCCGAGACAGGAATGGCAGGTTTATGAAAGCCGGCCAGCTTCTTTTGTGCCGCAGTATAGCCAGCCAGCACGACCGCCATCAGCACAATACTCTATGCCGCCATCAAGGGTTGATATGCGGCCCATCAGGGCAGCGTCTCATGCACTTGTGGAGGGCTCATCTGACTACCCTCGTCCAGCTTATGGCGGGCGCCCAGGCGTGTACGAATCGGGCCGTGTGAGCGTGCGTCCAGATGCTGTCATTCATGAGCGGTCTCGGTCACCTGTCATACCCACTCGGACGCCGGTCATGGGTCCCCCGCCCTCGTCGCGATATCTACCTAGGCCAGCCAGCCCAGAGCTGCAGCAGCGGCCCCCGCATACCCGCATCGCTGTGGACGAGTTTGGCCGCGAATACTACGAGCCGGCGCGATCCACCACCAGACCGCCGATCGTGGATGCGGCGTCTCGCTCTCGGTACGAACCCGATATCGTTTACGAGCGGGTCATACCACCGCCCCAGGCTATCCGTGCTGGCTCGCAGATGCCGCTTGCCTACGGAGACGATAGAGTCGTCTACCGAAGGTCGTCGCCGGCATTTGCGCCAGCTCGAAGGGTGGTCACCCAGCCAGAATTCTACGAACAAACTGGCTATCGCCAGCGTGAATTTTCCACCCAGCCTGGTGTGCGGCCTGGTCCACCACCGGATGAGAGATATGAGGTACGATCTCCCGCTCCACAAGCCACTGTTTCCCAGTTTGAGAGGAGGCGGGCAGCGGAGCCGCCGCAGGAATACATGATCAGGGCATCCACTGCGCGGCCACCGGATTCTATGCGGTACGAGGTGCCGGCGCCGGGACGATACATTGAGCGAGTGGGCAGCGTCCGGCCACCAGGAGGCGTGCCGCCGGGACACGAGTTTACCGGGCCACCGGCCTACGGGGGGCGACTGCGAGAAGCACCAGCGGGTTCTGATATTCACGAAGCACCAGCAAGGGAGTACAGCATGCGGCCGGGCCCAGCACCACTGTATGTTGAGCAGGTTCCGCGAGAGCCCATGGCAGAGTACGTCTACGCCGACAGTGCACCGCGAGAGGTGTACCGATGACTAAGGGAAGGGTTCTATTACATTGCGACCAAAGCCAACGAGAAGGGTCTGCAAGCAGACAGCGCCGTGTGTAAGCCACCTGTAGGATACATTGGCAGTATTGGGCTGGCATCGCATCATTAGAAAGTATACGTATTGTATCCGTACATTGTAAGAAAGGATAGCGCGGAACAAGAATTGACAAGGATTATCAAGGAATTCATTTCTGTGTTCATATGGCTTGGCTGTGGTATACGAGTACTTTTAATGTTGGCAGCGATAAGTACACCCCCACTTTTCATTGAGCTTTGATCATTCCAGTCCGTTGTGGGTATCAAGTCCATCACCAATTGTCACAGGTGGGAATGGCGGTCGATCTCTTCGTGCCGCCGATCATTTCGAAATCAACAGCTCAGAGGCATCAACACCGGCATATATATGCAACTGCAGGAGGCGAGCGCGCGTTGCCCACACAGATAGGGAGATGTACCGATGCGGGTCCCTGAGATGTGCTGTCACCTGGATCGTTTCCTGTCAGAATGGGTCTTAACTGAGGTTATAATCGTACGGGAGGTTAGGCGACAGCTTGAGGCGGCGCACTCTGCTGCGGGTGCTATCCGTCCATTCCGTTGGGGGGGAGGGGAATGCATGGATTGCTCATGCAATACGAATGCGAATACGTGTACGAAGCAATACTCGTAACTCGTATTTTCGCAGGCAGAACAGCATCCAGAGGGATCTGTCTGGGATGGCAATCTAGCCGTGCTCGTGTCTGCATGGATGAGTAATACGCGTGTGAGAAGGGAGGTAACATACGGCATATATGTAGCCCGCAGATACGGGATCAGTATCGCACAGGCCACGGACAGTCGTTTCTGGGGTCGACCGAGGCCGAGGCTCGAGCTCATTTCGATGCCAGAGGTGTCTGGACCACCAGAACGCGAAATGCGGATGCAGGAATATGGAGTAATAATAATACCTGTATGCCCCCTTTTCACCCCTGTCTCGTCCGTTCTCTTGTTTTCTACCCGTATCGTATTTCTTGGTGATGCTTTCTTTTTCCTGCTAGCCCCATCCGAGATCTCAAGAGCCCCTGATGCTAGGGAGGTGGGGAACCGTTCGAGGCAGTGCAAGAAGCGTGCATGTTTGCAAGGGTAAGCTGTGTTAAGACAACAGCTGACCAAAGGGAAAAAAAAAAGCTCGGGCTTTCCAACGACGTGATCTCGGGAAGGGGAAAAGGACAAAGAGCGTCATCACCAACCTAGTGCTAAACCTCCAAATATGCTATAATACGAGTTTTCCGGTGTTGGTGGAAAGGGATGAACACGGCAATCTTAGACCATGGTTTTATCTTGTGGATGGGCGCGCGCATCTCTAGCCAAGCCTGCCCGTTCGGGATTACACATACACACACACACACATTTTTCAGTCGAACCTCGAATCTCCCCCTCCCCCCAATCCCCAAACATGTACTCCGTATAATACCACCCAGGAGGAAGGACTACCGAACCCGAACAGTGGCTCCCGTTCATCATGGGTACTCTCTCGTATTACGAAAATGGAAACAAAGCGAGCAAGCGGCTCTGGTAGTTCAGCGTGGCTTTGTGGTTCTCTTACATGTGCGAACAAGAGGTATCTTACCAGTAATATACGTGGGCAAGCGTGTGTGTGTGTGGGGGCGGGATGCCAATCCTCCAATTGTCGTTTGCCTTCAAGCTGATAACGTGACCTGAGCTTAGTTGGGCTGGCCCTAGCGGCACCCCGGAAGCTTGCCAGCAGGTTTTAGCAGCGGCATTTCCAGTGGCTATTTTTTGTGGGCAACTCTGGAGACGGCTTCCAGACGGCCTTTTCGCAGTCCGCGGCCATCGTAAGACGCCATGTCCCCTAAGGGAGATATGCTCCAGCCCGCAGCATTCTCACCAGCATTCTCACCAGCATTCTCAGCAGTGAATTACAGCACACGTGCAGCTTGTATCTTGCTTTCTCATGCTTGAGCTTCCATGCTCGCGAGATACCGCAGAGCTTAGCCCTGGCAGCTAAAGGAATTCGGTATTTTTTCGCGCTAAGCAAAGCACCGTTTGTCCCAAGGGGCCTCCCCATTCGCCCTGTACTATGCCTTCTAGGGCGCTAAAAATGCCTTCTAGGGCGCTAAAAATGCAGGAGGGTTCCTTCCCATATAATACCCCGAGACTTCCGCTGCAGACAGCGGCCACAGCTACTAGAACTGGGCGCCCCACCCCTGCTTCAGGCAACCACTTACCACTCTCTACCTGCTGAACACAGCTATCATTTCTGCCAGCCCTCTCTATTGCCGCGCGAGTCCCTTCTCTCGCTCCTCTCTTCCTTCGCCTTCTGCCTCTTTCCTCTTCTCGACATCCATGGATTGCCGGACTGCCGGAAACAAATATAGCCAGCCAGCGAATTAAGAAGAGAGCGAAGGGCCGTCTTGTTACTCTCCTCGACATCTCCTTTTTTGAGCCTTTCTTTTTTTGCGCTCTCCTTTCTTTTCCTTTCCCATTCCCAGTTCTCCCTGCGTTTTGTCCACTCTCTTCCACGCCACCCTCTCTCCCCTCTCTTCCCCCCTCCCCAGTTCCTCTGTTACTCTTCACCTTTTTTTGATTCCCGCCCTTCTTTGATTTTCGACAGCCAGAGCCATCCGACGGGATCCCTTTCTACCCTGGTCCACGACGTGCCATATCGACTCACGCCCGGCTGAGACTGACTCTTTTTGTCTCGTGGTTTCTTCGACCTTTCCAGCTGTGCTATCTCTCTCTCCCTTGCCGGCCAGGATCTTCTCGTTCTCTGCCTCAGTTTTGGCTTTTCTTGGCTCTGCTCTTTCACCGCCAGCTCTTCGTCTCGGCCCTTGCGACTTCCTTTTTGTTCGGCTCTTTTTTTCCTGTCTCGAGATACCCCTCCGGCGGGCTTCCCCGGACGATCACCACCAATAAACTACGGCCTCCCGCGACCTGGAAACTGGCTTCAAGACCGCATTCCCACAATGAATAAGCTTGCGAACCTCAACATGCGTCACTGGTCCGAGAGGATGAGCCCCAACTTTGGCATGTCCAACCGGCCTCCTAATATGCCCATGCCAAACATCAACCCACACCAGAAGATCCAAGGCTCCGCTGCTGGCGCCTCTATACCGTCCAACCTATCCGGCCCCATCTTTTACTCTTTCAACGTCCCGTTCGCTTCCGATCTTGCCGGACCCGACACCGAAGACGTCCTCCATGCTACGACCGATGCCGTCCTTCGCTGGACCCATCCCGAAGATGCCCCCGACGACGTGCCCGTGTATGAGCTGCCCGTCCATGCCCAGAACCTCGCCAACCTGGGCAAGCTGTGCAACGATATCTCCGTCAGCAGCCTGGAGATTGAGGCCGACATCATCACCGCTGTGCCGAAACACCTCAAGACCCAGGTGACCACCGTCTGCTTGGTTGGTTCTCCCGAGCTCGTCTACCGCACACGCGAGACCATACTGAACGAGACGCCTCTCTCCCTGGTGCGTGTTTCTCTCCCTGGATGCCGGCCTACCTGTTTCCTGTGTTTCTGCGCCTCTGCTTCTGCGCTGCTTTTGTATTTTTGGAATCCCGTGGTGCTATTGGCGCAGCCAATCATCTACGTCTAATCGCTAACCTGTACACGCAGCGTTGCACCACGGTCGATATCAATGGTGACATGGTCGCCGATCTCACCGCCGGTACCCTGAACAAATCAGTGACCGATACGTTGGACAACATCTCGGCCTACTGTGGCGTGGATATATTCCTTCTCGGCCCGAAGCTCACCCCCATTGTCGACGGCCTGAATGGCGACACCGAGCTGCGTCGCGACCAGCGTTGGAGAGTCGCCATCTACGGTGACATGCTGTCCTCCGAGCACGCCAAGACACGCGTGTTGATTCACATTGATCAGATGGTATGTTGCAAACCACGACGAACCCGCGAGGCCTTAGCGTGCTGACCGTTTTTCAGCTGAACCGGGCTGTCGATATCCTGCGCCTGGACTCGTCCTTCCACCAGCCGCTGTGTGGCCGCAACAGAAAGAACATCAAGCTCATTGAATCCTCCACCGGGACCGCCATCTACATGCCGCCGCCGTTCTCGACCGTTCTTCGCTACTGCCCGCCAAACGCGCGTGCCCGCGACCCTAATGAGATTTTTATCACCGGCGACAACCAGGACAACATCATGGCCGCCAAGAAGAAGATTCACGACATACTTTCTCGCACCCGTCTTTTCCTCAAGGACATTGTCGTTCCGTCCGAGAAGATCGACAACATCCTGCTCAGCCGCATGGACAAGGTCCGCAAAATCACCGAGGCCAATGGCGCCAATATCATCTTCCCTGTTCTCGGCTCCCGGCAGAACACCGTCCGCATCCAGGCCACCGAGAACCTTCACACTGAACGTACTGCTCGCGAGCTGATGGCTCTGGCTGGCCAGTTCTACAGTGGCTACTGGGCCATCTCGCAGCAGGACCCTCGGCAGGTCCCGAACCCTGTCGAGATTCAGGCCATCCTCGGCGAGGTATGCGCGAATTCGGATGCCGACGTGTCTTTCCAAGCCTGGGCTTTCAGCATCACCGGCTCAGATGACGCCGTTAAAGCTGCCCTGATGGTGCTGTCGCAGATCAAGTTTGCCGTCCAGTTGCCGTACCAGATCAAGGTCAAGATTGAGCTTGCAAATGAGCACAAAGAATTTGTCAGTGGCAAGAAGAACGGCAAGATCAACAAAATTATGGGACAGAGTAAGTTTTTTTTGTCTATGCTTTGCCCACCTTCATTAACCTCTCATTTAGGCAATGTGCAAATCTTGTTTGAAAGCTTCGGCGAGTACAATTTCAACATCGACGTCAACGCTCAGTCGTATGAGTCGATGAAGCAGGGTCTCTCGTTGGTCGAGCAAGAAATGCCGGCGTCGATTTCCTTTCATGTTCCGGATCAGTACCACAAGCGCATCATTGGAATCGGAGGCCAACACATCCAGCGCATCATGAAGAAGCACTCCGTCTTTGTCAAGTTTAGCAATGCTATGGACAGAGGTACGGCGTTTTTTTTTTCTCTATCATCATTCTATCTATGCTGACGTTTTTCTCTTTAGGCGGCATTGGCCGAGAAGACGATGACATCAGAGTTGACAACGTCATCTGCCGTACTCCGGCTCGTAATGCCCAGAATCTCGAGCTTGTCAAGTCAGAGATTCTGGAAATGGTGGACAGAGTGGTACGAATTGTCCCAGTATGCTAAAAATCCTCGGGTGCTAATCTTGTTTCTTCTTCTTCCACAGGATTCAGAGTTCACTTCCCAAATCGTCAATGTTGATCGTCTTTACCATCGCCAGCTTCTTGCTCGTTTGCCTGATTTGGAGACTCTCGAGAAGAAGTGGAACTGCAAGATCAGCTTCCCGAGCACCGAGCAAGCGAGCGATGAGGTCACTGTTACAGGTCCCCAGTGGCAAGTGCCTCTGTGTGTGGACGCATTTTTGGTATGCAGCAGTAAATTTTGTTCCGTCTATTTTGTCACATGCTAACACAACTCTAGGGCATGGTGCCGGATAACCATGAGCTCGTCTTCCAGCGGACTCCTACCCTGATCAAGTATCTCGAGTCTCCTGAATTTGCCCACGAGCTGGTCCCCAAGTTGAAGAACCAGCACGAAGTTGAAGTTTCTGTCCACCAGAACGCGAACGAAACGACGGAGGACGGTAGCCCAACTGTCACGCTACTATGGACGTTTACTCGAAACAATGCGGGTGGGCTCCGCGACGCTATTGAATTTCTTTACTCCGAGTTGGCTACGGCCAGTGTCGAAGTCACTGTTGTCAAGGGCTCCATCCCCCGCCCAAAGTCCGATACATTTGAGGAGTCTCTCCAGTACTTTGACTCCAAGCTGCTCCAGCATGCCCCTGCCGCTGTTGGCACGGACTCGCCCACGAAGTCTGCCTTTGGAGATGAGGTGGCCCGCGAACGCAGCACTATTTTCGACCGACTTCGCAAGCCGGGCAGCATGTCGTCGATCTCGTCGTTTTTGGATCGGCGCAAGAATAGCTCGCAGACGACGTACTCGCTCTTCAAGGGCTCGAGCAACGTTTCGAAGTCGTCTCTCATCTCCATCGAGTCCACGCGGAGCTTCAATGCCGACCGCAATCCCTGGAACGATAGCGGTGTCAATCTTCCAGAGGAGGACCATCCCTGGGTGGTCCGGCCGTTTAGCAATGGCATGGAACATCATAGCCTGACCATTCCGCAACCCGGTGATATGACACCTCGCCACAATGCCCGACAGTCTGCTGACAGCGGCCGTCCTTCTACCTCTCATTCTACCAATTCAGGATACCCCGGTCACATTGGACCATTCCGTTAGATGTTCTTTTCCAAAGTCGATTTTGTGTTTTTTTCATCAGTTAGACACTGCGGGAGAAGAAAAAAAAATCGAAAATACCCCCTTTGGCTGGATATACCCTGGCGCGCAATACCCCTCCGGTCATGGAATTGATGGACGACGGATGCATACGATTTGTTTTCCGTCTTTTTGTGTACTGTTTTGTTATTTTACTTTTGCTGTTTTTTTTTCATTTTTGTTTCTTGAGTGTGTCACTCCTTGAATGTTCTCGTGTCTTTTTCTCATGATCTTTTTCCTGGCTTCGACACCCGTTTTGTGGCACACGATGCAAACGATGCAATGCGAATGATATCCCAAGTTTTTTATACCAAAAAAAGAAGAGAGTTGATTTTGGTTTGATATTCATTGTTCGGCAATGGTTCTCGTTTTGTTTTTCAGAAAAAGCATTTGGCACTGCGAACCGCCTCCGCCTGGCTGGGGGGTGTAAGAGCCTTAAACAAAAGTGTGTGGTGCTCTCGGGAGATCTGCTGTCGATACTGTCTATACGCACAAAGAAATAATACAAAGAGTTCAGGTAGATCAGAGGTGGCATAAATCGAACAGGCATTGCATGACTTGTTGATCTGAGGTCCTTTATGCAGGTCATCGGATACATTTATGGATACTCTGCAGTTCCGAGTGTCTGGGTCTGTGTAACGAGAACCATCGTCGGCTGTCTTCTTGTTAATCACGCCTATTTCCCCCCTGCCCTCAATACATATGGCATAAATGTCTTTTGAAAACTACATCGAAAAAAAAAAAACCAAAAGGCAAAGCCTACATGGACGCGGTGCTCTCCTACTTTTTTTCCTGACTCACGCAACCCCAGTTTTTTTTATTTTTTTTTTACCCATAGCGTTTCTGAATTTTTCTTCGCTTCTCAGCTCTATCTTTTTCCCAGTGTGGGACATGCCTCCAACTACTTCTCTGGGCATGTTGAATGGCGATATGAGAAGCATGTTCTTTCATCTCCTACTAGTCATCCTCCGGATTCTGTAGATTCAATCAGCAAGCCGTGGGTCTTGGATGCAATTATGCTGGACTCACTGTGACCGTGCATAGGCTTCCGGGGGTCAGACATCCAGTTTCCTTTCCAAGTCTCGCGAGAACAATGCTTTTGTCCTGCTCCGCAACGATGCCCATGGCCTGGTTAACATGCTCCATCAGTGTGTCATACTGCTCCTTCACGCTGTGTTTGAGCACAGAACGTGGAGCCATCGCCTGGCTTCTGGGAGCTACCACGTAGACGTTTTGAGGCCAATGTTTTTCCAAGTGAGCGTCGAGGTTGCTCTCCTGTTTCTCTGGATCTGCAGGGCTTGCCTGCTTGCGACGGAGCTTCTCTCTGCCACGCTCGCGCTCCTCGTTTTGCACTTCGCATTCGAGCCGATAGATCTTGTTGAGGAGCTCAACATAGCGGGTTTTGATGCCTTTGCTGAGCAAGAGGACACATTTCCGGGACTCGAGCACTGTGAACCACTCGGGGATTTGCATGTCTGCATTTTGGAATGACTCAATGCCGTCGGTTGAATCCATGTGGAGCACACCTTTGGGGCTGGCTCCGAATTCCGAGAGAACGCTTTCAGTCAGGGTGCCATCCGTGGTCACGGAAGCACACTGGGAGAGAAGGCCGCTACTCTGGGACGTGATGCTGAGCAAGTCATCGTCTATCTGGTCGTCGTGAGACCCTATGCACTTGCTCATCTCAGCATCCGACGCCTTGCAGCATGTGGCATCTAGCATGCTAAGCAGCAGTGCCTCAAACCTCTTGTCTTGAGATTCTAGGCGATGGCTGACTTCGGCAGTTTGATTGGCGAGGATCCTCGTCTGCCACTTCAAAGTCTTCTTAAGATCTTTCACACTCCCAGACAGCCCCGGCCTCTCGCTCCGTAAGCGGCGGAGAGCGGCGACTTGCCGCCGCACTTTGTTCAGCTGTTGAGTCTTTCTGACAGTGTCCGCGTGGATGGCCTGCCGCTTTTCTTGATGGAGTCTGACAAGATCCTTGAGCTTCAGGGTTTGCTGGTGGTATACATCTACCATGTCTTGGATTTCGATGCCACCCATACTGGGAGAGCCATCCCGTTCTTTGGCCCGAGGCCATGTGCACAAGATGGGCTCGGAAGGGGCTGTATCACCCATGCGGGCAGGTGTCTTTGGGAAGGTCCGGTGGCAGCTTTTCGCCCGCCGTGGACTGACCTGAGGCTGAATGGTTCCAGTGGTGCCGCCATACGAGTGGAAGGACACTCGACGGAAGTAGGCCAGATCCCGTGGCTGCTTGACATCCGAGTTTTCTGGCGAGCTGTATAGGCTTGATACTGCGTCCATGTCATAATCGAAGCTCCCCGAGCTCCAGCTGCCAGCCAACGTAGAGTGGACATCACGGTCATTGGCCGTAGCCAGTGTTGCTGACGGCATCTTGTGCGAATCAGGTCGATATGGGCAAAAACCCCAATGACATAGGAAGGGAAAGGAGCGTGTAGGGAGAAGTTTTTTGCCGGTTGGTGAAAGAGAGATGTGTGCAAACATCCACATGCAGTTATGGGCTCTATTGTCCAATCAGTCGAGAAGACGTTCAAGTATAGAGAAGGGTTTCTTTACCACGGATGAAAAGAAGAGAAAAAAAAGCTTGAAAAACGAAGAGGCAGAAGTAATGGTGACGAGGAGGCGAAGGCGGAGTGAACATGTTGACGGGGTGGCTCTAATACGGCGATGGACGGCAGAAATTTTCGGAGAGTGAGCAGTGACGAAAACACGTCATGCTAGGCAGAAAAAATTGGCATTATTACTGAGACAGTGAATGGGGAAGGAGATGTCTGATGCAATGGTCGAGGAAGGGTCCTGGAGGCAAGCACGACCCAGGCGGGTGACGTGATGGCCAAACAGGCAACAACCAGGGCATCTCGCAGAAGAGAACCTGTATGGCTCTTTCCCTCTCGATGTCGGTCCATGATGCTAAGGACGAGATGACATCACGAGGAGGCCTTCACGGGAGCATATTACTCTGAACAAATCTGCCGATGGCGGGCGCACTGGTCTGTGCAACAAGCCCAACTTGTCTCACTTGGTGGCTGCCTGCAGAGGACTCTTCCGGTTTCGGACACGATCTTTTCTGGCCTGTCTGTCCCTTTGGGAGATGCAGTGATGGAGATTCGACGTATCGTACATTATGGAGATTAGAGTTTTTTTTTTCCTTTTTTTTTTTTTTTTTTTTTTTTCTTTCTTTCTTTTTGAAATCAACAAAGTACACTAGGCCGCCAGCGGTCCCACGGCGACATTTTCGCGCTGCCGCTGCTCCCTGAGTCTTTCCAGCGTGGAGGACTCTCTCTCCTTGCGCCGACGGAGAGCTTCGAGGTCAGTGAAGCGTCCGCGGGCGCCGTGCTTCAGCTTGGTGATCATGTCGGAGGCGGTGCCGCGGGTGATGCTGTCGGCGTCGAGCTTTTCATCCTGCTTGCTGCGCAGCTTGTTGAGGAAGTCGAGCTGGCCTTGGGTGGGCGGCCCCTTGCGCCAGCCCTGGTAGCGGTTGATAAAGGGCCGGGGGAAGATCTTGGAGGCGTAGTTGTCGGCACCGTGGACGGCAGCGGTCAGCGTGGGAGCCCGACAGACGGTCCGAGGCGCCGCATAGGGCGATTTGGAGATGCCGGCCGGCAAGGCCCGCACTTCGACCACCTTGTAGCGGCCGTCGTCTTTTGCGGCACCCGATGCCTCCCTGTCTTGCACTTCCCCTCCCTCCTCCTCCTCCTCCTCCTCCTCCTTCTTCCCCTCCTCGGCCTCGATCCGCAGGTAGGTGCCCGTGGGCCCGCTGAGGACGTAGCGATCCTTGCCGACCTGCACCCAAGCGTGGTGGCTGACGGCTCGAATGTGGCGCTCGCCAGAGGTGTCGGCGATGAGCTCAAGCACGGAGTCGTAGTCGGTAAAGGTGACGCTCGTGATGGGGGCTTGGCCGCCGCTGGCGGGATTGGACAAGGAGGAGGAGGCGCGGTCGGCCTGGCTCTTGCGGTCCTCTTCGGCCTGCTGTCGATCCTTGGCCGAGCGCATGTCGTCGACGGAGGCTTCGGCGACCAGCTCGCCCGGGTCGAGGCCGAAGAGGGTGGGGGTGGTGACGATGCCAGTCTCGAGGCTGGACACCATGTCGATGACGTGGCAGTTGGTCTTGCCGGCGTGCAGACGCATGCCGCGACCGATCATCTGGACGAGCAGGTTGCGGGACTTGGTAGGGCGGGCGAGGATGACGCAGTCGACGGTGGGCAGGTCGGTGCCCTCGGTGAAGACGCCGCAGTTGACGAGGACGGGGAAGTCGCCGCGCTTGAAGGCCTCGAGGCGCTGGCTGCGCTCGACCTTGTCGGTCTCGCCGGTGACGAACTGGGCGTCGGCACCATGCCGACGGAAGGTGGCGGTGAGGTCGGCGACGTGGTTCAGGTCAACGCAGAAGACGAGGGTGGACTTGCGGCCGGCAGCATGGGCCTTGGCCAGCCAGGTGCGCACGGTGATTTCGTTGACCTGGTCGGTGTTGACGGCCCGCGACAGGTCGCCCTGCTGGAAGTCCTTGCCGGCGGCGCTGCGGACCCGCGACAGATCGGCCGTGGAGGCGACCGTCGTGAAGACGACGTCGGACAGCCAGCCGTCGCCAATCATGTCGACATAGTCCTTGTGGTAGACGATCTCGTCAATGGCTGCACCCAGAGCCAGGCCGTCGAAGCGCGAAAAGGTGGCCGACACGCCGACCAGCGCCGGGCCGTCGCGCTTCGTCTTGCTCTCGCCGTCTTCGCCCTTGTCACCCTTGCCACCCTTCTTTTCGGCCAGCCCAAAGTGCTCCAGCGCCCGCATGTAGCCCGGGGCCACAATGTGGTGGGCCTCGTCGACCAGGACGAGCTTGAAGCGCTGGGGGTTGAACTTGTCGATGCGGCGGCCCGAGGTGATGGACTGGATGCTGGCAATGGTGATATCTGCGGTGCCGCTGGCGTGCAGCGAGCCCATCTCAATCTCCACCGTCTTGTCTGGGTAGGCCCGCGTGCAGTGCCGGGCAGCCTGCTCGACGAGCTCGCGGCGGTGGGCAAGAATCAGCGTCTGGTCGGCATAGGGGGCGGCGGGGCGGACGCGGTCGACGAGCTGAGTAAAGATGACCGTCTTGCCTGCGCCCGTGGCCAGGGAGATGCCGAGACGCCGCTTGCCGCTGCCGAGCGAAGCCAGCACCGACTGGATGCACTCTTCTTGGTAGTCACGCAGGAGAAGGGCGGGCAATGGCGACGCCTTTTCTGCGGCGGTGGCAAAGGTCCGCCATGCTGGGCGCCTCAAACGAAACGGGATGCACCACACCAGAGGCCTCGATGCTTGTCCCAGCATTGCATTGTATCGGGGGTGCAGCGTGCCTGGCGGCGTGTCTGCAAGTGAGGTCGTTCAATCGATCATTTTCTTGTGGTTTGATGTCACGTGAATGCACGGGCCAGGCTGCGGATCTCAAGAAAGGGAGCTAAGCAGCTGGCCCCACTAAAATTTCAAGACGTCAAAGTGAAAAAACCAAGGAAGACTGCTGCTACACCCCTTCGTACTTGAAGTCCAAGACAATAGGAATTGATTGCTTGGCATGGAATTTTCAAGAAAGCGTTTAAGATAGTTTCATAAGGGAACGTGGTGAAGCCGGAGCCATGGCGTCGACCCAGTCAACAGATGAGCCGACGAACGGAAAGCAAGAGCGAGACGGCGAGGATGAGGACGAAAAGGATGAAGAGGACGAGGCATTGAACCTGTATTCCGCACGGCGTGAGATTGAGTCGGACAGCAGCGAATTTGTGCCGTCCGAGTTGTCGCCAGAGCCGGACCCGGTGCCAGAGCCAGAGCCAGAGCCAGAGCCAGAGCCAGAGCCAGAGCCGGAGACAGCGTCAGAATCGGCGAGCACCCCGGAAGATGACGACAACTCAGAAGCCGCTGCTGCAAGCCCAAAAGATACGGCAGCGTCCGACGCGGCGGAGCAGGTGCAGGCCAACGGTGTCAAGCGCGGCAGCGAGGCGGTCGAGCCGGAGGAGGGAGAGCAGCAGCGGCGGCCAAAGAAGCGGTTCAAAAGGCTGGCGGTGGCAGCGTATGCGGACCTGGTGGACGACGACATGGCGGACGTGCGCGCGGGCAGCGCGCGGGACAGCAGCTGGCCGCAGCTGGCGGCGTCGCAGGTGGGCCTGACGACGTGGACGGCGGCGGAGAAGCACCGGCTGTACGAGGCGCTGGGGCGAGTAGGGCAGGACGACGTGGCGGGGATTTCGGCGCGGGTGGGCAGCAAGAGCGCGCTGGAGGTGCGGCACTACCTCTGGTTTGTGGGCGAGGCGGCGGCGCAGCGGCGGGCGGCGGAGTACAAGCCGCTGCGGTCGCTGGCGCCGGCGGCGTTTCCGGCGGCACACGAGACCAGCGCGGCCGGGTGTCGAATCCTCGGGTGGTTGGCGGACGCGGTGGCGGCGCAGGAGCAGGACGAGGAGGACGCGGCTGGGCGGGCGGTCTGGGGCTACGACGGGTGGATCGTGACGGAGGACAACTACGAGGCGTGCAGGCGGACGGCCGGGCAGCGAGCGAAAAAGGCGGCGGCGGCAGCAGCAGCACACAGGTCGCCGCTCACGCTTTTCCGGGTGCGCAAGTGGTTGGCCTTGTCGAGACAGTTGTTTATGAGCAGCGGCGACGACGAGGACAGAAAAGACGAAGACGAAGACGACTGGCGAGCGACGGAGCCGCCGGCCATACGCATGGAGGCCCTGGTGGACTTTGAGGCGATCGTGGTGTCGCTGCTGCAGCGGCTGGTGGCGACGACGCTGTTTGTGGCGACGTCGCGGCTGCGGATGCTGCGCGACGAGCGGCCCAGCATGCAGCAGGTGCGGCTGCAGGACGTGCAGGCAGCGCTGGCCTCGCTGGGCGTGGCGCCCAACAGCCGGGTGTTTTGGGCGCGGAGCGCGCGGCGATTGGGCCTGCAGGTATACCGGCACCGGACGGGACATTCGGCGGAGGAGGGCGACCAGGAGCCGATGACATACGAAGAGGTGGAGGAGGCACTGATGCCTGATCTCGCCGACGACATTTCGCTCGACGACTTTGTGGATCCTGGATCGCCCGAGCTGAGTGGCGATGAGGAGGAGGACGACGACGAGGAGGAAGAGGAGGAGGGAGAGGAGGAGGAGGAGGAGGAAGAGGAAGAGGATGATGAAAACGAAGAAGAAGAAGAGAAAGAGGACATGGCGGAGCGGGTGCGCGTGGAGACGGACGAGGCGATCAAGTATACGGCGCTCGGCCTGGGCGACACGCATTGGCTGCGACGCAACCTGCAGAAGCGGATCCAAGCAGAGCTGAGAGAGGACGACGCGGCCGAGATGCTCGACGTGCAAGCGAGCCGCCAGGCCGAAGAGGCGCTGCTGAGGTACCTGGAGCTGGCTGGGGCGCAGGGGGAAAAAGAGGCAAAGGGGGAAGAGGAAAAGGAGGGAAAAGAGTCACAGTCGCGGTGGCCTGCGGGCGAGACGGTGGCGAAGCCGACGCTGTCTTCCAACACGGGCAGCAGCGTGCAGCAGCGGACGTTTCCGGTGGAAGAGGTGATGGGGACTGGCGGAGACTGGCGGGAGCGGCTGGTGTATGTGAGCGAGTGGGAAGGAGAGGCAGAGCGTGAAGAGAGTGAGGGCGAGGTTGAAAGTGAGGGCGAGGAGAGTGAGGAGAGCGAGAGTGAAGGTGAGGGCGAGGAGGGCGAGAGTGGAGAGAGCGAGGAAGAGAAAGAGGACGGCATAATGGAGTTTGATACCCAGTGATTTATTTATTCATTTATTTGTTTACAATTGCGTCGCACCGCTCCCAAAGATGCAGTCCTGGCGCGTGCGGCGGTCCCAGACGACGGCGCCGTCGCTGCGGCGCTTGAAGTAGACGATGCGGTGCTGAGGAATAAAGTCGTCGTGGGTCTGCTCCGACTTCCAGGCCTCGAGGGCGCGCTCGCGCACGCCGAGAAAGCGGTCCTCGTAGCCGACCAGGTAGTCGCTGCGGTCGAGCTGCGGGTCCCAGCGCAGGCGCTGGATGACGTCCTGGGCAGAGCGGAGGGGAGGAGTCGGTTGGGGGGGAGCAGCTGTCTGTCGGGGGGTCTCGGCCTTTCTAGTCTTTGGGCTGCACTCTTGCCGCTGGTCTTCTCCTTCCTCCTCCTCCTCTTCCTCCTCGTCGCCCCCGTGCTCGCCCCAGGGCCGGTCGTCGAGCCGCAGCCGGTCGACGTCGCCGAGATCGGCGCGAGTGACGACGTCGACGCCGAACCACATGTGCTGCGGATCGTAGTGGCCGGTGTCGCTGCGGATCTGCCGCGCAAAGTGGGCGAGGGCCGCATGCAGGGCGTCTTTGGCGAGGCCGGCAGGCCCGTCGAGGCCGACGAGGTAGCAGCCTTGGTACTGGCCGTCGGCCTCGTCGGCGTCGGCCTCGACAAACCGGCCCGGCCAGATGCGGGCCTGCAGAGACGGCAGCCGGCGGGAGAGGTCGGCCAGCAGCCGCGCGCAGCGCCACTCGAGCCAGCCGACAAAGGCGGCACCGTGCCGCAGCGACAGGCTCCAGTACTGCAGGTCGATCTTGACGTAGGCGCGGTAGGCGCGGACGAACGCGGCGGGACCCGGCGGCAGGCCGGCGGTGACAGAGGGCGCGACATCGCCGGCGAGAAAAGCTGTCCAGTTGGTGGCATCATTGTGCTCAAAGTGGTCGGCGGCCTGCTGCAGCGCGCGAGCCAGCACGCGCACAGACGACAGCGAGGCCTCGTGGGCGGTGCTGAGCTGAGGGGGGTGGAAGCCGAGGATGACGAGGGGGTCGCGGGCCAGAGGGGCGTAGCGCAGGCCGGCGCGGTGGAAGAAGGGGTCAAAGGCCATGCGGGCAGCCCAGTCAAAAGCGGCGTAGTGCCGGAAAAAGGTGGCGAGGATGTCCGGGACGGAAGCGGAGATGTGGCTGCGGGCGGCCGTCAGCTTCATGACGCGGCCGAGCAGCACGGAAATGTGGATGCCGCCGAGGTAGCCCAAGCGGGCGGCGTAGAGACCGCGGGCTCGGGCCCAAGTCTGGATGGTCCGGTGGGCTGTGCGGAAGTGCGTCGCGCTGCAGAGCCGGCCGTCGTCGTCGTCGACGTCGGGAAAGGCTGTGCGCAGATAGCCGACGTCGCGCGGGGCTTTGAGCAGGGCCAGCGTCGGCGGTGACAGGGAGTCGAAGCCGGGATGCGGATCCATCAGGAGGGCTGGCCAGGTCTCAGCCACGCGGGCAGCCTGGACGTACCGCAGGTCGACGCGGAAGCCGCCGACCGCGAGCTCGAGCATGGTGCCGGTGAGGGTGCGCAGGCGGCCCATTATCCGGATCTGCGGTCTGTCGGGGCCCGGAACCGCCGCCCGCAGACGCTGCAGGGCCAAGGCAAAAAAGACAGGAGGCGGGAAGCTGCCGATGGCCAGACAGTCGAGACCCGAGGCCGGCGTGTCGACGCCGAGCGCAAACGAGCCCACCGGCACAGCGACGAGCTGCCGGATGATCCCGTCGGTGGTCTCGACGACGAGGCCGTCGGCCAGGAGGCTGCAGAGGTGCTCGACCGCAGCGCGTCGCTGCGCCGCCTCGTCAGCCGACGGCACCGCCCCGAGGCCGACCAGAGCCGCTTCCAGCGCCGCTGCGTCAGCCAGAGGACCCGTGGCTCGCACAGGCTCCACCGGCACCACCAGCGCGGCGACCTTTGAGATGTCGTCGTCGTCGTCTTCTCCAAACGGCTCGGGCCGGGCCAGCCTCTCCAGCCGCCCATCGTCCAGGTGCACCACTCCCCACAGCCGCATCCGCCGCTTCTCCCGCACGAGAATGTGCAGCCGGTCCGCTCGCCACGCCACCGCCGGCAGCTGCTCCACCTTGCGCAGCACCCGCGTGCCCCCTGTCGCGTCGTCCTCCTCTACACTCACGCCGCTCTGGGCCACCGTCATGTGCATGCGAAAGGGCTCCTCCTCACTTTCTGGTCCGCCGCCGTGCAGCGCCGCCAGGATGCTCGCCCGCAGCGCCCGCAGCCGCTCTGCACAGCCGTCGGCTCCCCGGCCGTCGTGCAGAAACAGCGTCTTCCCCCCCCCGGTGGCTGAACACGCCGGCCGTGTCGAGCGAGATGTCCATGGTGCCGGCCGTGGCGTCGGCCGCCAAAACGCCGCTGATCCGCTCCGCCGCCGCCGCCAAGCGCTCTGCCGCCACAAACGGGTACACCACGTTCACGTGCGGCGGCCACCTGCCGTGCGCCTTGTCGTAGAGCGCCCGCAGCTTGTTCACCGTCGGCCAGCAGCTCTCGGGCGGCACCAGGCACAGCGCCGTGTCGTGCGACTGGATAAAGTCTCCCGTCGCCATCTCTCTCTCTCTCTCTCTCAGTGAGTGTTAATAGGCCAATTGCTCTTTCGTCTTACTCCTTGTATTTCTCATCTTCTCTTCGTTCTTATATAAGTCATCTCCTCCCGAATCCTCAGCCTGCTCCACCCGAAAACGCCAACCGGGAATGACTCACTGCTGGACGAGACGGCCGTGAGTCAAGGGCTGCGCGCTTGTCCTATTGAGTGTTCTGCTGAGGCGCAGCCTCGCAGCTCGGAATGCCCAGGAATACATCATGACATGAAAAAGAAAACCCCCAAACGCCTGTGCTAAATACCCCAACTCCAATGGAATGCTCGCCTGTCCTCACTGGTCTCCCCCCCAGTCCACCGACACGGTGCCCTTGCCGACGCCCTCCATGAGCGCCTCCAGCTTGTCCTCGCTGGTCACCCAGCCGAACCGCTTCGTGCTGATGGCGTACCGGATCGGGTCCCGCCACTCCCGCCACCACGTCTCCTCGCTCTGCACCGCGCACACCCGTCCGGCCTCGCCGTTCTTGTGCGTCGCAAACGGCCACACCGCCTTGACCACCTCGTACGTGCTCTTGCCCGTAAACAGCGTCGTCACCGTCGTGAAAAACTTGTTGACCCGGTCCGGGCTCTGCACCACCACCCGCGCGTGCGTCACCGGAAACGCCACCGTCACCACGCCCCGGTACGCCGTCGCCGCCACCAGGCTGCGGATCTGGCCCTCGAGCCAGTTGTGGTCCAGGTTCGCCACCTGCCGCTCCAGCACAAACGTCTTGACCGACGCCGAGTCTTCCACAAACTCGCGGCACCACGCCTCGATCTCGCTGTTCTGGCTGTTTTGGCTGTCGCCCCCGTTTCGTCGGCTGCCCCCCGGCGGCCCCGTCACCCGCGACGGCTTCGCCCCGCCGCACAGGGCCAACTCGCCCGTGCCCACGCACCGGGTGTAGTTCATCCGCCGCTGCTCGTCGTCCGGCACCAGCAGCGCCATGAGGTTGAGCTTGATGGCAAAGTCCGTCTTGCGCCCCCGGCTGCCCCGGATGTGGATCATCGGCTTCGGCGGCACCGACGCCTGCGACCGCACCAGCCCCGCCAGCGCCGTCACCGTCGCCGACAGGTACGGCGCCGTCGTCTTGAGCGTCACCTGGTCCCCCGACAGCTCAAACAGCGGCGGCGTGTACAGCCGGTAGTCCAGCCGCGGCAACCCCGGGTACCGCGACGGCGCTTTCCGCCCCGCTTCCGCCACCGCCGCCGCCGCTGCCGTCCCGTGCTGCTGCTTCAGCGCCTCTTCGTGTGCCGTCGTCGCCGGCACCGAGTACGGCGGCAGCGCCGGCCCGTCGTCCTCTCTTGCTGCTGCTCCTGTTGCTGCGCCTGCTGCTCCCGCTGTTCCCGCTGCTCCCGCTGCCCCTTCGCCCGACGACCCCGCCGCGTAGTGATTGCCGTCGTCGTAGCGTCCCGAGCCGGCGCTCGTCGGTGATCGTGCCTCTGCCTCCTCTGCCGCCATCTCCTGCTTCCTGTAGTACGCCTCCACCCGCGCCTTTTCTACCACCGCCGATGCCATAGCTCAGAGTCCACTGGCCTGTCCGTAGCAGCTGCGCTTTGGCTGTTCAATCGCCGCTTCGATTGCCCTTCCGCCGTGCTTCCCGCTGTGTCTTTTGGTGGGCGTTGGAGGGGAGAAAGAGGGGAGGGGCGATTGGTATTTTGGGATGGAGCTTTGGGATGAAACAAAAGGTGCGATTCGACTTTCACTGCACCACCCGTGAGAATTATCTTACGTCGCTGGTGCGAGGCGCAGCTCAGCCCCCTGCGGGAAATATGGTTGCCTGACAAGCTGACGCTAGGCCCCCCAAAGCACCTTATCTTACCGCCGCTAGCTCCCCTAGCATTTGCTCCGGCCTCGCAATCTCCAGCGCCTCGGACCCTTGGCAGCCGCTAACAATACAGGCTCTTTTCACATTCGGATTCAGGCTAGCAGCAAGGCTGAAAATAGAGTTGAGCTCAATCGCATCTATGCAGCACGAAGGGCTGAGTGGTTCCTCGGGTTTGTAGGCAAACGGGGGATAGAAGCGTGGAAGTCAGATATTAACCGGGTTACCAACCGTTTGGAAACGCCAACAATCGTTTACGCGTGCATCGTTTTGGTACCGCTTGGCCACTAGACGGTCATAGCTGTTACTACTGCAAACAAACATACAGCGGGCGTACTTGTTTCGACTCCGCTATAGCGGAAGCTGTTTAACAGTTCAAGTAGTGGGCTCCAATAGCGTTGTGTTGGTTCTTTAGATTCGTTATATGCCCATTCTAACAGTATCTAACAGTATGTTCTATTTGAGAAACGTCCAAGGACGAGATCCCCACTGATGTAACCGATTTCGTGGAAACGACTCATGTGACCAGAACGGCACGACCGCAGCTTCCAACAGCAGGTTTGCGCGTGTCATCTCGGAAACCCTCTAGATAGCCTCATCTGCCCTTCAATTGGGCATCGGACTACATCGCCTGCACAGACTTGGCAAAGCGTTCGGATGAACGAGGTGACGGTTGACTGGCTGGCCATTCTCAGCACCCGTGTTGCTTGCCACGTCCTGCAACGTGGCGGCTCGGCTGAGTAGAATGGTCACATGTCAGACGCAGAGTCCCTGGATGCCGATAGTATAATTGTGCTGTCTCGGGCATTTCTCGTCATGCATTTTATGTCTCGTGCATTTCGTATTCTGGTCAGTGTCCTTTCAAGGCTGGGCGTTCCTTCGTTTATTTTTGAGACATCCCGAGGAATAGCGTAGTAATATCTTACCGCGGCGCGACCACTAATATCCAGACCCCTGTTGCTAACCCTTTTGGATACATTTGGCCCAAGCTGCTTCCGCCTGACATTCCCTTCGCTCCTTCTCCTTTTTTGTCATCGCTAGCTCCTTTGGTTCTTCAGCTGTTAGCTCAGGTGCTCTGTGCCTATTCCACTCGTTTCCAGTTTTGCGGTGTCCTGACCGTTGAGCCGACTGGCCTGATGCCATCATCTGGATCTTCACCCTTCTAACCAGGAGACAACAACGTCACAGGTATCAACCGACTCGCGTCAGCACGTCTGGCCCCATCCTGCAGGGCCCGTCCGACCGCACATCCGACGGGCTTTCACCCCCCCCTCCTGGAACACTCCAGAATCCACAATCCGCCATCTGGAGACGGCCTCAACACCGATCGAACCAAGTCGAGCCTCGCTGTTCTCTTTCTTTCTTTCTTTCCCCAAACAACAAACATTGACGCCAGTTTTGTCCATCTCCAGCGTCCTCTTCGCCATTGACCTCGCCCTCGACTGACCGACTGACCCTCGTTGGTGGCCCGTCCACCGCTGCTGTCGCTGCCGAAGCAATGCATTCGCGCATGAACATGACGCCATGGCCAGGCGCCATCCTGCTGCTCCAGGTCCTCGCCCTCTTCAGCCACTTGGCAGAGGCGTTTTACATCCCAGGTACGACGCGCGCGCGCGTCCTGCATCTCTCGCTTGGGCGATGCTAACGAGCCAGGATGGTCCGTCAAAAGCTACGGCGACAACGAGCAGATACCACTCCTCGTCAACAAGGTCTACTCCGACAACACCCAGCTGCAATATGCCTACTTTGATCTCCCCTTTGTGTGCCCAGCCACGGGCCAGCGCCGTGTCGGCGGCCTTCTCAGCGGCCAGAACATCCCCTTGAACCTCGGAGAGGTCCTGCGCGGCGACCGCATCTCTGCCTCCGACATGGATCTCGTCATGGGCCGAAACATCGAGTGCAGCCACCTCTGCACCCGCCAGATCACCCGAAAGGAGCTGACCCGCGCAAAGGAAATGGTGCGTGACGGTTACGTCGTCGAGTGGATCGCCGACAACCTCCCCGGCGCCACCAGTTTCGTCACCGTCGACAAGACGCGCAAGTATTACGCTGCTGGTTTCAAGCTCGGTTTCACCGACGCGTCCTCTGGCCGCCCCCGGTATTTCCTCAACAACCACCACACCATTGTCATCCGTCATCGCAAGGCCCCCGGCCGCGCCGGCGACCGCGGCGCCAAGGTCGTCGTCGGCTTCGAGGTCTACAGCAAGAGCATCGGTCCCACCAACCGCCGCCTCGCCAATGGCTGCCCGGCCGATCTGCGCAAGATCGACCAGAACTTTGAGCTCTACCTCGCCCCGAACCGCACCGCCGCCGACGACACTCGCCTCAAATATGCCCACTCCTCCTACCACCCCGACATGGCCGACGACACCGCCGACGATGACGACGGCACCCTGCTCTCCATCCCCTACACCTACTCCGTCTACTTTCAGGAAGACAACTCCATCGACTGGAGCCATCGCTGGGACCTCTACTTTGTCAACCAAGAGGAGGGCTCCAAGATCCACTGGCTGGCCATTATCAACTCGCTCATCATCTGCGGCTTGCTGACCGGCATTGTCCTGCTGATTTTTACCCGGACCATCCGCACAGACATCAAGGGATACAAGGATGCCGCCGCCGAGGAGGGCAAGGCCGCCCGCAAGCGCCGCGGTCGCCGCGCTGCCGGTCGCAGCGTCGCCAGCTCGTCTGCCGGGAGCTTGACGCCATCCGCGAGCGAGAAGCTGTCCATCTCCAGCGTCGGTGCAGGTGGCGGTGGCCTTCTCGACCAGGAGGGCGATGTGGGTGACAACGCCGCCGACGACACCCTGTCCTCGGACGAGGAAGCCATCGAGGATGTCACGGGCTGGAAGCTGCTGCACGGCGATGTTTTTCGGAAGCCCGCCTACGGCTTGCTCCTGGCCCCCCTGGTTGGCTCCGGCATGCAGCTGCTGTTCATGGCGTTCGGCTTGGTCTTCCTCAGCGCCATCGGCGTGCTGAATCCGAGCTTCCGCGGTGGCTTCATCAGCTTCGGCGTCGGCCTGTTCGTCTTTGCCGGCCTCTTCTCCGGCTACTTCTCCGGCCGCGTCTACCGCACCTTTGATGGCCAAAACTGGCGCCGCAACACCCTGATCACGGCCATTCTGTTCCCCGGACTGCTGTTCAGTGCCATCTTTGTTCTCAACCTCTTCGTCTGGGCCCAGGCGTCGAGCACGGCCATCCCTTTCGGCACCCTCATCGGCATCCTGCTCCTGTGGCTCGGCATCCAGGTCCCGCTGGTCTATGCCGGCTCCTGGTACGGCTACGTTCGCGTCGGCGCGTGGGAGCATCCGACCAAGACCAGCGCTGTGCCCCGCCAGATTCCCCGGCAGGCCTGGTACATTCGCGATATCCGCTCGGTACTGCTGGCCGGCTTGATTCCCTTTGCTGTTATTTTCATCGAGCTCTTGTTTGTCTTCCAGTCGGTCTGGCAGGACAAGAGCGGCTACTACTACGTCTTTGGCTTCCTGGCCGTCGTGTCCACCATTCTCATCCTGACCATTGCCGAGGTGACCGTGGTGACCATCTACATCCAGCTGTGCTCTGAGAACTACAACTGGTGGTGGCAGTCGTTCCTCGTCGGCGGTGGCAGCTCCATCTGGGTGTTCCTGTACTGCATCTGGTACTACTTTGCCAAGCTGCACATCACTGGCTTTGTCAGCAGCCTGCTCTTTTTCAGCCACAGCTTCATGGCCTGCTGTGTGTATGCGCTGCTGACCGGCACTGTCGGTTTCTTGAGCGCCTATGCCTTCATTCGGAGGATATACGGGTGAGTTTTACTGTTTCGTCCTATGTCTATTACCTGTTACTAACTGCAAGCAGTGCTATTAAGGCGGACTAATACGTAATGAAGGTGAAGCTTGTGGGATTATAATACAAACGAAAGCGTTTCGACTGCATTCAAGATTGGCGCAACTTTAGGATAGAACGAACTGAACTGGGATATGGCGTTATTTTGGGTATGGCCGACTTTTACATGCGGCCGTAGTAATACAAAGAGTCTTTTCACACTTTGCTTCAACTTGCGTATTTGTACGGGCTTGATAGCTCGATGATCAAGATATGATCAAGTCACGTGTATGGTCACATGACATGATTCACGTGCCGTTACTAGCAATGCAGGATCGCGGTCGCGAGTCGCGATTTGTCGCAAAAAACCAGCCAACAAAAGTCAAGCAGCAGACGAGCTCGCAGCAGCTAGGGACGAGGACGCCGAGCATAGGTCTGCTCTGCGACTGATTCGTATCTTTTCCACTGCTACTTTTACTATCTCACTGTCGTCGTTCACTGTGTTTATTTTGGCCTTTCTTTTTTTTCTTCCCACCTTCACCATGTCGCAGACAGGGAAATGGAAGGAGGAGCAGATTCTCGTTCTCTGCCCGGGCAGCCGCACGACAATGGCCCAGCTGGGCTGCGGCGAGCTGACGCCGCCGACGTATCGAATTCCGACGCGCATGTTCCGGGACGAGGAGACGGGCGACTGGCGGCCATACCGCACGTGGAAGCGGAAGAAGATTGCAGCAGCAGGAGCAGCAGCAGCAAATGCAGCGAATGCAGCAAATGGTGCCGACGGCGCAGCCAAGGATGAGGACGAGTGGGAGTACGTCGAGGACCCGGACTCGGACGAGGGCGCCGTGTATCCATTGGAGGGTAAGCAGGATTCCCATGGGTGATGACAGCTATGGGGAGGCTGACGTTTTTTGCCAGGCGGCTACATCACCAACATGGATGCCTTCTTGGCCTTTCTCGAACACGTGCACGGTCTGCTCACGACGACGTACCACAACACCCCGATCATGCTGATGGCGTCGCCGCAGTGGACACGGCCGGACTGCGAGGCCGTGGCGCTGTACATTTTTGAGAAGACGCGCACGCCGGCGCTGTGCATGATCAACAGCGCAGTGGCCACGCAGTACGGGCTCAAGTGGCCGCACATGACGGTTATCGACATTGGCTTCGAAAAGGTCGACGTCACCTGCATCTACGACAGCCAGATTGTCAACCACATGGCTCTGGGCTACCCGGCCGAGTCGGGCGAGGACCGCCTGATCTCGGGCGGCGAGGTGTTTACGCGGCGGCTGCTGACGCTGCTGCAGCAGAAACAGTTTTCGTACGACATGGCCGAGCAGCTCAAGAAGAGTCCCGCCTGCGAGGTGCTGCCCTATGCGCCCGAGCTGCCGCAGCTCATGGACGTGCCGAAGGACGATGGACCACCGGCTGTGCTGGCAGCGGCAGCTGCCCCAGCGGCAGCGGTCGCAGCCACGGCCACAGCTGCAAAAGATGCGCCGTCGGCCACAGACGCAGCCCAGGTTGTCGAGCCGGGAGCGACGGCGACGGCTGTGGCAGCTGTTGCCAGTGCGGCTGGTGACATGGCGGTAGACGATGGCATTCCGCCTGTGGCCGATGATGACGGTGTCTTGGACGTGGCGGCTATCGTAACGAGCGGCCAGACAAAGGAGTTCTTGGCCAAGAAAGAAAAGGAGAAGGAGCGCGCCGGCCGGTTTGGACGGCGTGCCAAGGACAAGGAGGCGGAGGCGGCAGCAGCCAAGCCGGTGCGGCTGCCCAATTCGAAGCGGGCGCGCACCGTGTTCCACTTTGAAGAGCTGGTCGAGGAGGAAAACGAGCCGCAGCAGGCAAACCACGCGGCCCAGAATAACAACACCACCACCACCAACAGCAGCAGCAGCAACGGGTCGGCGGCGCACGGCAGCAGCGGGGCGGCGGCAGCAGCAACAGGGGGGTCGACGACGACGAACGGCAAGTCGCACGATGAGGACGGCAATGGCAGCGAAGAGGGATCAGAAGCGGACGGCTCGGAAATGGAGGAAGACGAAGACGAGGACGGCGATGCTGACGGGGATGCCGAGCACGAAGCCGGCAGTGGCACGGCGGCGGGTGCGGAAGAAAAGAAGGCAGAACCGGCCGAGAAGCCGGCCTCAGCCGCCAAGCCCAAGGAGGAGGAGGCCGCGGAGGCGGCAGCACCCAAGAGCGAAGAGACGAAGACGGAGGCAGCGTCCGGGGCGCCCAAGACGGAGCCAGACACGGCCGAGGAGAAGCCAGCCGCAGGAGGTGAAAAGACGGAAGAGAAGCCGGCGGAGGCAGCGGCCGCTCCGCCAGCCGAGGCACCAGCAGCAGGAAGCGAAGATGCCACGATGGAAGATGCGCCGGCGGACGAGAAGGCGGCCGAGGAGGGCGCAGCAAAGGAAGCGCCAGTCGAGGCAGAAAAGCCGGCAGCGGCTCCGACCGGAACGACAGCGGCAGCGGCCTCTACAGACGTGGTGGTGGTGACAGGCTCAGGAGAGCAGCAGCAGCAGCAGCAGCAGGGACGGCGGTTCAAGCGGGTGCGGCGGGACTTTGAGATTGGGGTGGAGCGGTTCACGTTTGCGGACCGGGGGGAGATTGACCGGATCGTGGAGACGATCTACCGGACGGTGCAGGGGGTGGAGGACATGTACATGCGGCCGTCGTGCTGGGAGAACCTGGTGTTTGTGGGCAACGGCAGCCGGCTGCGAGGCTTGCGGGAGAACATTCTGCAGACGCTGCACGCGCGGCACCTGATCTCGCCGTCGACGGCCACCATGTTCACGTCGGAGCTGCCGAGCCACCTGGGCACGCCGTCGGGCACGGGCGCGCAGACGCCGACGGGCAGCTTCTCGACGCCGCCGCACCAGCTGCCGACGACGTCGTCGGTCAACCCGCTGCTGCAGGCGGCCACGACGGCGTCCATGGGCGGCCCCGGCTTCGGCCCCGGCGGGCCGGGCTCGCAAGCCGGCGGCGACGGCGGCAGCAACAGCGGCAGTCACTCGCACCACTTCCACTCGCAGACGCCAACGTCGATCCGGCTGGCGGCGCTGCCGACGTACCTGGGCGAGTGGACCAAGAACGGCTTCGAGGAGGCCATGTTCCTGGGCGCGCAGGTGGCCGCGCGCATCGCCTTTTGCGTGCACAACTTGGACGTGCAGGGCACCGAGAGCCAGCGGCTGATGAGTCTGAGCCGCATCGACTACAAGTATGTTTCCCCCCCTTTTTTTCTTTTTTCTTTTCTTTCCAGACCACATGCTGACTAACAGTGAACTCGGCCCCAAGGGCATCCGGACGCACTCCATGCTGGGCTAGGCGCCAGGATGCGATGCCACGTTCAACCTGCGGCGGCTGCACTCGCGCAGTAGACGGTTGTGGTAGGGGGGGGATGATTCTGGTTTTGCTGTTTCTTTGCTTGAGAGGGGGGGCTAGGAATGGGTCACCGGAAAGGCGCCGCTGAACAAAAGGAACCCCTCCAAAGCAGTTTGGCGTTTTTCAGTTACTTTTGCAAGTCCGTTTCCTGTTTTCTTTGCTGCTGTTTGTATCAACACACTCTTGGGAAAATGAAAGATTTTACGCAGTTAGGCCTCCTTTATTTTACCCCCGACCATCGTGATTATACACAGTTGATAGCTGCTAGACATTCCTAAGCCTTTTTTTGTCTGCAGCCTCATTATATCCTAGGTGTAGAAGCCTGTGCCATGAAGCTCATAATTCGTTTTGGATATCATCCGCCATGCCAACGCCATTGAAAGAAAAGAAACAAAGAGAAAATGAAAGAAGAGAAGAAAAAAAAATCACCGCGACCCAGGATACCCTGGCAGCACGCTCGTCCCCTGGAATTGCTCGTCTGGCACCGACATGAGCCGCGGCCGCAGATGCGCATCGGCCTCGGCCTCTTCGAGCGCGGCCTCGAAGCTGGGCAGCGTGTCAGCCTGCTCAGCCAGCAGCAGGCCCTCGTCGCCGACGACCACCTGCACGGGCAGGGAGAGGGTCAGATGGGTGGTGGCCGTGGGGGAAGAAGCAGCGGCGGCGGCCACCAGCCCCTCGGTTCGGCTCTTGCGCCGACCGCTGCCGCTGTAGCCGGCAGCAGCCGACCCCGGAGCCACGGAGATGGTCAGATGCAGCGTGTAGGTCCGCGAGGCGATGCACGAGTGAAAGGTCGGCACAAACATCTTTTTGTCGAGCGGGAGGGCCACGGGGACGACGACCTGCGCCGCGTACGACAGCCCTGGCTCGGGGGATTTCCGCGAGGACGTGGGAGAGGGCAGGCGGTTGTGATGGGAGCCGTGTTGCGGACTGCTCGGCCCTGCTGCTGCCTCGCCAGCCCCGTCGCTGCCGGAGCGCTCGTCCGAGTCGGAGCAATAGCCCGAGTCGCGACGCACGGCGTCGATCTGCGCACTCCACTGGAAGTCGTGGACGGCGCGCGAGAAGAGCGGGACCGAGGTGGAGTAGACGCCGCGGCGCAGGCCGACACCGGTGCTGCTGCCGGCACCGGCGCCGTTGCCTTCCTGGCGCATCCAGTCGCCGAGGTTGGGGAAGCAGGGGATGGAGGTGGCGCTGTAGTACGTGTGGGCCGTCAGCTTGCCGGCGACGGCGGTGATGCGCGGCGGCGGCACGTCGGGGCTGGCCGGCTGGAAGAACAGCTGAACATAGGCAGTCGTGGGCTGGGCGGCCCGGCCGTCGGGCCGCAGCACAAAGGGGGCGGGCTGGGGGGCGCCGAGCTGGGGGGCGCAGGCTTCGGCGCGCAGACAGCCCAGCTTGCCGCCGGCGGCGCGCAGCAGCGGCACGCCGTTGAGAAAGCCCTTGCGCAGGGTCTTGGCCTTGGCCGTCTTGTAGCTGCGGTCGTGTTTCGTGAGCGCCAGCGGGGGGTCCTCGAGCGAGGCCGGCAGCACGCGGATGGGGTGGGTGGCCTCGACGATCTTGACGGCGGGCAATCCCGGCTCGGCGCCCTCGCGGTAGACGCGCGCCTTGATGGCGTACTGGACGCAGGCCATCTCGGGGGCCAGGTCGTCGTGCGGCCAGCCGCTGCCGACGCCGAGGGTGGGCGGCAGCCGCACGTGGTGCTCGTGGACGTGGGGGGTGTCGACGGCGTGGTTGCAGGCGCCCAGGGTCAGGTGGGCGGGGATGACAAAGTAGATGGGCAGCGAGTAGGAGCGGCCGGCCTCGAGCACGCGCGGCACCGGGTAGGCGTCCTCGGGAATGGGCATGGACAGCTTGAGGAAAATGTGCGTGGACGCGGCCGGCATGCCCAGGCTGTCGATCTGGGTGCGCGTCGTCCCCAGCAGGACAATGTCAAAGGTGTCAAAGGGCACATCCCGCTGCGGCACAATGGTCACATGGCCCGTGACCGACTGCCCAGAGGTGTACACCTTGGCGTGGAAGTGGTTGTCCAGCTGGATCTCCATGTGCGTCGGCGGCAGGGCGAGTCGGCGGCTGATGTTGGTGGCAGAAAAGTTGCTGCTGCTGCTGTCGCTGTGCACGCCTGTCATCGTCGAGCCGTGCAGGTAAATGAGGTCATTGGCATTCATGATGGGCAGCTGGCCGAGGGGGTGGCTGACCCAACATGCAACTTATATCTCTGGCGATGGAGGAGCCGGGAAATGTGGAGACTTTGACGCTACGCCCTTGCCATGTACTGACAGCTCTTGGCCGTCTGTTTTTCGATGGGCATCAGATCCTCTGGCGTTTTGGGTGGGTAGTGTGCGGGAGTGAGACGAGACGAGACGAGAGAACACAACCTGCGATGGCCTCCCTCTTTTATGGCTTCAGCATGAAGCAAGCCCTCTTGCCGCTTGCGCGTCCATGGACACTCTGCAGAGTAAGAAAGCGCTCTGGATGCCAGACGTCCTTCCACTTGGTACCTGCCGGCTGCACCAAAATCAGGCGGCCGCACAAGTCCATCTGTGCCAGTTGGTCCGGCCGCTGCAAAATGAGCATAATACGGCGCTAAGAGCGCAGCAGTCGCCGGTGTATGCCATTGAGTCACATTCCGGCTGGTGCTCTGGAGAAAAGGCCTGCCCGGTCGGCTGCCCCCCAGACCTGATCAGGTGGAGCCGATGGTGGGAAGAGGAGGGAGGGAGGGGAAAGAAAGGAGAGAAAACGCCAGGCTGGGTCCGGTTGCAGAGGCCGGTTGCTGGGCATCCGCATCGCGTCACATCTGACATCCAGCCGCAGCCATACGAGCGCGAGACCAAGCCGGCAGTCCGAACACAGCAGAATCCCAGCGAAACACGCAGGACGGTGGCGGCGTCAAAGGGCGTGAGATGTCGACTAGAAGGCTGATAGAATTAAGGCTGGCTCCACCAGTCCCACCGCTCAACCGTAGGCGGTATGCCCCGTGGGTCTGTGCTCGTCATTTCGTGAAGGCAGTCGGGGAAGACTCGTTCCTTCTGTGGCCGGGTGTCGCTGTTGTCTTTTTCCACCTTCTCTTTTTTTTTCTCTTTTTTTTCTTTTTTTTTTTTATTAATTCGACCGCTCTTTCCTCGACGTCATGAACTCGCTCCTGCCTGGCCAGCCACGTCTGAAGGATGTACTGGTACATGTTTACGTACAAAATACGGAATTTACAGGCACCTGCTGGAACCCGTGCGGCCAACAGGCCAAGGGCCGCCAGGGCTCCTTCCCCATGGCAATTTGACGGGGTGTCAATCGATGGGCGTTGGCCATTCCCGTTCCGGCTGCGTTAGTCACAAGTAGCAGTACCATACCGTTGCTAGCCGGCCTATATGGAAGAAACAGCGGCCTGGAAGGCCGCGAACACGGGCTGCGAAAAATTTTCCCACCACATGGCGGCTGCAAGGCTAAGACAGGCGAGCTTGCCTGCCGACAGCCGATCGAGTCATCAGGCACCAACCGTGCGCAGGCACTTCGTACACGTTTTCCCTGCCGGTCGCATTAATAATCTGTCTCAAACGCCTTTTCCACGCCAGGCGACGCCATCGACGCCATCGACACCATCGACGCCATCGACGCCCTTTCGCATTCAAGATGACAAGATGACAACAAGATGATGACAAACACAATACAAGCAAGATGACAAGCAAGATGACAAACAAGACGGCAAACAGACGGTAAACAGATGACAGACACAATGACAACCGGTGGCGTCTGTCGTGTTCTGATTCCTGGAGGCTGTCGCCACAGGCTGCAGGCAATACGATATTCGTTGTCATCCTGCGATGTCTATCACGATGTCCACCCTGATGAGATCAGGCAACCACTGTTGCTGCACGGTACACGTTGCGCGCAGTAGTCCTGCTCCGGGCTCGTACGTAAACACTAACACGGATGAGGGAGCTGCGGGCGGAGCGGTACCGAAGCACATCCGCTCTCTCTTGTGAGCCGACGCAAAAGCTTGGCCGGTTCCAGAAGCACCTGGCGGAACACCACCCACACTGGTCCCGTCGCCGGCGGGCGCCTGCAGCGTCGCAGATGTGCTGCCCAACAGGCCGAGTTCCCTCCATGCTTGCTTGGCGATCGCTGCACGATTTGCTAATTCTCGTATGGACGTGTCGGTGTAAGTCGCGCGCTCGTGGCCATTCACAGCCAGACAAGCACACCCGGAACGCCCCCCTTTTTGCCTCCCATCTGGCCTTGGCATGCGAGGTACAAAGGGCACGGGGTCTAGCAAAATGGACAATACACCATCTCGCCCGTGCCATTCGTGCTCTGCATGCGGTTGCTGTTATTCATAGCTGCAACCGCGTCAGATGCTCTTTCGTAATCGTTAATACCCGCTTTGCGCTCTTTGATTTTTTCACGCCCCAACGCTTTTTGCTTCTGCCTGCGGTTTCCTCCTCTAGCCGCGTCTTTCCTCGCCATTGTCCATTGTTCCTCTTCGCCTGGTCCGCTCCCCGTCTCCACTGCGGCGCCACACCTCCTGTCACCATGCACCACCCTTTCCGCATCGTATTGTATCGTACAGAGATCATTTGGCCTTTGTCTACATTGTGACTCAGCACCCGCTTTGCTTGTTTGCTTGCTTGTCTCGATCGGTACCCCCCTATTGCCAAGAGATGTAGAGCATGATGCCAGCCCCAGCTGCAATGGCTGAAAACTGCACCAGCGTCTTGCGCAATTCTGTCGCCTTGGTGGCGCTGCTGCCCGCCTGGCCCAGCTCCGTCTCCAGCAGCTCCGGGATCACCGCCACCGTGCCGACGTAGAGGAACGTGCCTGCCGTGAAGGGCAGAAGCAGGTCGCCGTACGTCAGGCTCGTGCCCCACAGCCCGCCCCGGCCGGCGCTGACGTCCCACGGCGCCGCCCCGGCAGTAGCAGCTGCCGCAGCCGCCGCGCTGCCCCGACTGCCGCCGGCTTCCTGCACGATGATGCCAATGACCGTGCCGAGCAGCGCGCCGAGCGCCGTGATGAACTGGGCGCCCATGGCGGCGCGCTTCGAGAAGCCCGACTGCACGAGCAGAGCAAAGTCGCCGACCTCGTGCGGGATCTCGTGGAAGAACACGGCCACCGCCGTCGTCGCGCCGATGGTGGGCGACGCATAAAAGGAGGCCGACATGGCCAGGCCGTCTGTGATGTTGTGCGTGAAGTCGGCACTGTCCTGTTAGACGACGAACCAGAAAAAAAACAAAAAACAAAAAAAAACAGCTTACATCAAATTGAGGTAGCCGGAAAGCTTGACGCTGGCGCTGGCATGGTGCTCGACAGCGGTCTCGGTCTCGGTCGGCTTGGCTTTGTCTTGCGCGCTCTTGCGCGGCTTGACCGAGCTGGACTCGGACGCCTTTTCCACCGAGGTGGACACGGCCGATGACGCCTCTCCGTGGCTGTGGCCATGGCCGTGGTCGTGGCCGCCGCCGCCGCCGGTGGCGATGCGCAGGCCCTTGTCCATGGCGACAAAGGTGAGGAAGCCGACGAGGATGGCGACGCCCAGCAGCAGGTTGCGGTTCGGCTCGACGAGCACGAGCCGCGCGCGGTTGGCCCGCTCGTCGTCCTCGCCGACAAAGATCTCGGGCAGCAGGTGGAAGAGCGTGTCGCCCAGCAGGCCGCCGACGGCAAAGGCCACCATGACCGAGAGCGACGCCGGGTCAATGTCGGGCGGGCACAGCGCCAGCAGAAAGTTGGGCGGTCCCGAGATGTACAGCGTCGCCAGCAGCGCGTTGACGGCCGGCCGGCCGGGAAACAGGACCGAGAAGAGGCGCGTCATCGACCCTTCGCCGCTGCCGCCGCCCAGGAGCACCTGCTTCTGCTGCCCGAGCGTCTGCACCACCGCGCACGTCTGCAGCTGCTCGTTGAGCTCCTCCGAGCTCACCGGCGCCGGCACCGCCGCGTCCGCCACCACCTTCTCGGCCGAGACGCCAAGCGTGGCAGATGCCAGCAGAACCAGGGCCATCAGTGCCACCAGGAGGCCCCGGCGGCCGGAAGCCAGGGTGAGGAGAGCCATCGGGCACGGCGCGTCTATGCAGGCGGAATTCGGAGAACGAAAGCAAAAAAACACAAAACGGTAGGCCAGAAATACCAAAGACTGCCAAAGTAGACCATAAAGATGCTCGTCGTGGCACGCGCTGTCCGCAGTCGGAGCTGAAGCTGGCTCGTATCTCCCCCTTCGGAGTTTCGGCCATCCGCCAAAAAAAGGGGGCGCAAGCTAAACACGTGATATCTCTGCTAGGTGATCTCTTATGGCGGACGCCAAAAGCTTGGCATCAGCACGCGGCGCTGCTGCCGATGAGCTGGCATTGTGCAACGATCGTGCCTTCCGTTCTTGGTATAATACAAGCAGAGCCGCACGTAGATGGAGGGATGCATTTAAGCTGTGGATTCTTTTTATCAACGTTTCGAATGCGTACGTCACCTTCTGTGGGTGGGAGGGTGCCCCTCGCAACAGCGTCCGTGCTGTATTGCCACGCGTGCGTCACACCTTCTCCAGCGGTCGCGGGCCATTCACGTTTTGTTTCTTTGGGGGTTGGCCGGCTGCAATTGGGGGAGGCCGATTTCCGCCCCAAGGTGGACAAGCCTTCAAGGACAGCTGAGCAAAGCTGAGCTAGGGTGGTGCGGCTAAATGATGGAGGGGGAGGGGCGTTTCGTTCGTAATCCCCCCCCTGGTCAACGATCTTCGCTCTAAACAAGAAATCGGACAATTTCGAAAAATGGCTTGGCTGCCGCACGGCCCTTCCAAGGACGGGCTGATCTTTAGCAGCGGCGAGGGCCGGTCGGCGTCGGTGCCGGCGGTGTCGACATACCGCGGGCGGCTGTGGTGTCTGTGGACGGATCCGGAGGGCAGGCTGTGGTACGCGCGGACGGGCAGCGGGGGCGACGAGGAGCAGTTTGGCGAGCGGGCAGCGTTCCCGCAGGCCGGGCTGCCGGTGCTGGCCAACCTCAACGGGGTGCTGCACGCGGTGCTGGCGCAGAGCGGCAGCGGGCGGCTGGCGCACTACGTGCACGACGACGACGACGCGGCGACGGAGTGGACGTGTCTGGAGCCCGAGCTGGACGCGGGTGCGGGCTTCGTGGCGCAGACGACGCCGGCGGTGGTGGCCTTCCACAACAAGCTGTTCCTCGCCTTTCTGCGCGACGGCCAGCTGCACTACTCGATCTGGTCGGCGCTGGGCCGCGGGGCCCAGCGGTGGGCGCGGCCGCAGCCGGTGGCCGGGCCGGCGGCGGCGGTGCAGTTCCGGGGGATCCCGGCGCTGTTTGTGATCGGCGGGGTGCTGCACCTGCTGTGCGGGGCGGACACGGCGGAGCGGCACATCCTGGGCTACCGCTACGACTACATTGGCGGGACGTGGGCGCAGAGCGACGACGTGTCGGAGGGCCGGGCGGCGTCGGGGGTCAGCGCGGTGTCGTTTGGCAGCGAGGCGTACCTGGGCATCATCGAGGCCGGGCCGGGGGACGAGTCGCACGCGGTGTACGTGGCGGCGTTCCGGGACGGGGCGTGGGATGCGCACGAGGCGGTGGCGGGGGCGTCGGCGGCGGACCCGCCGCAGATTGCCATGCTCAACGGGCGGGTGCACTGCATCTTCAACGACCACAGCGCGCGGCGCGACCTACGGTGGTACTCGCGGCCGGTGCTGCGGTACGCGCTGACGTCGTGGATGGGCCAGCTGCCGGACGACGTGCCCATCTCGCAGCTGACGGTGCCGGGGACGCACGACAGCTGCGCGCGCAGCAGCATTCCGTTTGTGCGCACGCAGTACCTGTCCATCCCGCAGCAGCTGGCCCTGGGCATCCGCTTCTTCGACCTGCGGCTGCGCCGCCACAAGGACGGCAAGCTCTACTGCTACCACGGCGGCGTGCCCATCGACATGCCGCGCGGCCTCGCGTTCGACACGGTCATGCAGGCCATCTGGCAGTTTCTATGGCCGGCGACGGCCGAGGCGACGGCGACTCCCACGGAGACGGTGCTCGTGTCCATCAACAACGACGACAAGTCGCGCGAGCAAAAGGCCCACCCCGAGGTCTTTTACCACGCGGTGGCGGACGCGATCGCGGCCACGCCGCCGTGGCCGGCCAACGGCGCCCACCGGTGGCACGTGGAGCCGGTGACGCCGACGCTGGGGGCGGTGCGCGGCCGGGCGGTGCTGCTGCGGCGGTATCTGGGCGACGAGGCGGTGGCGCCGGCGGGCCGGCAGGGGCTGGACCTGTCGGCGTGGCTGGACGACAACCCGGACTTTACGCTGGTGACGCCGACGCAGGTGCGGCTGCGGCTGCAGGACAAGTGGAAGTACGCCGAGCGCATCGCGCTGCACGATCTGGTGGCGAGCAAGGCGGGTTTTGTGCAGGCGATGATGAAGCACGCGTCGGGGGGCGGAGACGAAGAAGAAGAAGAAGAAACAGAAAGACACGAATGGTATCTCAACTTCTGCTCGGCCGTGGGCGATCCGGCGGAGCACGGCGAGATCGCCGAGGCCAAGTGGATTGCGGTCGGGGCACACAGCGACTTCATCGGCAAGTGGGTGAGCGGGATGAACGTGCGGATGCGCGAGCACCTGCAGACGCAGTACGCGCCCGGGCAGCGGGCGCGGCTGGGCGTGGTCAACCTGGACTACCCCGAGCTGCCGGAGGACAACGACCTGGTGGCCCGGCTGATCGAGACCAACTTTGGCAGTAGGTAGGGATATGCCTGCTCGTACGCGTGTGCATTCTCATACTTGCAAACAACAACAACTACTCGTACTTCCCCACAGAATGGAAGACATTGGCATCCATAACGAGACAGCCAATTTGATGGCGGGTCGGGTCATGCGTGCCGATGCCACGCCAAATCATGGTGATTCTGCACTGTGTGCTTGTTGGAGTACGAATATTACAGTATCACCGGTCGAAAAGCCGGTCTGGAACTTCGTGTACCCTGTAAATACTGGCTGGTCACGTCAGGCCCCTGCCAAATGAAACCCACGGTTGGGCGCGGCGGCAGCGCCGTCCCCGCAGAACCCGGTGGGCAATCAAAGGGAACACGAAAGGGCGAGCCAAGACCCCCGGGGAAAAAGCGACGCAAATAATAGGGCCTGGGCTGATTCGTCAACTCGGCTGGCAGATTGCGGAGCCAAAATATTGGCCCGGGAATTACGGCTGATCGCTGAAAATGGAGACAGGGGGGGACTGGCACACGGTTGCTTCCATTGTTTTCTTTCTGATTGCGTTGCTATATTTACACACCACATTCTTTCCAGGTTGCAGCGGGAAGCAGGGAAATCACCGCCGGGATGCTAAAAACTTTTCAGATAGCGGGGCATAGAAAGCACCAACCACTGAATCCGGCGCTCAGTAGCGCACATACGCGTCCGCTGTATTTTGAACGTACGCGCTATACGGAGTACTATGTACTAAGAGCAAGTACAAAGTACCATGTGCAGGCGCCTGCCATCTGCACCGCCACTTGACAGCTGCCGACCTGTCCGATTCAAGCAGGAGTCAGGGGCCGCCAAAACAGAACAGACAAAAAGGTCCACGAATCACCGCCCGCTCTGGCCCGGCCAAACAGGGAACGGCCACCCACAAGAATGCGCCAACCTGCGCCTGCCCACTCTTTCTGGCTGCTCCCCCCCTTTGGCATCGCCACTAGTGCAAGGTACGGTATACCGCCCCTGCAAGGGGGACCCGCCTGGACCCACCACACTCGGCGTGGCGCCCTTTCTTTCGCTTCCCGCTTGCTGCCAGAGCTGCCTTGTTTCTCGTGTTCGCTGGTTGTGGTCCATGTCCTTCCTGGGTGCTTTGCGCCGCCTCGACCGGGGGCCACCCACCCGAGCGGTACATCTGAGATACCCATGCTTGGAGAGTGATGGTCACACACCCTCTTACGAAGTAGGGGGAAGGAAAAGGCCTCGCATCGACCGATGGGCAGTGCCCGTTTGTTTTTCCTGCCGTTCTCGTAATCGTGGCGCAGATTCCGCTAGCCAGCGTAGAAATACGAATGCACCACCCGTCCTTTCCTTGCCCGGCTCCCCTCCTTCTTTCTCTCTTTGATCTTCATCCTCATCGTCTTTCTTCTTCCTCTTTCTCTCGTTTTCTTCTCTATTTCTTTATTTTCTTATATTCAACGCTCTTTCTCCGCTTGAGAACGACTCACTCGTTTCCGTCTTCTCAGCATTCTTCAACAACCACAACATCAACAACATTTACCGTGTCTGTTTGATTATCCAACATCCGTAATGCATTCTGTCGCTTCCTTCGCGGCCTTTGCCGCCTCTCTCTCCCCGGCCATGGCCGCTGCGTACCAGGGCTTCAACTACGGTGCCACCTTCACGGACGGCTCCATCAAGGTCCAGTCCGACTTCAAGAACGAGTTCACCACGGCCCAGGGCCTGGCCAACACGAACGGTGCTTTCTCCAGCGCCCGTCTGTACACCATGATTGTGCGTCCGCCCCTCTGAACTCTGTTTCGTCCATAAGCTAACCCCCTCCAGCAAGGTGGCACCACCAGCGATGTCATCTCGGCCATCCCGGCTGCCATCGACACCGACACCACGCTTCTGCTGGGTCTGTGGTGCTCCGCCGGCGAGGAGATCTTCAACAACGAGGTCACGGCCCTCAAGGCCGCCATCTCCACCTACGGCTCCAAGCTGGGCAACATTGTCGCCGGCATCTCCGTCGGCAGCGAGGACCTGTACCGCATCTCGCCCACCGGCATTGCCAACAAGGAGAACCCCGGCGTCGGCCCCGACGTCATCACCAAGTACATCAAGACCGTCCGTGAGGCTATTGCGGGCACTGCTCTGTCTGGTGCCGCCGTCGGCCACGTCGACACCTGGACGGCCTGGGTCAACGGCAGCAACAGCGAGGTCATCTCCAACAGCGACTGGCTCGGCGTCGACGCCTACCCCTTCTTCCAGACCACCGTGGCCAACGGCATCGAGAACGGCAAGTCCCTGCTCGACGAGGCCCTCGCCAACACGGCCGGTGTCGCCGGTGGCAAGTCCGTCTGGATCACCGAGACTGGCTGGCCCGTGAGCGGCGACAAGAAGGGTGAGGCCGTCGCCAGCACCGAGAACGCCAAGACCTTCTGGGACGAGGCTGGCTGCCCCCTGTTCGGCAACACCAACATCTGGTGGTACACCCTGCAGGATGCCGCCCCGACCACCCCCAACCCCAGCTTCGGCGTCGTCGGCTCTACCCTGTCCACCACCACTCTGTACGACCTGTCCTGCAGCAACACCACCTCGTCTACCTCGTCGTCTGCCTCCAAGACCGCCACCAAGACTGGCTCCGGCAGCGCTACTGGCACTGCAACCTCTGCCACCAGCACTGGCTCCGGCTCGAGCGGCTCCGGCTCGGACTCGGGTTCCAACGCCTCGGGCTTCAAGACTGCCACTGCCTCGTCCACGGGCAAGGCCACTGGCGGCTTCTACGGTAATGGCACGGGCATCGCCACCTCCACGGGCAGCAGCAGCGGCAGCGCCTCCACTGGCACCAGCGGCTCTGGCTCGAGCTCCGGCTCTGGTTCCAGCTCTGGCTCCGGTTCGAGTTCGAGCAAGGGCAATGGCACCACCACCAGCACCACCGCTTCCACGTCTCCGTCCACCGTCATCAGCGGTGCCTCGATCCTGTCGGGCTCGGCTGTTGCGGCGTTCGTTGCCGTTGCGGCTGCCTTCTTTACTCTGTAAAGGAGGCCAGTCAGTGTGTGCATGGCGTTCAAGGTAGCTTTACTTCGTCTCCTTTCTTATTTTTATCTTTATGACTTTAATGCTCTTGTGTACATAACGGGCTGGCACAAACAAATACGGACATAGAAAATGCACCTTCAGGCCTGGCATCGTGTTACAACAGCAGGATTAGGGCAACCGGCCAGGGCAGATAGACTTGGGTTTCGGTTAAGTGCATATGGGAAAACAATCGCAAAAGGGGGGGTTGGCTTGGAAGAGCTGCCCCCAGCATACAATTGGCATTACACATTTTTCATTTCATTCATTCTTTCTGGTCCAGGACTGGGCGCTTTCTGTATGGTATAATGCGGTGAGGCTTGGGTCTGCATGGGAACATGTAGTAATATTGTGTCAACCAGAACTATAATTACACGAGTATGCCCTCTTTTTTTGCTCTTGCCGTTTCACCTATTTAAGGCGACGGTGCGTCCTCGGCTTCAAAGTCAGTAGGGAGCGTCTCAGCTGCGGTCTCGGCGGTCTCAGCGGCCTCAGCGGCCTCAGTCGTCTCAGTCGCTGCAGCCTCCACAGAGGTTGTCTCGGTGGCCTCGGCCTCTGTCGTAGTCTCGGCGGCTGTCTGAGCCGCAGCCTCAACCACCTCGCTGCTCTCCGTCTTCTTATTGAGCGCGTTGTTCACCAGCGGCGTCGTGTCGTTGAAGATGCGCAGCAGCATGGCGGCGCGGTCCTCCTTGGGCAGCATGAGGTTGAGCGAGTGGAAGCTCTTCCAGAGCGGCAGCGCCATGGGCTCGAGGGGTTCCCCTTCCTCCTCCTCTTCTTCCTCTTCTTCTCCTTCTTCAGCGCCGCGCGGCTCCACCTTGAGCACAAAGCAGCCCATGCCGATCTCGGGCAGGCGCGTGCCCACCTCGCCCAGCGCCTTCCAGCCGCCGTCGGCAAACTTGGGGAACATCTCGACGAGCAGGGCCCGCAGCGTCGCCTTGCGCCACAGCCGCACCACCCGCTGCGGCCCCACGTAGCCCTGCAGCAGCGGCATGCCCTCGGACTGGATCCGCCACCGGCACACCTCGGCCGACGGCGCCTCCTGCCGCACAAACATGCGCACCCCGCCGTGCACAAACTTGACCCGCCCCTGCTGGCTCGACCGCTTCTGCGGCTGCCCGTTGTCGCTGCTGTCGCTCGTGTTGCTCACCAGAATGTCCCGCACCAGCGCGCTCGTGTAGTAGATGCCCTTGGCCGGCTCGCCGTACGCGTTGCGCACCAGGAACCGGTCCATGGGGAACCGCGCCGACAGCCCGTAAAACGCGCGGATCTGCGCCACCACCGCGTGATCCGCCGCCAGGTACTTGAACGGCTCCTCGTACGGCCCCGTCGGCTTGCGCCGCGGTCCCGCGTTCTCGTCCTTGACGTCGATCTCCTCGTCGGCTTCTTGCTTTGGCGCGTTCTCGTCCTCTGGTGCGGCCTCTGGTGCGGCCTCTGGTGCGGCCTCTGGCGCAGCCTCTTCTGCTGCTTCTGGCGCTGGCTGCGGCGCGTCCGCGGCAGTCTGTGCCGTGCCTGCCGCCCCCTTTTGCTTCTTAGACGGCTGGTCTTGGGCATCGGCTTCATCTTCCGCCGGGCGCTTCGCAGAGGTCTCCTCGGCTTCCTCTGCTTCCTCTGGGGCTTCTTCCGGGACTTCCTCCGGGGCTTCCTCCTTCTTTGCCGGCCCCTCCCACTGCACCTTGAACTCGGCCTTCTTCTCCAGCACGGCGATGAAGAAGCCGCCGGTGTCCTGCAGGTGCGGGTAGACGCGCAGGCAGCGCTCGAGCGGCAGCGCGTCCGTGGCCGGGCTGGCAAACATGGACGGCACGAGGCGGCTCGGCGTGATGCCGGCGCCCTCCTCGGACTGGGCAAAGGCCTCGACGTCGGCCCAGCTGCCCCACAGCCGGCCGGCCTTGTCCATGACCTGCCAGGCGCGGAGGCCGGGCCGGCGCTGCAGCTGCGGCAGCTGGTCGCTGCTGTCGAGAATGGCGACGCGGCCGGGGCCGCCGCAGAGCGTCACGGCGGCGGCCACGACGGACTCGTTCTCGACCGGGTTGAGACTGCAGGTGGAGTAGACGACGCGGCCGCCCACCTTGAGCATCTGCAGCGCGCGCACGAGGATGCGCACCTGCGTCAGGTGCAGGCCCAAGGCGTTGCCCGGGTTCCAGTCCTTCCACATGGTGACGTTCTTGCGCAGGGTGCCGTCGCCGGAGCAGGGCACGTCGGCGAGGATGCGGTCGAACTTGAGGTAGCGCACCGGCGGCTGCTTGCGCTTGCCGTTGGCGGCATCGGCAGAGGAAGAAGGGGAGGGCGGCAGCCGCAGCGACGGGTAGACGGTGGCGTCGTGGTTGGTGACGATAATGTTGGGCGACGACAGGCGCTTCAGCTGGTGGATCAGCAGGTGGCTGCGCTTGTAGTCGGCATCGTTGGCGATGAGCACGCCCGTGGCGCGGCCGTCGTCGCTCGGGTCCGCCGAGAGCCGGGCGGCCGGGTCCTCGTCGTTGTCGTCAATCTCCATCTCGGTCTCGGTCCGCTCAATCGACTGCAGCACCTTGCGCACGCGGGCCTCCTCGCCCTGGTGGATCATCTCGAGCAGCTGGGCGGCCTTGCTGCCGGGCGCGGCGCAGAGGTCCAGCACGGCCATGCCCGGGCGCACGTCGAGGAGCAGCGGCGGGATCATGCTGACGACCTCTTGGCGGCTGATGTTGCCGACGGTGGTCTCGGACACGAGAAACTTTTGAAAGGCGGCAAACGGCGGGAACTTGCGGATGACCGTCTTGGACGTCGTCATCCACCAGGCCAGGTTGTCCGGGTACCACGGCACCGCCTGCGGCGGGCGCACCGGCAGGCCGTCGTAGTGGGCAATCTTGGCCAGCTCCGGGATGTAGCGCGTCTGCAGCAGCTTCTGCACCGCCAGCGCGTGGCCCTTGGACCCGCAGAACCGGAAGCTGTGCGGCAGCTCGCGCCGAAACGCCGCCCACAGCGCCTCGCGCTCCTCCGCCTTGTCGTCCAGCCCCAGCAGCGTGTTGTAGTACTGCTGCAGCAGCGCGTTCTCCTTGACGATGTCGGGGTACGTCCGGTGGTGGTAGGGCGCATTGCCGTTGCCGCGCCCGCCATCGTGACGCCGACCACCGCGCCCGCCGCGCCCGCCGCCACGGTTGCCGCCGCGGTGTCTCTGTACGGCGCAGTCAGCAATGGTTGTTCTCGTTGTCTTCTCTGTTGTCGTTTCTCTGCCAGGCACAACGCACCTTGAATCCACCGCGACCCATCGCGCTGCGCAGAAATTGAGATGAGAGGCAAGAATGCCACAGACAAGTAGATCTCAGCAATCTCACAGCCAATGCTATCAACCTGGGCAGTCTCTGGAAGCTGGCAAGGCAATGGAAGAAGAAGCAAAAACCGGGCAGAGCGAAAATATCAAAAGTTTGCCCCACTCTTCTTATCGCAGCACCGTATCGCAAAGGTACGCAGTACAGTCATTCTATTGTCGTGGGTATGCTACACTTTGGTACTCTATACTTTGTACACTTTTGGAGAGAAATACCGCTTTGGCGCATACATTGCTTTGTTACACATTACTGTTACACATCGTCACTGGTCCAGAAGACCAACCGCCCAGTGGACGACATGGTCCACGCCGTGGCCGTGGATGGCACTGACGGGGATGGCAGCCAGCTTCTCCGTCCAGCTGCCCTCGATGCCGCTGGGGTGTGGCTCTTGGCCCTGGGCGATGCGGTCCAGGTAGTCCCGCAGCTGCTGAAAGTTGGCCTCGGCAGCGGGCAGGTCCCCTTTTGTAGCCACGACAAACCAGGGCTTGCCGGCGATGGCCAGCTCGGGCGACAGCGTGGTGCTCGAGGACAGGATCCTGTTGTCGTCGGTCGCCGTAAATGTCGACGGCGGGTAGCGTGCGCCGATGTCGTGGGGCTGGGCGTTCCAGTCGATGCGCGCTTCGCGCTCGCGCTGCTGCTCCTCTTCCTCGCGCAGCCGCGCATAGAGGCCGACCTCGGTCCAGAGCGCCTGGAGGGCGGCCACGGCGTCGCCGGCGCCGAGATCGATCACAAAGGCGAGCACGCCGGCGCGCTCGACGTGCCGCAAAAAGTCGATGCCCAGGCCCTTGTCCATATGGGCACCTTCGATGAGCCCGGGAATGTCTGCAATGGTGAAGCGAGCCCGAGGTGCTGCTGCTGCGTTCTCCTGCTCATCGTCGGGACGGCGCGTCGCCACCACCGGTCGGCCGCGGTTGCTGTCGAGCACCACGGTGCCGATGTTGGGCTGCAGCGTCGTAAACGCCCACGATCCGACGCGGGCGCGGCTGTTGCTGAGGGCACGCAGCAGCGTGCTCTTGCCGGCATTCGGCAGGCCAACCAGGCCGACGTCGGCCAGCAGCTTCAGCTCCAGGTCAATGGTCAGCGACACGGCCCGGTCGCCCTTGGTGCCGATGAGGGGGCGCGGCATATCGCGCGAGACGAAATGCGGGTTGCCGAGCCCGCCTACCCCGCCGGCGGCGATGAGGATCGGCTGCGGCGTAGGCCGCGACAGGTCCAGGTAGACGGGGGCCGAGGGCTGGATGAAGACGCGATCCCGTCGCGGCAGCTGCGGGAACTCAATGTTGTTCACCTCCGATGAGGCCAAGCCTGGGTACACCACCCATTTGCGTCGCAGCCACTCGGCCTCGGCTGGCGCATCGTCTTCGATTTCCTGCTTGTGCTGCCGCTCGAGCTCCAGCAGCTCTTGCGACTTTGGCAGCTCGTCGTCGTCTTCTCCTTCCCCTTCTTCTTCTTCTTCTTCTTCTTCTTCTCCCTCCTTCTTTTCCTTCTCTCGGGCCTGCTTGGCCGCGGCCGCAGCCACCGCATTTGCCAGCTTGCGCTTGCGCTTGCGCGCCGCGTTCCGGGCGCGCGCCACAATGGCTTCGTCGGCCACAGGGTCCACGCGGCTCACCTCGGTGATGATCGTGCCCACAGGCACGCTGATGATCACGTCGTCGCCGCGCTGGCCATTGCGCGCGCTTCCCTGGCCATGCTTGCCGCGGCCCGCCCGCACGACCCGCCGCCGCGCAATCTTGTGCAGCGACGTCTCCCCGGGCACCGCCTGGATGTACACGTTGCCGCCGTGGCCCCCATCCCCGCCGTTGGGCGGGCCCTCGGGCAAAAACATCTCCCGCAGAAAGGAGATGCAGCCGTGGCCGCCCACGCCCGCATGCACCGTGAGCGTGGCCTTGTCGGCGAAGCTGGTCGACGCGTAGTCGTCCGGTGTCGGGTTCAGCCGCGACGTAGGAAGCTTGGCCGGGCCCGGTCCCGGTCCCGTCTCGGTCATGTGATGTCGTCGCGGCCAGGCAGCCGCCCTGGTGACTGGCAGTGCCGGCAGAGACGCGGCTGCCGCGCGTCCCCTGCAGCCTCCTGCATGCTGGCGGAAGAGAGCCGACGGGTACAGGAACGGCAAAAATAGCGGCGCGCTGCCGGAAGCCCGGGGCGCCATCTTGTCGCTGCGTGGATGGTCGGTAAAGCTTTTTCCTGCAAAGCGGCGAATCGCGATATCCGCATATCATGCCGTTTCTTATGCACATATCGATGCGTTGGCAAAGCGACCCACCAGCCACCCAAAGCCACCAAGCAGCGCCAAGCCGCGGCCATTCGTGTCAGGCCAGAACTTTGGAAGCCATCTTGTTGCTCTTTCGAACGTCCGTGCCATCCGCCTTCGTGCAAGCTGCTCGTCGACTATGTATCTTAGCTGCTTGAGACTAAAGCAATGCAGGCGTATATGCTGCAACGCTCCAGGGGTTTTTCCCTGGTCCGGTGGTCAGTCCACTGCCGTTGTAGCAGTTCGTGCGCTGTGCTCTTGCAGCCCCAAAAATGCGGTGTAGAATAGACCGTATTCACCTGTCCACGTCGAGAGAGAGCCAGTAAAAGCACATGTGCTCGTAGACGCAACAGGCAGTCGCAAACCGCTCGTGGCTTCTCGCCTCAGAAGCTTTGCTCGCTCGTGCCTTCCAATGCGATGCCAGGATGATCCAATGCGCCTCGTGACGGACCACAAGACGCTGCGCTGTCAGGCATCGACTGGCAAACACGTCGAGCCCGTTTCGCCCTATATTTGTAACCATGCCTGCCGGCCCCTGATGCCCAACCCACTTCTCCTCCAACAGCTCGCATGTTCTCCCACGCTCCGATCTGCCACAACGCATCACCGCTCTTGGCACACCCTAGCTTGCTCCTTCCCCGTTCTGTCTCCTTCTGCCGCGGTCTGCGTTCTGCGTTTGGCCTCTTTGTCTTCTGTCGTCGGTTCTCTTTTTTTAGCCCCTCTCACGTCTCACTGCCACCAACCTCCTCCAACCTCTCTCCGCCGCATGGTCTGCCCCGTATTCTCTCATACCGCCCGTCGTGGCCAGCCCATCTCCACCTCGTCTTCGCTTTGGTCTCCCAATCCTGTCCTTCCGTTCCGGTCTTCCGCCGCCGACCGCCCTGTCACGCACCCTGTCCTACGAAGCTTCCCCACAACTCACGGCCAAACCACTTCTGCTGCATCTCACACAGCAGTTCAATAGCTCACGTCGCTCACACGCTCATAAGATCGCCTCAGACACGCTGGCTGTCGATTTCCCGCACAGATCATATATGGTATGCGAAGTGATTGTCTGTGTGGCTGGCTTCCCTTCCAAATCTCTCTCTCCACGACCGACCTTTACCCCCCTCATCTCTACACGTATCGCCTCTCTACATTTCCACCTCCCCAAAGCACACCACATACGAGCACGGGTGCGAATTTCACTGCATCGCACAGATCCATCTCCTCTCGGCAGCTCGAGCATCTGCCTGCAGCTGGACCGTTCCATTGGGGGGCCCAGAAGGTCATTGGGCTGCTGCATGGTAAGATGCATTTTTGCCTCTTGAAAAACTAGCGGCCTTGCACTCGAGCCACGACATCTCACACAACCGGCCTAACGTGGTTAAGCTTCCCTCCATCCATTGGCACGCAGCCTCCTCTCTGCTCCCTCCTCCCCCCCCTTACCACTTCTCGCCATACTTCTTGCACTGTTTCTGCGACGGCATCCCGCGCGCTCTGGCTCTGTGAAACTTTGTCCCGTCCATCGAGCCACCGCCATTCTCCGCCTTCCACGTCGTTCGGAGTCCGGATGTACGTATCGCTTTTCCCTGTGTTTCCCTTCCCTTCTTTTCCCTTCCCAGACACCCAACAGCCGATCCATCTGCGGCAGACATACACTATCGGTGCCATCCCTGCTGGCACCTGCTGCTGCAGCTCTCGTATGTAGTAGCACCAAGCAGAACCAAGCACCGGCATGTTTGTTTATCTTTCTGCACACACTTGCCTCCCCCCCCCCTACCACTCACGGCCCTTCCCAGCACACCAGAAGCGCAAGCCAGCACGCCCCGTGAACCCAAAACAGACTGGACTGACAAACTCACGCAACAGACATCTGAGTAACACGCGCGGTATCGCTGCTCCCTCAGTCCCTCGTCCCTCGTCCCTCGTCCTTCCCCGTCCGCCTGGGTCCGCTTGGTCCGTCCCTGACCCGTCCCTCATTCATCATCCTCCCAAACAGTCGCGATTGCTACTCCCCTCCCCCCCTTTTTAAACTCCAGGTTAGTCAAGCTCTTCCTCTTCCCTTTCTTCCCAAGTCATCTACCTACCTGCCCTGCTCGGACTCTGAAAGCACCATCCTCTCACATCGCCACCCCCCTCCCCATCCACTTCTTGTATATTTTACTTTTGTTTTCTTGGTGGCTGTTGTCCTTGTTATGGTTTTGCTTTCTCGTATCCCTGGCTGGTCCAGTCGTTGGTCGAGACAAAAAGAAACGACATGATCACGTCTCTGCTCCCAGCTTGTTGCCCTTGCCACGCCTGTACCATCCCATCTCTGGGCTATCGTTGACATTACCCACCTCCGCCTCCACTTCCCATCTTCTTCACTCCCCCCCGCAACCCCGTCTCGCATCCTCCGCCTATGCTAAATGATGTACCCTAAAGAGTTTCGAGAGCGCAGGCCTCTCAGGGTCTACAGGATGGATCCAGACTGCGCCGTGTGCCATTCCCCGGCCAGCAGGCAGTGCGACTGCGAGGCTCGGAGTCTTGAGCAGGCCGTCCAACAAGCTGAGCTGCGGGTAATGGCATCCATGTATGAAGAGATACGGTACGTTGGCTCTGACCTTCGGCGCGTGTCTTGCTTCTAACAGTCTTTGGCAGCGTATGGGTGCGGTCACATGCACGAGATTACATCCTCGAGTACTTCACACTGCTCAGGAACCGGCGTAAGCAGGCCCATGAACAGCACATGGAGCAATTAAATGCACATGCCTACCGCTATTTCAACGCCCCGCCCCATCCTCATGATGTGCAACAAGCCCGAGCGGCCCTCAAGCGCGGCATCGACGAGGACTGGCAATCCTCTGTCCAGCGGTACCCGGAGGTGCTCGAATACTACTTCAGTCTCGTCGAGTTGCAGCTGCCATCCGACGACGACCCGGCGGTGCGCGATGCTCCTCTCAGCGCTCTGAATGGCTCTCGCAAAGTTAACCGCCGGTCGATCCCTCCGGCAGCGGCCACAATAGCCAGCGGTGCCAGCGGCGGCCCCCCCCCTGCTGCTCTTCCCTTCGCCCCACGAGATTTAATGCAACGGAGCCGGACGCCTCCGCCGACAGCGCCGCCCTCAGAGAGCCGGAGAACACCAGCACCACGGCAACGCTACAGGCAGCAACCACCGCCACCACCGTCGACCTATTACCCGGGCTATTGAACACGCTTCGTGGCAATCGATACCTCGCCCCTTGTGTCGGTCTCCTCAACGTCGCCTGCTCTCAACTAATGATTTCCAATGACACTATGTTCCCCTTCCGTTTTGTCTTTCCAATCTCGGGCTTTTTTTTGTCTTTCCAGAAGCATGCATCCCAAGCGAAGGTGTTCCGTTCAGTTTCTAACGATCATGTTGACGACCATTTTCATTTGTCCCGGCATAGAAATGGCACGTGATCCTTTTGTTTTGTGTATAGGGAGAAATGAACTCGAAAATGAATGTTGCGATGGTTTATTTCTCCTTTGGTCGGTGGCCTATTCTTTGTTCCCCTGTTTTCTTCTTCACTTCGCTTCTCATCATCGTCATTGGGCGTCTAGGTGAATCTGTCTCAACCCTCCCCCTCCCCCTTTGGTACAGGTTCGGTGGTTTTGGCTCTTACGTTTGTTGATCTAGGCTGTCGAGCGGCTTGGAAAGACATTGCATAAAGGATCTTGGATATTTTCAGATAGCTTCCTGATAATCAATCTAAACTTGGTTACAACCCCACAATGCTACGACCGATCGGAGAGATATCATATTTTATATTAACACGGGCAAGATTACGGAAACGCCATTGAAACCCGCCTTCCATATTTTAGCCATCTTGCCAATGAATAAGTCTTGTGGAAATCCTGTCATAAAACGCCAAAGGAAAGCAAACGCACATCAACATGGTAGCACTCCACATCCTGACGAAACCCTTCTCTCCTCGCATCTCTCATACACACAGTCGGTAGCTGGCATACCGGCCGGCCGTCTCGCTGGTGCGGATGATCTTGACAACCTGTCCGCGCTTGAGGCCAAGGTACCGCGCCACGGGGTCTTTCTGCTGGATGCGGGGCAGCTGCGTCTCTTTGAGCCGGTAGCGCTTCAGCAGCGCATTCTTTTCCTCCTTGCTCAGCAGCACGTGCGTCGGAACAAGCTCGTGGTGCGTAATGTTGACGAGCAGATCGTCCTGCATGAAGCACTCGATCTGCGTGTACATCATGGTGGCGTTGATCACCTTGCGCGCCTGCGCGCTCAGCGCACCCTGCGTCACCATGATGCCCGCCCGGAAGCTCTGCTCGTCGCAGTGCTGCACGAACCGCTTGATCTCCTTGACGCCGATCTGTGTCTCCGTCATGAACTCGACCCAGATCGGGCCGCACTCCGGCGCCGGGTCCGGGCGCGCCGGCGTTGGCGGCGGCGTAAACTTTTTGACCATGGCATCCGACGGCCGCGCCGAGAACTGCATCTTGCCGCGGCTGCATCTGTTAGCTCTCTTTCTCTCTCTTTCTCTCTCTCTCTCTCGTCAACCCGTCACGTACTCGGCTGTCCCGTCCGGCTGGGAGAACTTGCGCGCAAACTCGTCAAGGCTGATCTTGACCTCGTCTTCGGCCAGCTCGTAGCCCTGCAGTTTTGGCGTCAGCAAAAAAACAAAACAAGATAGAGATAGGACCGAGACGCGTTGTCCCAAAACGCAGAGCCACCCACCCGATCCTGGCACATCTCGTGGACGGTCCGCCATGCCCGCCACAGCTTGCGCAGCTCCCGCTGCTTCGCCGGGTCCTCCTGCGAATCGCCAGAAGGCGAGTACGACATCTTGTCTGTGGTGTTCCTGTTCCAACCCCTCGCGTCGGGGCTGCGCGACCTATTTGCTCGTGACGTTCGGACGATGGGGCGAAAACCCGTAAGGGGGAGGGTGCTTCGTTGCTGTTGCAGTAGAACGGGTCCTGCCAATATCCTTGCCGTAGGTATTGAATCGATTATCTGCCGTTGATATACTGGGAGTCGACGTGGACGTGCGACGATCGGTCTTGGCCGGAAAGAATAGAGAGGTAAGACAAGAAAAAAGGATGCCTCGATGCTTCTGATTAAAGAAAAAAAGTTCCAAAGAGTGGAGACACCAGCGACCACCGTTCGTGATCACGTGTGTGATTTGTCATCCAATGGCTCTTTGATAGCGACCTACGCCGTTCTTTCCATGGCTCTTCTCATTCAACAACTTTGTCCATCTTCTGTATTTTTTTTTATTGGTTGAACATGTAGGTCACAGTGTAGACAACACTCCAAATGTCGGTCTTTCTAGAGTCGGCGCTTGCGTATCATGAGCCCTCCATTGAGATCATCCTCATTCAGTCTTCGTTTATTATCCTGCTGAATGTCTTGAACTGGGCCCTCGATGCTGTCCTGTATTGTGGACTTGTCGGTCAGATTCTTATTGGTATTGCTTGGGGAACTCCTGGTGGGCAATTTTTGTCTTCCGACGCCCAGGATGTGGTTGTCCAGCTAGGCTACCTGGGCTTGATTCTGCTCGTGTTTGAAGGTTATATTCCCCAATGCAAAGTTCTGAAAGTGGAACTTCATTTGGAGATTCAAAAGCTAACCGTCTATTTTAGGAGGCCTGTCGACATCATTCCCCTCGCTGAAAGCCAACATGGCGCTTTCCATTGGCGTAGCTGCCACTGGCATTGCTTGCCCTATCGGCTTGTCTTTCATCCTAGGTCCTCTGGCTGGCGCTTCGAACCTGCAGTGCTTTGCTGCTGGTGCAGCGCTCTGCTCGACCAGCCTCGGCACAACGTTTGCTGTCCTTCGTGCCAGCGGACTGGGCCCGACGCGACTCGGGGTGGTCCTCACGAGCGCGGCCATGCTGGATGACGTGGCCGGCTTGGTCATGGTCCAGGTTATTTCCAACCTGGGCAGCAGCCAAGGAGGTTCCTTCTCAGCGGCGACTATTATTCGTCCTGTTTTTGTTTCTATTGCCTTTGCTGTTGTCGCCGTGATGTCCGCCCAGTTCCTGGTCCGGCCCATGACTGTCTTTTCGAATGTGTGGCGGGCGACTCATCCCACTTTCCGGCTATGTAAGCTTCTTGGCCTACGTGAAACAGCCCTCGCGCTCCAATCAGCGCTGCTGATTGCACTTGTCACGGGCTCCAGCTATTCTGGGACCTCGAACCTGTTTGCTGCCTACATTGCTGGTGCGGCCATTAGCTGGTGGGACTCGGAGGTTCCGCATCTAGAAACCATTGCCGACCGATCAGACCAACCGAATTCTCAAGACGAGGGCACTGCAGAAGCTGCAGCGCATATACGAACAAATAAGCCTGTCTCGGCCACAGACGTGGCTCAACAAAGTGGACACTCGGGCAGCAACATTTACCAACATTATTATCACCCGGCAGTTAAGTGGGTTTTGCAGCCCATGTTCTTTGCGTCTATTGGGTTTTCTATACCTATTACCCTGATGTTCACGGGCTCCATTCTCTGGAGAGGTATTGTCTATGCTGCCTTGATGATGCTAGGCAAACTTTTCTGCAGCCTTTGGCTCGTGAGAATTCCTGGCTTGACAGTCTGGATTAAAGGATGGATAAGGGACTACAAGTTCCACCAAAAAAATGCAATGGGGCCATCCAGTAGCTCTCCCGGTACAGATAAAATACTGCTCCAAGAGCAGAAGAATGGTCCCGTACAACCTGGTCAAGATGTTGCGCCATCTGGCCCTCGGCCTGGCCCTGATGAGTCGCCACCACAAGCAACCACGACTAGCGGTCAGCCTTCAGCCAACTCACAAAACTCCCAACCCAATCCTTCAAAACCCTTGTCACTGTACCCCAGCGCCATCCTTGGTCTGGCCATGGTCCCGCGTGGGGAAATCGGGTTTCTTATTTCGGCCGTGGCCCAAAGCAATGGTATATTCGGAGGCAACTCTGGCTCGAATGACTCAAAAATATTCCTCATCACAACATGGGCGATCGTTCTCTGCACTGTTATTGGCCCCTTATGTGTTGGCCTCTTAGTGCGCCGTATAAAGAGGCTCGAGACCGAGGCCAAGTCATCTGCCGCACAGGGAGAGAATGCAAGCTCGAAGGGTGTGCTAGGGGTCTGGGGGGTGCAAGCATAAGGACCGGCTTCTTGGTCAACTTCCACAGGGTCAGGTTCTGTTTAGCTGTCCTCGTAGGCCGTTTAATCGCTTGTTTGCAAGAAGTTCGCGTCCATTAGTTCGGGGTCATTGTAACCCAAGTTGTAATATACGCTCTCTGGATTATGTGCTTCTAGCTGGAGATGTGAGTCAAGCATCACACTCGTTCTATACAACACACATCGAGTATGCGTTAAGCAGTGGCCATAGATAATATGTAAAGATAGTCGTTTGTGGGGGTTGTCCTACAAACTGCTGTTTTGGGGTTTTCAGTCAATTTTAAGTCATTTTCGATTTCCTGTTTCCTATTTCCTGTTAGAATGCATATTTCTTCGAGTACTGTTTAATGTCGTCTGAGTTGTCGGTTCTTGTCGACTGTTTAATTTACTGACACTATGGCTCTTCAGTACTACTGACGAAATAAAAGCATGTCATAGATCTTAGATAGCATTTTGCATCTCATAGGCCAAGAAAAAGGGGGTCGTGCAAATTTAGGTCATCATAGAATGCTAGGTTCCTGGGCATCCTCAGAAAGGGGCATTTAGTCTCAACATGTATCTTTTAGAGATGCAAAAAGTGCGGTCACATACCAAGTTCTCACATCATGTTCTCGAACGATCTTACATAATACATTGAAGCGTACCCACAATTTAACCACGTCGTGGAAATCTAAAGTAAACGTTGCCTCAGGCCCTAAGCGACATAACACGTGACCACAACCTATCTATTTCTCCATCTAATGCTTTATTTTTTAGCATTGCCCTCTGTCATCGTTTCTCTTTTGTCCACGTTTTTGGAACATCGTTTCCGTTCAAATAGCAGCTATGGCTGATACTAAATCCTCAGCGACCGAGGCCGCAGCCCTGGCGGGATCCACGAAGCCGACGAAGCCTGACGAGTCGGCCTTCCAGAAGCTGCTGGAGAAGGCCGAAAAGGAGCACAAGGATGTGATGGCCCGCTACGTAAGTGACCCCGGGAGTGCTAAAAGTGGCCAATTGGCCTCCCCTGGCGACATTGGAATGCTGACTGTTTTTTTTCGTTTCTCTCGTGCAGAATGCCATCAAGGCCCAGATCGAGCTGGTGCAGCCGAACAAGAACAAGGAAGGCGGTGGCGCGCCGTCGCCGACACAGAAGCGGCGGCACGACCTGATTGAGCAGCTCAATGAGATCCGCAAGAAGCAGGCGGGCGGCAAGTCGGCGCGGACGTCGAAGCAGGAGCAGGTCAAGCGGCTGGACGAGCAGCTGCGAAGCCGCATTGCGGAGCAGAAGGCGGCACGCGGCAAGGTGTCGTTCAAGTCGGTGGAGGACCTCGACGGACACATCAAGCAGCTGGAGGCGCAGGTGGACACGGGCAAGATGCGGTTGGTGGACGAGAAGAAGGCGCTGGCCGAGGTGTCGAACCTGAAAAAGGTGCGCAAGAACTTTGTGCAGTTTGACTCGCAAGAGAAGCAGATTGCAGAGCTGCGCGCCAGCATCAAGACGATCAAGGACAGCATGGAAGACCCCGAGGCCAAGGCGTGGCGGGCGCAGTATGACACGCTGCAGGCGGAGCTCGACACGATCAAAGCGGAGCAGGACGAGGCATACAAGAACCTGTCGAGCCTGCGCGACGAGCGCAGCAAGCTGCACAGCGAGCAGCGCGAGAAGTTTGACGCCATCCGCAAGATCAAGGACGAGTACTACGGCCAGAAGAAGGCGTTTGCCGCCTGGGAGCGCGAGGTTCGCCAGAAGGCCTGGGAGCGCAAGCAGGCCGAGCGCGACCGCATCGAGCGCGAACGCAAGAAGGAGCGCGCCCAGCGCATGCTCGACGAGGCCAGCGACCCGGCCTTCCTGGACGAGATCCGCCGCGCCCGCAGCCTGCTGCACTTTTTCGACCCCACGGCGCACGCGGCCGCGCCGCCCACGCCGACTACGCCGACCACGCCCAGCCTCAGCGCCCAGTCGACGCGCAAGGTTGACGATGCCGGCCTCAAGGGCACAAAGCTCGTGCGCAAGGAGGACCGTGACGACGACTATCTGGCGCCGGCGACCAAGAAGTCGGGCAAGAAGGGCGGGAAGAAGGACCCGGCTGCCGCTTCGTCCAAGGGCTTCAACGTGCCGCCGTCGGTGATCGAGGACTGCGCCGCCATGGGCCTGGACCCGCCGGGCAGCCAGGCCGATGTGCCGGTTGTCATTGAGAAGATCAAGGCGAAGCTGACGCAGTGGGAGAACGACCAGGAGACGCAGACCAAGCGGGTGAGTGCTTTCCTCCCGTGCCCCCCCCCCATATTCTACCCCGCTGGCTCCCGAGTTTGCTAACCGGCTTATTAGAACGTCGACAAGGCCAAGAAGGAGATCGAGAAGCTCGAAAAGGAGGAGGCCCAGGAAGCGGCTGGCTCGTCCAACGATGCCAGCGACAAGAAGGCCGGCGAGGACAAGGGCGTGGCCGAGGTGACAGCTGAGCTGAAGGAGACCTCGGTCGAAGAGAAGAAGGAAGAGGCAGAGGAGACCAAGGCATAAAGAGGAGAACACATAGTTGGAGGGAACGGCCTGCTATGACCCCAACTATCCGTCCTTATTCTACGACTGTTCTGCCTCTTTTTCTGTACCTGTGTTGTCTTCTTCTTCTTCTTCTTCTTTCTCTCCTTTTCTGCTCTTCTGGTTCCTCTTTCCCCGGCACATTTTCTCTATATTCATTCACATATATGCGTCATTATATATATCTCTCTCCATCTCGGTCTGCATAGTGGTGGGGAGGGAGCTCTAGGAGGTAAAAAGTGTTTGTGCCTTTCTTTTTGTAGCGAAGGCAAGGAAGAGGAGAAAATGAGGAAAAGAAAAGGGAACAGAAAAGTGGCCGGTCCTCGCAGATGCTGTTTTTTTTTTTTTTAGAATGCTATTTGGCAGCGTTACAAAAAAAAAAAAGAAAGTGCGTTTTGATTATCCCGCTCGCCTTGGCAATCACATGTTTTTTTTTTTTCTTTTCTTTTTTTACCATTTGCTCTTGTGTCTTCACATCCCGAGGCCAATATTTCTGCGCCGTTCTCTATTTGTGCGCCTGCATCTGCCACCCGCCGATCGTGTCCGTTCTTGGAAGCACAGCACGCGATCGGTGTCGATTCTTTTGTCAGCAAGCACGGTCCAGCTTGGGGCTCGACAGTGCGGTCTTATTGTCTGGAGACGAATTCGAACGGGCCGTGGGGGTTTGAGCTGTCCCAACCAGGCAAGAGATAAATGAGAAGCATCAAACCAGACTCGTTCGTACATAATAAAAACTTGTAAATCGATCTTCTCCCACTCGCGAATTGGAGGGGGGGCACAGCCGCACAGCTTCTTTTTTGATTCATTTCGTTCTTGTTTTCACTGCCTTCTTCATTTAGAACTGTCTTGAAATCAGATGTCCTCCATTACGCGTACACCCACTCCACCCCCCCTCCTCTGTCCTCTGCGTTCTCATGCCATATCAATCACAAGCGTTTGAACATTCAGGGGGAGCATAAGAAGAGGATAAAGGGAGCAAAACAAGACAGATAAAACGCTAGGCCACATAGAGCCGGGGTATAATAGTGCTACATAGCACAATAAGAAAAAACAGATCGCTATCCCAAGGCATCCCAAATCATCAACCTCCCCTCCAAATGCCCAATACCAACGAGGCAAACCCGCTCGTCCAGCCTTGCATCATTTCATTTCATCAGACGCCTCTTCATCAAACAGCCCATCCATTTCCATCATCGTGCAGCCCGTGCGTCGTTTTCTGTGCTTTGCTGTGTTGTGCATCTTAGAACGCCAAATGCTGGCAGGTGGTATATGGTGAACCAGCCAGCTAGGCCGTTCTCGAATTATGTCGTAGAGAAGGAAATTGGACAAGGAAAAGCTCCCCTTTAGATATGCTCGTCGTCATCGTTAAAAAAAGGAAACGTGAGAAAATGTTGTACAGCGCCCTTGATAAAAAGGACAATCACTTGGCCAGTTGTGATACTATCGCCTTGCGCTTGGGCCAAGAAGACCACCAGGATCCATCAGCACAATATTGTCGAGGTTGCTGTGAGGAGTGACAGGAATCGGCGACGAGGTTGAAAGGCCAGATGGCGACGGTGAAGGCGGAACTTCATAGGGATATTTGTGTGACGATTCTTGAGGTGCAAGATGCCGTTGTTTTGGCGACGGAGGGCTTAATAACCCCCCCAGATCTTGCAGGAGAGCGGATGAGCCGCGGCGGAGACCGCGACTGCCGGCCGTGTATGCAGGGAGAGGTGTCGCCTTCTGATCTAGCGGCAAGGTGGCAGAATTTCTCCTGGAGGATGGGGGACCGGAGGTGACCGACAGGCTCCGCGTGCCAGCTTCAAGATCAGACGTGTCGTTGAGGAGGCCGCCTGGATCGAAAAAGGACACCTTTCGGGGAGTGATGGTGAATGCGTTATTTTGGGGGGGGGGCATGGCCGGATTCTTGGCCAACAAGGCGTCGTCATCGCTTTGCCCGCTGTGCATGCTCTGCTCGCTGCGAGTGCCGCTTTTCCTGCTCTCTGGGAATTGCCAGCGGTGCATGTCACCAACATCGTTGTCACCCACACCATGGACGTCTTGGCCTGCGATAACGATGACCCCAGAGCTGTCAGAGCTGTCGTTCCCAATGCCATCAACTCGCACAGCCGGGGGGGCCCGCGGACTTCTGTCTGGAGCAGGGCCGCCCAAGATGACGTTGTCGTCGGCAGGCAGGTCCTGGGACAGGCGCAGGTCTCGGCGGACACCCAGGCCCAGATCACGGACCAGATCCTCGTCACTGCCCCAGTGGCGGTTCACGGTGGGCCGTCGCGAGCGTGCAATGCTGCCACGGTCCATGGAGTCGACCACGGAGCCGCCTCGGAACTTGTTTTTCTTGACGCCACGATCGCGGACAAAGGAGCCAAGCACAAGACCGTTGGCCGCCGTCGTAGCAAAGAGGAGCTCGACCGATGCTAGCAGCGACCGCGTTTGCTGGTTTCCATGGGCGCGTATGACCTGATTGACGCGGTACAATGTGGCGCCGACAACGCTCAGGCTCAGCGAGAAGAGCAGGATCAGCTGTATGCGACGCTTTACAGATTGGTGGCTGAAAAGAATAATGGGGATGGGGAAGAAGACGAGAAGGAGGTCGGTCAAGACGTTGCAGACCGAGAGGGTGATCAGCTGAGCGTAGCCTTGGCGACAGCGGCCGCCGGGGTCAGGCAGGACCTGCCAGTAGTGCGTGAAGGGCTGGCACTCGGCGAGATCGCTAATGATGGTGGCGACGAATGTTGCCACGAGGGTGCAGCGGATGAAGATGAGGGTGAAGTGGGAGAAACGTTCAGAGAGGGCATCGTTGATGCGCCTGAAGAACTCGAGGATTGTGACCTTCAAAATCCACAAACTGGACAGTGGTTAGCAGGCGAGCTGGACGGGTTGAGAGGCTTGCACGAAATGCTTACGTAGCGGCGTGCAAGACGCGGCTGGCCAGGACAAGGCCGCTGCCAATGTGCCGGCGTCGGATCTCGTTGGCCGTGAGTTCGATGCCGGTGAAGTCGGCATTGTTGGTGCCGTGGGTGAGGATGACATGGACGCAGCCCATGCGAAGGAAGAGCGGGATAATGGCCAGGGCGACGGTTCGATCCTCGACAAAGAGGTGCTCAGAACGGATGAAGCGGCCAGCGATGCGGAGGAGGATGATGGTGGTGCAGAAGACAGTGATCCACCAGCAGACGAGCAGAGTGGGCTTGTCCTCTGAGAAGACACGATATGGAGGTGGATCTGAATAGAGAGCCATGGTCGGCTGTGACTGTAACTGTGACTGATCTCACAGACACGGTTGATGTCGAGTGCACGAATGGCGCGGCAAGGCCGCTTCCCCTAAGGGAAGCGCAAAGTTACGGTCGTCCCGTCCACCCCCAGAGGGAGGGGCGAGCGGGGAGAAGCAAGCAGGTGTTGAAGCAGAGGCAGTGGTGATGGAGCGTTCATAAGAGGGCCTTGTTCTGCTCATATCCCTCTGCCGTCCTGCGCCGTCTCGCGTGAGAAGTTCGTGACGTCGTCGGTGTCGGTGTTGGCTTTGGTGGTGATAGTGATGATAGTAGTGGTGACAGTTGTAAATGTTAAGCAAATGGCAGTAGAAAGAACTGTCCTGCCTCTGGACGGCCCAGCCGCAATGGTTAATGTTCCGGATGCCCGGGCAGTTGGAGAAAAGAAGTGTCGTCGGTCTCGTGCAATTTTTTTGGTGGTGTTTTTTTTTTTTGCTGGCAAGGGCACAAGACGAGTGAGTAATGGTGGAGGTGGAGAAGCGCCGGAGCAAAGCCGACGAGCCGGCTTCCTGGTTATATGCCAGTTGATAAGAGGCGTGCAAGTGCACAGGAAAGGTAGCAGCTATGCGTTGTGGGTGAAGGGAAGCGAGTAAGTGCGACGACAGTCCAGAATGCAAGCGCAATGCAGCTGGCGCAGGTGCACAGAGGGCGAGCTGGGGTTGGGGTCAGTGGTTTGTTGAAGATCGGAAGCGGATTCAGAAACGAGTCAAGAAGATCGGCAAGAATGCGGTAGGGGGTGTCTATTAAAGGGGGGATTGGCACTCGCTGACGCATGGACCTGGGTGCATTGTAAGAGGAGAGAGAGGGAAAAAAAAAAAAAAATACGAAGCAGGCGCCGGACAGAGCTCAGGTGCGGAGAGAAAACGGGCCTTTTGTGCGGTTGGGGAAGAGAGGCCAACAGGTTGCCAGGAAGGGAGGCAGATAAAGAAAGCAGGGAGCAAATCACAAATGAGAAGGACAGGATTAGGAAAGCGATTGGTGCGAGACAGGGTCGAGCAAAAAAGGCAATAACCAGAGAGAAGTTTGTAGCCAAAAGCGGTGGCGCGCTAGTGAGGGTGTGACCGTAGTGTACTTGCGGTGAGCGCGGGATCGTGCTGGCCGATGGAGGTACATCATATTAGGTGCAGAGGCGTGCCGGCGCAGCAAGCGTTGCAAAATGCGAAAATGGGGAAGTCGCAGAGGACTGTTGCGTCCGCTAATCGGCCGTGGGCAGGGTGGGGGTACAAAACGAGAGGCATTACAAAGTACATAGTAGCTTGTGGCTGGCAATGAAAGCAAAAAGGCCAGAGAGCACGCCAAGGCCTTGGGGGATACGTTGCTTGCTTATCGTCAGGGAAACGTATCATGCGAGGGGGAGAGAGTACGAGTAGGAATGGCTGGATGAGAAAAAGGAAAAAAGCCCCGGTGCGTCAATGATTTGGAAGGGGAGGGAGGGGGGTGTCAGTGGATGGATAGCAAGGGGAACAAACACAGACGGGGCCCACTTTCATCTTTCCCAAAGGAACGGCTCGGTGGAGGGAAGCGAGCGATAGCGAGGCACACTGGAGATGCGCCACATTCCATACCCTGGCGTCTGAAAGCATGAGCACTGCTATGTAATATTGATCGAGCATCGGAACACGGAAAAGGGACGAGCACGAGCACAAGCACAAGCACAAGCAGGAGCAGGCAGCTTGTATGACCAGTCAGCCCTGAGGCGCTGCACGTGAAGCTGACTGCATCGTGCCGAGTGTGAGATTTCGGTCTGTGGAACGGGTGACAGGCAGCGCAAAAGGGGAGAGGCGCACGGGCAGAAGGCAGTCCTCGTACGAGTCGGCGCAGGGGGGAAAGATAAGGAAGCCTCGAGTTAGAGGATGCCGCTATTATTTAAGATACGCTGAAGTGGAAGAAGCGACTTGTTTCCATCTATAGATAGTACGATGGGGTGGGCTATAGCAGCGCACAAGCTTATAATAGCAGGCTGTGAATACAAGCAGCGCAACTGGCATCTTCCCTGCCACGAGCCGCTTTAATAGAAAGAACCATCACAACAATATACTTGGTTGCAAAAGGCAAAAAAAATATCCAGCAAGCAGCCTGTCAGCTCGCAAACCCGCATTCTTGCAGTAGTGGTGCACACAAAACCCGGCTGGGCGGTAAGCAGAATAGCGCGCACAAAGCAAGGGGGGGGGAACCGAAAGCACGCTGCGGGAAGGCAGCCGAAAGGCACAGCAGGAGAGCGGCCAATGCGGTGGTGGTTGAGGCGCGCAAGTGCAAAAGGGAGGTCCCGTCAATTCGCGCAGCACAGTGCTATCAAGAGCAGGCTGTCCGCTGTCCGACAACCCCCAAAATCACGCGACATTTGCCGTTGCGTTTGTGGGGCTAGCGGCGTAGGAGCCCATTTTGGGTACAAGCTCAGAAAATAGGTTTGGCCTGGCTCGGCCGCTAGCGCGGCGCCTGCAAGGATTTTTGCAACCTTGCATGGGGCCGGCTTGGGGAAAGCCAACCAAATCCGTCAGCAGAATGGACCATTCGGCACCTCTGTCGGTGGATTTTGCTCCTGCCAATTCTCGTACCGCACACGTATGCTTCCGGAGGATGGCTGCGATCGGTAGTTTGGCCGATGAGGGGAGGGGTCAGCCAAAATGCACGCAAAGTACCAACGCAAATGCAAATACAAATGCAGCTGCACAAATGCAGCCTAATAGAAAAGTGAAAGCACGAACCAAAGCACTGACGCCTCATACCGAAGAACCATTCTGGCAATGATCTGGTTAGGCTTTTGACGACGATCGCCATCTATTTCCCCACTGTCTCACGAAAAAAGAAAAAAAAAAAAAAAAGAGACCAACGGTGGTAGAGGAGAAAGGCGGGAAGGAGCCCCCCTCAACAACCTTGGGTCTGAGAGGCAGAAGAGGCAGCTGCAGTGGCTGTGAGCTGCCTATTCTGGTAAAAAGCGGGACTGCTCGCGCGCAGCCAAGTGTCACCCAAAATCTGCAGCGACTATTATAGTCGTATCTTACTTTGTACATAGTATTAGAGAGAGACAGAGAGACAGAGAGAGAACACCGACCCAACGGTTTCGAAACGGCCGTCACCCTTGTTTTCCTGGGGCACGCACATGTTCGCACGCACATGTTTGCACGCAGCCCTGACAAAAGGCGGGATAGGATATTCTCTCGTAATACTTTTCGTTGCTGTGAAAATCTTACCTTTACGATACGCCCTCACTAGGAAAAGGATCCTTGCCGGCCACACAACCACATGGCAAGTTCTGGGGAAATAGAAAAGACACCTCGGCTGGAGGAGTTTGGGATACTATGTAATACATCAAGACCTTGGCCACACAAAATGCAAGATATTTCGTACGTGGCGGCCGGCCCCGGCGCCTTGGGCAAGCGCCCAGCCCTGCTCTCCAGTGTTCGTGATAGCACGACATTGTGCAGGCAACCGGGAAGGGAAGGTGACAAGAGGTACTTGTACGCCTGCCCTCTCTCTTTCCAAGCCTGCTTGCAGCATGTGTATTTGTGTTCCTGCATAGCTTGCATAAGTTATCGGCGCTCTTTTTTATTTTTTATTTTTATTTTTTTTCCTTCTTTCCCTAGCTGCGGCATCTTTTCGGCCCCTCTCCCCCCTTTACGTGTAGCGTGCTGTCATGCTCTGCTGCACAAATGCTCCTGCGCCCACGCCTGTTTGCTACAAAGTCACCCCCCCCTCGAAACCGCGATTGCTTCTGCTCCGTACAGATTGCTCCGTAATACTCCATACGCGTTGCTTCACATGCAAGGCATCAGAATAGCCCCCCCTCCACCCTTCCTCCCCCCCTCCCCCCCTCTCCTTTCCCTTTCTCCTCTGATCAGCCCTTTGGACAGCCAAAATAGGTCAAGGAGAAGGGGAGAGGGGGGCACATCGTGAAACACATGCAAGGATCCTCCGTAGTTGTGCCTAGTGTGAGCTCGTACGAGCAGGTGCCTCTTCAATTCGGCCGACAGAGACAGACAGACAGACAGACAGACAAAAAGACAAACAGGATTACGGCCACACCTCGACCGTCTCCCACCGCCCGTCCGTGTACGTGTGCAGCCACCGCCGTGGGTCGGTGCTGCGGGCCAGGTCCGTCTGGTCCACCTGCTCCGGCACGATCACCACCACCCTAAAGTTGGCCCGCGCCGCCGGGTCGTCCAGATGGCTGTCGTCCACGGGGTGGCCCAGCCGGCCGCGCCCGCCGCCGGGCTCGTCGTCCCGGGGCCGCGGCGTCCCGGGCGGCGGGTTGGCAAAGCTGCCGCGCATCGCCGGCGCCACGTTGCCAAAGTGTGCCGTCACCTCTCGCTCCCAGCTCCACCCGTCGCTGTTGCTGCTGCTGGCCACGTGCTCGCTGTGGTCGGACGCGTCCGCCACCCGCCGCATCCGGCCGCCGATCGCCGCCCGTGCTGCTGCACCACCCGGCTCGTCTGCGTCAGACCCCAGCAGCCACGCCGTCCCGCGCACCCGCCACTGCGTCCCCACCGCCGACGCCCACCACACCGCCTCCACCGGCCCGCCGCCGCTGCCCAGCGCGGCCAGCCCGTCGTGCTCTGCCTGGCCGCACAGCTCCCAGGCTTTGGCCATGCGGGCGTCCGTGGTGAAGGCGGGCAGGTCGGTCTCGTAGAGGGGCGGATTGCGGGGCGCTGGGTTGCGCGGGTTCGCCGGCAGGCCGGCCCAGAAGCCGCGGAACACGCAGTGGCGGGCCCGGGGGACAAGCGCTGCCGCCCTCGCGCCCTCGCTGCTCGTGCTCTCCACCGGGTGCACCGTGCTGATCGCGCACACGGGCGTTGGCATCTGCTCCAGGTGCTGCAGAAAAAGCGCGCGCCATGGCGCCACCGCACCTGCGGTTGCGGCTGCGGCTGGCGCGCTGCCGGATGTGCGAATGAGCATTGTGCGTGGGTGGGCGAGCGTGAGCTGATGTCGGATGTTGCCTGTAGATGTCGTTTCAGGACTCAATTCAATCGTGGTCTTGCGCTGTTGTGTGCGGGAGTCAAGTGGTGGAACTTGACGTGACCGCAATCGGATGCCGATGACGACAACGGCACTTTATTAATTTATACCCATATTTCAAGCAACAGTAATCACGCACGAACAGCCCATTTTCTTTTGCAAATTGGGCGGAAAACATGGATTGCGCTCATATTTGCACTTCTTCTACATCACTGGTCCCTGGCGTGATGGTAAATATCGTGATCGTGAACTCTTCCTATCCCCTCTCTATATACCTTGCGTTTACCTTGCGTTCTCCATGCCTATCCAAAGGAGCCACCATTTTGGGTATCAGATTTCTAGATATATACAACCCATCCGTAGCCACGTTTCATATGCCATGTGATCTACAGGAACTCGAGCAGAACCTTCACTCTCGTCCTGGCCACCTCAGATCCTTGCTCGCCTTCCGCCATTATGCGCATAATATCCACCATTTTTTCTAGCGAGTTAGCAATCGTGTCAACGCCATTTTTTTCTTTTTTTACAAAAGTAAATAATAGCAGAGGAACACTCACCGATATCAGCCCTAGCACGTGCATACAGAGGGTCCTTTATCGCTGCTTCAAGTCCTCCATTGTTCTTGTAGATAGTCTCCTTCAGAACACCGCCGATGCACAGAGCCTCCAAGAAGGCGCGGTGGTTGAAGACCCACCATACGCCGGCCTCGTCTTCAAAGAGCTTAAACAGCACAAAGAACGAAGTGATGGCATCGTGGGCAGCTTCTAGCGTTCCCCGCACGTTAACAGGAACATCGGCAGACTCAGATGCATGGACCAGCATCAGGTTGTGGAAGTAGTTGCTGCTGAGGAACAGCGTTTGCCGCACGACTCGTTTGTTCGTCCGCGCCAGCTGTGTCAGCGATTCGGGATCCCAGCTCCGAAAAATGTCCGGAAAGCTGCGATAGATAGCCCGGAAATCAGCCACCAGCTTCGATTTGTGGCGCGTCGTCGTGCAGATGGGCACATCCAGCGACCGTGGGCTGCTGACAACCTCCTGCACCAGGTTCGCGAGCGTCCAAGATCCGCGCACGTAGGCCGTGTCGGTCACGCTGTCTGTATTGCTCGGGTCTGTGATCTCCTCTTCCTCGAGATCCTCCACATTGACATCCGTGTGTGTAGCTGTTGGTGGAAGCGAGAGAAGAATGGTCAGGAAGGTGTCCTGCAGCAAAACTGCCTGCCACAGCTTGCGCCGCTGCTGCTTTTCGAACACGCTGGCATGGGGCACCACTGAAACGTTAGCAAGGCAGATCCAGACGACGACACGAGACTAAACTTGCCAATGTTGGGGTCACGATGCAGACCCATGGCGTAGGCTTGCCGCATGAGAATGCCTCCAAAGGCCCAGCCGTCGGAAGCGTGGTTGTCGTTGATGAGAAAATAGGTGATGAGGACCATGGCTTGTATAGAGCGCATGGACGCCGAGCTGAGGTAGGAGCTCAGACGCAGCGCCTGGTTGCTGGCTGATGCGTAGAACTCGGCTGTCTGTTTCCGCTCACTTGGTGTGGTGGCCGATACAAACTGGGTGCCGAGGGCGAGCATGGCGAAGAGGACACCGATGAAGGCGGGATCAACATTGTTCTTCTCCTCTGGAACCAGGGACCAAAATTGCTCAAACTCCATGTAAAAGTTTTGCCGGTGGATCATGGGGTAGACGGGGTCGAAGCATTCAAAGTAGCGGAGGAGGAGTATGTCGGACTGGATCTTGTCTGGCAGGACGGAAATGACTTCGGACAAACCACCTTCGCAGGTCCAATAGTTTGCAAAGGGGTGTTCTGACCCAATTCCAAAGACGTTGGAAGCAGTCGGAACCGAGTAGGGCACGTTGGAGAGGAGACCCGTGGAGAGGGCAACAGAACCAAGAGATTCACTGTGAGCATTCAAGATGCCACGGTCGGCAATATTGGGGATCATCAGCATAGATGAAGAACCCGGAGTCTTCTTGGACAGAAGTGGACGCGTGACACGCCGTCCACCAGCCGCCGCTGCGGTTCGATTTGTCTCCCTGAGAGCGGTGTTAGCATTTTGCATACTTGATATGCACAGGTGGATTCGGAATCATACTCAAGCAGGTTTGCTACGTGTGCATATTTGCACTCCGTTTGTCGTTTTATGCCTAAAGATTAGCCTGTACGTTTTTTTTTTTTAAAAGCAGCTGAAATATCAACTTACAAGAAAGACAATGTGGCCGGCCGCGATCACACTACAATGCATCAGCTTGCTTGAAATAACAATATTTACAAGAGCACACACTTTTGTTTTCCGCTCAACACACTCAGAACACGATAGCGTGGGCTTGTTGCGCTTCTGCTTCTTCCTGGACGGCTCGGAAGGGGAACTTGCAACTGGAGTGTTGCTGTTCGAGTGTGCAAGTCCGTTGCCGTTCCGAAAGCCGTTGGTATAATTGTAGCCAAAGGCACCGTTGTCGATCGTGGGCGTAGGTGGGAAACCGGTGCTGCTGCAGTTGCTGCTGGCGCTGCTCATGTTTTGACCCGTGGAAACGTTGATATTGCTATTCGAATGGTTGATCAGAACCATCCGCACATCCTTGCCGTTCCTGTTTTTGTTGCGGGCCCGGACAGTAGACGGATCGGAATCGTTTTCGTCGTAGTCTCCGCCGGCAACACCACCGTCATAGCGGCTGCTGCTGGGGGCATAACTCGACATGTCGTATTCGTACTCGCCTTCGCCATCAGCATCGTCGGGTTTCGGTGTGCCCAGGTGCATGCCTTTCTCGGGGTAGCCTCGAGCAGCGTAGCCTTGAGCACTGCCGTTGGACTGTATCGCCCTTCTTCCATCGTTGGTGGCTTGGCTGAGGGAAGACCCGGGGCCAGGCTCAGGTTTGAACTGTCCATATCGGGAAGTTTCTGGACCAGGGTCCTGATTTCTCTGGGCCGGAGCAGCATAAATGTTCCCGTTGGCACTAGACCCCAGCGCGTTCCCGCTGGGGTAGTCTTCATAATATGACGAGCGCTTCATATCCATAATCTCCCTATACCCAAATAAGACAATGCTGGTGACATCGGAGGCAAAAAGGTAATAACGGTCTCAAAATAAGCCCAACGAAGAAAGCTGACACACCAAGCACTCTCCAGCAACCCACGAATGATAGGATGGCAGCTGCAAAGTCAAGCAACCTTGACGGCAATAAGACACGGGGGAGGTTGTGAGTGGAGCCGGTTGGGGAAGCGGGGAGGAATGAAAGTCCCTGTTAGCTGGAACTGTGCCGGTGGAGAGAATCCGGAGATGTGAGAGTGTGGTGTGCGTGGTGTGCGTGGTGTGTGGTGGGTGGTGAGAGCATGTGCACGCGCAATGTGTGTAGTTGCTTTAAGCTATGGGGAGGGGGGGAGCTTGGACCGCACGCTTGTCTTGTCCGTGATAAAGCCTCGACGAAGCGGGGGAAGGTCGAGGGTGAAGGGCCTGGAGTTTAGACGGGGAAAGAAATGAGAGCAGCGGTAGACGGCAATTCCCGTGGAAATGATGCGAAGAAGAGTAGATCCAAGGGAGCAAGTGCTAGCACAAGATGGGGTGTCAGATTCGAGATGAGGGTATAGAGCTGGAATAAGAAGCTTGGCGTTTGGTGGGTTTTGGAGATGCAAGTCGGGACTACGCGTCTCTCTCGTGATGTTTTATGAATGGCCGCGAAAGTAGGAATGCGTTGCTAAGTCAGATGAGGTGATGTGGGTAAGAGCAGCAGCAGCAGCAGCAGCAGCAGGTATTCGCTGGTCGTCGCTGACCCAACTACTAATCCGCCGATTGTTCTTTCAGCTTCCTTTGCTTTGATTTCAGTGCTTTGCTTCGTAAACGTCGGTCATGAACAGCTTGCTCATTTGTTGTGAGCGGCACACCAGTTCTCAGGCGGAAATGGTCCGGATGGGGGTGCGATGCGGAACGGAGGCGCGGCCGGACAGGGTCGACCAGATGCAACAAGACAAGGGAGACAGTTGCTAAAGAGGAAGCTCGCTTAACGTTATGGCGGGTATATTGTGTGAGCCACAGGGCTGATAGGGCGGTGTTGGGGCCAAGGCTGTGCCCTGTTCTGTTGTCTTGGCTGCTGGAAATAAACAGGACAGAAGCCGGAAAGCGGGCGACGATGCACAAGACGGGCGTGTGAGTACAGTAAGGCTCGATGAACAGGCGTGCTTGCAGAAGCAAGGAAAAGATGACACAAAAACCGAGGAAATAAAGAGGGGAATGGAACTGGAAATAAGCAAAAGCAAGTAGCAGTGGAAATCGATAAGACCAACAAGCAGATGTTAGGTAGGGGGGCGAAGGGAGACCTGGTCCACCCACGAGCAGCCGTCAGAAAGCCGAGTATTGACAAGACAACAAAATCGACAAGAAAAATCAGGTTAAAAAAAAAGGGACGAGGAAACAGGGGGGGGAAAGGAGAGGAAAGAAAAAAAGAGGAGAGAAGAAAGAAAGAAATGGGTCCATGTTTCTACGATGCATTTACTTCTTTGAAAAGGTCTACGGTAACGTGACCGCCGTCTCGAGCGAGCAGTTCAGGAAAGAGCGAAGAGCGAAATGCAAGAGCGCACGAACGATGGGCGACGCGCGAAGGAAGGCACGAACGGGGCTCACAAAGAGCCAGAAAGAGGGTGTGGGCAGACATGGGATTGCCGTTGGGCGTGTGCCGGCCGGTGCCATTTGCCCATGCAGGCTTCCGCCAGAGCTGTCTAGTATTAGAGGACGGCCCAGCCTTGGGTAGGCGTCACCAAAGGGTCCTCAAAAGTGGACAGGCCTTGAGACAGCTCCTGGTTCGGAGGAGTGGGACCCTGCTGCACCATGCCATCGTATCTAAACATTCCTTGGTCGCAATGGGCATTATTAAGGCCAGCAGAGAGATGGGAGGCTATATGACGAGAGAGTGCTTTGCGATTCCGAGCTGTTCGATTCCGTGACCAATAAGATACCGGCTGTTCCGGGGGGGGGAGGGACTGGCCTTGCCTTTTTGACAGGTCCGGGAGAGCGTTTCTCCGGACCAAGCACATTCGTTCTTGGCCTGTGAGCCAGAGGGTCCAACCAGTACGAATATTCATCTAATCAATTCTTCAGCCCCAGCACGCTGCCACAAGTGGGCTGAAGGGGGCTATGATGTGGCTCCTTGTGTCATACTGGGTCCGCACCTCACCTCGCGTCTTCGCGCTTTCCAGCTGAAGCTGTCGCTCATTCGGCGCCGCCCCATTGGCATAGAGATCCGGACAAGGGCGAGAAGAAAAAAAAAAAAAGAAAAAAAAAGAACATAGCGAGCTTCCTCCGGTAGCCGGATGTGAACTTATAGTGGGTCTCTTTTTTTGCTCCAATTGGGATAATTTGCCCTGTCGATTTAGTGTCAGATGGTGTTTCCTACGAAAATGCGCATCCCGAAATCTGCAACCCTCCAAAGATGTAATTGTGCATGAAGGCCAACAACAAGTCTCGTACTACCTGTACGAAGTACGTAATCTGCAGACTGTTTTACAAAAAAGAAAACAAAACACCGAGATGACTACCCGTTTGCCACGCGTTCGCGCAGTTACGGTATGTGTACGAGTAATAGCGGAAATCTGCTCTTCATTTTTTTTTACCCCCTTAGCTGTTTGGCGAGCCGTTATGCTGCTTGCCGAGAAACGGGTCTCCCGAAAATGGAATAAAAGCGGGCCCTCGCCTTGTGCCGAGGACCTGGCGGGTACATAGTATCAAAACAGAAACGCTACGAGTACTAACATGGCAATCACGTAAGCCGCTTAGCCGCTGGAGGGGGCAAAGAGCCTTCACCTGGGGTTTGCGGATCCGCAGTTTATGATTGACGACGACATGCAGAGCGTGCTCATAGCGTGCGGACTCGCCAGGGGAAGCAACTCCGCGTGCTGGATAAATGCAACTGTGACGTAAAATGTTGTCGCATACAAGTATCGGTGAGACAGATGGCTGCAGGAAGCCCGTTCTTCTTAAAGCAGGCCTGGGAGAGCCAACAAAACAAAACAAAAAACTGTTGTGCTTGGCCTGCCGTTCTCAGTCTTGCGGTCTGTACTTTTGCAAGGAGCGAAGCCATCTACGGCGTAGCTGAGACGGAGGCCTAGGCTACGGCACTACCTCTGGAATCGGTTCATCTCGCCTCGCGATATTACACGGGTTAGACCAGAGAGGCCATTCCATGCGGCTACAGGCACACGACGCACGTTCACTGCCCTGAGACAGAAATGCTGACGCTTGGTCATAGTTCAATTTCATATCATGGCGCGGTTAAACCACCGCAAACATGAAGGGGCAACATGATTAGAAGAGAAAAAAACGACACAGTCGAAAGTCAAGACCATCATGATATGCTCTGCTCTGCCTGGTGATGAATAGCAAAAGACAATGCAAGCGAAGAAAACAAAAGAAAAAAAATCAGTCTTCCGAAAGTCTATGAAGACGGATCGGGTGTTGCCGCTCGTGGGCAATACACACTCGGATACAAAGAAAGGATAAGGCGACGCATGTCCAATGGGCGAACAGGCCTCTCTCAGGACCGCCGTCGTGTATTTGACGAATGGCCGTTGCCCGCAAACCGGTTGAGGAATCCGAACAACCCGCCTGTAGAGGCACTGCCGCTGCCATTGTTGTTATTGTTATTGTTGCTACTGGTGCTGCTGGTGCTGCTGCTGTTACCACCAGCACCCGCATTGGCGTGGTCGCCGCTGCCGCCGAAGAAGCCGCTGTCGCCACCGCTGAAGTGGATGTACGCAGCGTTGGGCACCCATGTCGTCATGCGGGCCGGCCCCGCTTGCGAATCTGTGCCCGATAGCATTGGGTCGCGGCCCCGGTCGCTCTCCTGGTCGCTCTCTCGGCCCCGGTTCCGCGACGCCTCGTCTGGCCGCCACCGATAGGGGTTGCCGCTTCCGTGAGATGACGGACTGCGGTGCTGACTGTTCCGCGATGAGACGTCTTCTCGCGGCCCCAGAATGTCGTCGTAGCCTTGGTAGAGATTGAAGCGCCGGGTATTGCTGCCCACAAACGGCGGGCCCGGGTTCGGCGAATGCGAGTCGCGCCGTCGGCGGCCGGATGGAGACCGCTCGGGCTCGCGTGAGCTTCGGTAGTAGTTGGTCGGCAAGCCAGCACGCCGCCGGATGACGTTGAAGCGTTCCTGGTTGCGAAGCGCGGTCGCCGACGCCGACAGCGGGTTCGGAGGTGGCATCGAGCGGTCGCCGGTACCGCCCATGGCGGCACTGCTGCTGGCATTGGCGGCGCTCCCGGCTCCGCTGGCACTGGCACTGGCGCTGGCGCTGGCACCGGCGTTCGCACTTCCTTGGCCAGAACTGCTCTGATTTGCCGCGCCGTCGTCCGCACCATCACCGCCAAAGCCAAAGAGATTTCGTATGTTGGGTCGGCTGTTCTCGGCGGAGCCGGCATTCGCAGCGGGTGTGCCTGCGCCCCCTGCAGCGGCGCTCGGGCCAGAATCAACTGGGTTGCGACAGACGGGACAGGTGTTGTGCTGCTTGAGCCACATGACCACGCAGTCTTCGTGGAACCAGTGCTTGCAGGGAAGCGACACCACCTCCTCGTCCAGCTTCACCTCGGAGATGCAGATGGTGCACTCGGCGTGGCCCTCGGGGCCCAGAAGTTTGGCATCCACCTTTTTCTTCTCCAGAGCGTCGATAGCCGTCTGCGATGCGGGTGGCGCACCTCTCTGCGCCGTGTTGTTTTCCATCAGCATGGAGATGATGCGATCCAGCGCTTCATCCGAGTGCACCGAGTCACCAAAGGCCATGTTCTCCCGCCCCAGCAGCGCGGAGAGGATGTGATGGAGGGCCGCTGGGAACCCCGGAGGCAGGCCGGCAGGCCGATTTTGCTCGTCGCCCATGTCGGGAGGCCCAACATTGCCCATGATGTTCCGGAAGACGCTGTCAGGCTCGGTGTCAGATATCATTTCCACGGCCACGAAGGGCACCACCAACCTGTTGAAGTCCCCGGGCGCTCCGCCAGTTGTCCGGATGGGGCCGGTGGCAATCGTGAAGCTTGTCGTTCCGCCATGGAAACGAGGGCCGCTGAACGTCGTCCGGCGCACGTGGCTGATCGGGATGCCTATGCCCGGGTCTCCAAATGGAAAGGCCTGCGGGCTTTGTTGTTGTTGTTGGTGCTGCTGTTGTTGCTGCTGTGCAGAACGGAAGGCGTCCGGACTTGAGGGACCTGCCTGCGTCCGGAAGCCGTTCAGAAAATCGGAAAACGTGTTCATCATGGCCTCAGGGTCTGATGGGTCGGTGCCGCTGGTCGGTTGCCCGCCAGGACCTGCCCGCCTGGGGCTGGTGCCGTTCTGCTGGGACTGGCCGGACCGGCTCCTGGTTTGAAAAGAGGAGACCGTGCGGTACATGTATGTATTGTTGGGCCCGTGGACCTCGTGTTCCTCGATGTCGCCTATATCGGCTTCTTCCGGGTCGTCGTAGTCAAACATGTTCGGTTGACGGTAGTCACGGTTGTGGTTCGGCTGCGAGGAGTGGTTGTGGCCTTGGGTGGTGCCAGGAGTGGGATCGAACAGGCCGAAGCCGCGGTCATCGCGGGCGCTGTTGCCAAGCAGCGCCTCGGTAAAAGAGTTTAGAGACGGTAGGATCATGCGCTGAAATTCGCGCGGGTCGTTCTCGCCTTCGGACACCTGTGGTCGGTCAGTCATTGGAAAGCGCACAGCGTCAGAGGGGTCGTCACGGGCACCAGGAGCTTCCGGAGCCAAAGCAGTCTCCGGAAGCCCGGAAGCGTGGCGAGCAGCTAACGGCTCGGCACTTACAATCTCGACAATTTCGCCATGGCACCTAGGACATGGTGGCGGTGGCGATGTGTCCTGGCTGTCGCGGTACCACTCGTTCTCGCAGCCATGGCAGTAGACGATGTCTTGGCCGTCCTGGTGCTCAAGCCACCGGTGCTGTGGGAAGCCAGCCGACATGGTGGCCGTCCGGGAGATGGGGCCCGGCGCCTGGCGTTGTGATTGTTGTTGCCGGTTGTTCTGGCGGTTCTGGTAGGCAGCGAGGGCGGCGGCGCCCAATCCAGCAACGATGCTGGCTGCACGGAAGGCACGGGATGCCAGGTTGTTGAGCGACGGAAGGGCCCTCTATCGGGAAGGATGGATATATGACGCAGGGGGTGAGACTGCACGTATGCGAACCGGATATCGGGATGCAAGTCGCAAGTGCGGCAGTTGATAGTCGGAAAGAGGACCGGAGTAGATGAGGATGCCAGGGTTGCGCCAGGCAAGGCTGTGTCATCCAACAGAAATGCGCAGGGTGTGGCGTGCGACCGATGGAGGTTGGCCGGATACGCGTATGGGGGGTGATTGATTTGTGAGAAGTGGGAAAGTATGTGGAAGAATGGGTTTGGTTAGTCAGATTTTCGGAGTCCTGCCCGATGGAGCAATGTTGCAGCAAGAAGGACTCAAATAAATAGGGGCGAGAGAGAAAGCGGAAAGAAGAAGAAAAGAAAAAAAAAGCCCTTTGTGGGAAAAAGATGCTGGCAGGGGCAAAACAAAGAAAAAGCAAAGAAACGCAAGCGACCGTCAGAGAGAGATCAGGATACGTGAACAGTCGTTTTGTACGAGCAGGATGGCGGTCAGGTTTGACGCAGCAGCAAAATGGACAAATTAAAACGCAGAAGAACCACGGAGAACGGGAGGGAAGAGGGGGAGCGCAGTGACCGGGCAATCAGAGGGCCGCCTCAGGTCCCGTTTTCGGTCTGCAGATAATAATATGCCCGTCGCGAATGCTTGTCTGCCACGAGCGGCCGCCCGTATTTGCCTGCGCATCAGATCAGCTGCGTCACAGGCTGACAGTCACCGGGTCGGACCTGCAAAGCGACAAAAAGCAGAGTCTCGTTGTTTGACGACGAGCAGGAGAAGGACGAGAAGGTTCGCCGACGGGACAAGCGATGCGCAGGTATTCGCAACCTGGCTGCGTGGCAACGGCTTTTTCCTTTCTGGACGTATGAGCGAGGAGGAGAAAAGCGCTGACCAAGGGAGAGATGCCAGCCTTGCCACCCATGAATTCCGGTGCCTTGCTAAGCGTGGCGGCGTGGCAGCGGCGGGCAACGCCACGACTGCAGCAGAGGTGGCTCATCACCGAGGTGTAGTGTGATATTGCCATGCGACGTCTCGGTGTTCTCTGGCCTGCTCAGCCTCGTGACTAGGTAACAGGCACACCCATACCAAGGCTGGGACGGCGGATGGCAAACTTTAATGCGCATGCAGGCGTCCAGGCACCGGCTGCAAGCGAGAGATGCTGCAAGGCGCAGATGGTGCTAACCGGATATACGACATGGCAGCATCTGTCAGGACCCATCTGCCTCTGGGTGTCCTTGTTCGCTTTCACAGGCACGGCATGCAGCACGCGTGTTTCCCATAGAAGGTGATCGTGCTTCGTAAACTATATGTATATACTGAGCGGCGTTGGGCAAGAGAACGGGCTTCGTCGTCTCTGCTTTGTGGAAATCGCAATGTTAAGACAGGCAACATCAAATGCGAAAACAATAGACGTCAAATGCAGGCACGAAACGCAGGGCATATGCAAAACTCCTCCTCTACCCGGGGCCGTCCGAGAACACCTTGTTCCTCCAAAGAGAGTAATCATGCGCGTGGGTTTGAACTGGTCGTCGTCGTCGTCGTCATCGTGGCCCCCCCACCTTCACCTCCGGCGACCCAGGTTGCGCAGCAGCACGCCGCCGACGACGCCGGCCACGACGGCCACGCCGCTGACGATGGCGACGCCCATGAGACCCTCCTTCTGGACCCTGTCGTCGATGAGCGTGTTGAGGTTGGAGGCCTGCTGGTTGGAGGGCTCCTTCTCGAGCAGCAGGTCGTTGTAGCGGCGGGCTTCGGCATAGTTGCCTAGCTTGTAGTTGCCGAGGGCAAGGTAGTAGAGGCACTCGCGGCGGCGCTCGGGGGAGGTGCGGAAGATCTCGGTCAGCAGCATGACACCCTGCTGCTGGTCGTGGCGGCCGGTCGACTTGACGAGACCCTGGGCTGTTAGCTGTCTCGTCATCGATTCTCATCCTCCCCCGCACTCACCCAAGCGTAGTTGAACTTGGTCTGCACGCCAACCATGTCACCCTCCTTCTCGTACTGGGCGCGCAGGACCTGGAGCTCCGCCGCGTTGAGCGGGCTGCGCCGCGGGTTAGCGAGATGGCATCGAGAAACAGGAAGCGGAGAAGGGGAGGCCGGGCTGGGTCGCATGCGCACAGGCGCTGGGATACGATCCGTATGCAATCCGGACACGATCCGTACGACCGGGCCAGTGCCAACGGGGTGCTAGGGAGGCATTCACACGTACGTCTCGGCGTCTACCGCATCTGCAGAGAAACGGAAGCCGTTAGCAAAGGCCGTGCCAGAGCGCACCCTCCCCCCTCTGGAGCTCGGCGGCATCCGGAGGAAGGGAGGAGGGAAATCGGGCCACAAGAAGACTCCGGCATAGACATACAAGGTAAAGCTCCCATTTTGCTGATAAGAGGCAATGCAATTCAGAGGAAAGCAGTGCCGAAGAGACACAAATGTTGCCGATCGTGTGGAAGTCGCTGAAGACGGATTCCTATAGAGTGTGCACGTATAGGTTGCGAGGATGGGCGAGAAGAGGTTGAGGTGCACGAGAAAAAAGTGCTGCCTCCACCTTCCGCCCCCTCCGCCTCATCACTGTCGTCACGCTACAGAGCACAGGCGCTGAAATTACAGCACGGCGCGGTACGGATTGCACTTCTCATTGGGCCCCCCTGCAGCTGGGCCAGGCCAAAAAGCTTGGGCCTCTATACAGGACGGCATGTGACTTGTTGACTAAATGGGATTGGCCGATCCGGGTCAGAGGACACCGCCCGCGGCGGCCTCTTCTCTGGTCTGCAGGCAGCTAAAGCCGCTGCAGTTTAGCGGCTCGGTGCGTGGCAGACCACTAAAGCAGCTGTACCTATGGCACACTATAGCATGCGATCCACCTACAGTGTGCACATCGCGGGGTTCTTTGGCGATCCATTGCAGCAGCTGTCTGTGTCGACCGCTTGCCGTTTTGCATCACAAAGTGGAAGAACTCGTTGGAAGGATGCAAATGCTGCCAAGTATGCTCGTAGTGGTAGCAAAGTGAGCCTGTGGCGTCTTATCTGTCTGAGCGCGTTTTGGTTGCGTGTTTCGGCGGCGGGGTGGCAAGATACGAGCCCGATAAGATCGATAATCACCCGAGCGACCACTAAACTACATTGGGAGGCATTCAGGCCCCTGTCAACAATTTGCAGTCACTGCAAGTTCTGCATCGAAACCGCCACGCGCAGACGAACCGCGACCATTCAATCAACGCGGCATTCGCAGCACATCTCGACACCCTTTGCACATTTGCCTCCGCCAACAAAAACTTTTGAAGATGTTGTTCGAGGAGGACCCGTCCGTGGTAGGCATGGCAAACAACGCACTTCTGAGAGCTTGCTGACCTCTTCCAGCTTATCCAGCACACCGTGGACAATTTCAACATTGCGCCAGACAAGGCCGCTGTTGGGCGCATCAAGGAGTCTCTGTCGACCCTTCAGGAGGCACGCCAGCTGCAGATTGAGCAGGCCGAGAGCTCTCTCAAGAGTCGGTGACACCTCCCTCGCCGACGTTCTCGTCCCCGATCTTGATGCTGACCCTTGACATCAGAACTGGCCCGCCAGCTCAACACGCTCAGCTCCCAGCACGGCGAGCTCGGCTCCAAGCATGCTGCCGCCGCACACGCGTCTACGATCGCCGCCCTCGACACCAAAAAGTTCCGCGTGGCGAAAGCGGCGTCCGACCTCGAGATGGAGACGGAGCGCCTCTCGGCGCAGGCGGCGGACCTCTCGGCGCGGCTGCAGGAGCTTGAGCTGCAGGGGGACGACGGCCCAGCCGCAGCAGCCGGCGCGAGCGCCGCAGCCAGCGAGGACGAGGTGCTGCTGCGGCTCCGGGTGTACCGCAGCCTGGGCATCGAGCTGGAGCGCGACGGCGGCGCCGAGGGCGACTGGACGCGCGCAGTGATCCGCAACGACCGCAAGGGGGACATCCACGTCGTCAACATGGACAAGAAGTTTTCGCGCTTCTTCTACGCCAACTACTTTTGGCAGACGCTATAAAGGGAGTTGCAATCGATGACTTGGAGTCTACGCTGGCGTTGGGGAGTCACTCTTCTTGGGGAACACGAGAGGCTTGGGAGGCATTTTTTCTTTTCTTTTTTCTTTTTGGACAATATTATGACATGATACCAGGAATATAACGATGCGTTCTGCGACGGTAGCAGTGAGCCACTGCTAATGAATTAGTGGCTAACAGCGGCCTGTGCTCCATAAATGCCGGGCCGTTGTTACCCCACATCTTTGTCGTCTTGGCTGCCTGCGATCAACGCAGAGGCAGCGCACCGGCAGCAGAATTGATTTCCACCATGTGTGGCCTCGACCACGTCTTGTCGCCACCCGCAGCGTCGGATGGCACGGCCGAGCCCTTTCCCTGGGCCGCGGGCCGCATCTGCGACGCCCACTGCCACCCAACCGACACCATGGCCTCTGTCGCCAGCATCCCGAGCATGGGCGCTGCGACCTTGACCGTCATGGCAACGCGGTCGCAGGACCAGGACCTCGTGGCCGCGCTGGACGTCCAGCAGGGTCGGCCGCTCTCGGGCGGCGGCGGCAAGGTGATCCCTGCCTTTGGCTGGCACCCCTGGTTCTCTTACCAGCTGTACGACGACGACAACGGCCAAGGCAGCAGCAGCAGCAGCAGCCAGGATCTCACATCCATGGACGACAAGCGGCGGCATCTCGCGGCCGTGCTGAGCCCGGCACCGGCTACGCCCGCTGCCGCGGCTGCCCTCGACGCCCTTGCGGCCAGCCTGCCCGCCGTGCGCCCGCTGTCTGCGTTTGTCGCCGAGACCCGCGCCCGGCTGACGGCTCACCCGGCGGCGCTGGTCGGGGAGATTGGCCTGGACAAGGCGTTTCGTGTTCCGGAGCCAGACCCTAAACCGAACGAGGAAGCCGACCAGGAACCCAGCAGCGCGGCCACGCCCGGCGGCCGCGAGGGCCGGCGGCTGTCGCCCTTTCGCGTGCAGCCGGCGCACCAGGTGGCCGTGCTGGCGACGCAGCTGCGGCTGGCGGCGGCGCTGAAGCGGCCGGTGAGCGTGCACGGCGTGCAGGCGCACGGGCTGCTGTACGCGACGCTGGCGGCCACGTGGAAGGGCCACGAGCGGGACGTGCTGTCGCGGCGGCAGCGGCGGCAGATTGCCGAGGGGGCGGAGGACGACGATAGCAGTGATGAGGAGGAGGAGGATAACGACAAGACAAGCCAGACGTACCCCCCCTCCATCTGTCTGCACTCGTTCAGCGGACCGGTCGAGATGCTGCGGCAGTATCTCGACCCGCACATTCCGGCGGCCGTCTACTTTTCCTTCTCGGCCGCCGTCAACTGCGCCACCGACGCGGGCGACCGCCGCACCGCCGAGGTCGTGGCCGCCTGCCCCGACGACCGTCTGCTCGTCGAGAGCGACCTCCACATCGCCGGGCCGCCCATGGACGCCGCCCTCGAGGCCATCTACCGCCGCGTGTGCGCCATCAAAGGCTGGCCGCTCGCCGAGGGCATAGCCCGCATCGCCGACAACTACGATGCCTTTCTCTTGCAGAAGCGCCAGCAGCAGAAAGGAAGCAGGCAACCATGAAGCGAATGGCAAAAACGAAAACGTCAGAAAATCATCTGGCTCTTTTGCTATTAAAAAGCCGGCCCGTCTTAGGTAGCCCTGCTAGACATCCCATACCCAATAAAATATAGACGACGAAAGCACAAAAAACTCAAAAAACACCAGCAGGCACCTATGCGCATCTAAGAATCCCATAGTCCAAATAAAAGACGCAAAAAACGAAAGCAGCGGCAAAATGTCACAACATATAATCTACACGCCCACTCCCATAGACCGGTCTACTGAGTCTCATGTTGTCCAGGACGGTACTGGAACCCGTCAGCAACCACGGATGCGTCTGCCAGGCTCACGTATGTGTATCCTTCCGAGTATGCTGGAGGAAGCGCCTCCATGTCATCAAAGTCGGACTCGATGCTGCTGGCATCGCTCCGGCTGAAGTAGGAGCTTGGTGCCGACGAGGATGACGGCAGTGGTGGTGGTGACCGCGGCGGGCGGAAGGGTGCTGTTGAAGAGGAAGGCTGCAATTGCTGATGCTGATGCAGCAGTTGCAGCGACTGCTGCTCGTCTTGATGCCGCTTCTCCTCGACCGACTGGACCGAGGCGATGCGGCCCTCTTCTGCCGCAATCATCTGTCCCACCACGTCGGCAGCCACGCGGAACTGCGCAATCGCCTGCTCCATGGTTGGCGTTGGCATGCGGTCTTGCGAGGGGGCAGGTGACGAGTTCCGCGATGTCATGCCAATGCCCGCTTCCAGGTCACGTTCGGATGTGCTGGACCGCTCCAGCAGCTCCCGGTCCATGCCGTCTGTCGACTTCTCGTCGTCACAGCTGCCGACAAAGAACAAGCGATGGAGGCGTCGGAAAAATGCTGAGCTTTTCTCGCACTGGTCGGCAGATCCGTCGCGCGGACCAAAAAGTCGACTGCGCACTCGGGCGCGCTCTTCCCGGAACTCCTCCGCCAGTCCCTGGAAGAAACTTCTCGGACGGTACTCGTTGGCCGCATGCAGCTTCCGTATCTTCTCGCGGCGCTGGTGGTCGCGGTACATATGGAAGAAGTAGCCGAGAAGCAGGACCGTGACCACGGCGAGGAGGACGGACCAAATGTGGTGGCGAGGTCGCATGCCGTGATCAAACGGTGGCGGGCCATGGGGACCTGGCGGAGGCGGGCCTGGCGGAGGACCATGGGGCGGGCCCGGCGGAGGGCCCTGAGGGGAATCAGATGGAGGACCATGCGGAGGGCCCGGGGGAGGGCCATGTGGAGGGCCATGTGGGTGAGGGCCTCCACCGGGAGGTCCATGCATTCGCATTATGGGATGACCAGGCCCGCCTGGGTGCGGAAACCTGCCACCTTGTGGCGGAGGGGGAGGAGGGAGCTCGCCAGGCGGGGGAGGAAATTCACCGTCAGAAGGAGGTGGCGGGGGAGGGTGATGGGGAGAGTGGGGAGAATGAGGAGGGCGAGGCGGAATGTCGTCCATGGCATTCGGATTGGAGCTGGGCACAGAGAAATCAACAGGTCCAGAAGGTCCGGCGTCTTCGAAATGAGGGTGGGGAGGCTTGGCCCCAAACGAAATGCGTGCGAACCTCGCAATGGACTGGCCGCAATGGAGGAGGAAGTGAGGTGGTGGAGGCGGCGGTGGCGGCGGCGGTCCAGCGGGAGGACCTCTCGGATGACCTTCTGGAGGACCTCCTGGGCCCATGTGGTGGGGGCCGTGGGGGCCGCCGGGTCCTCGGAAGTCGTCCTGGCCGAGGATGTTGCTGTAGAGAGCCTTTGCGGTGTGGGAGATGCCGCGGACGATGCCTCCGACAAAGGATGGCTTGCGGAAGAAGTCGGGGCCGAGGGCGTCGGGGCCAAAGCGGTCTCGGATGTAGTGCTCGCGCATTTCGATATCATGGCGAAGCACGCGCGAGTGTCGGTACAGATCCTCGAGGCTGTGCCGCCAGGCGCCCAGGCCGTTGATCTCCATCTCGTGGTCGGGCCGAGGCGTGCCCGTGCTGTTGGTGGGCGGATGGGCAGGCGGAGCATCAAAAAAGAAGACGCTGGCAGCCTGCTCGACGTCGATAATGCGCACGGGGTTGGTCTGGCGGAAGCGGATGACGATCTCCTGGTCTTCGGCTGGCGGGGCCACGTCGACGCCGTTGATCGAGTCTATGCGGAGCCGGAAGCGCTGCTCGTGCGGCTTGGCGCCCCAAAAGACGCAGTCGCTGTCCCAGCTGACCACGGCGACGCCGTCGGCCCTGCCGCCATCGATGCCTGACTCCGCACCCAGGCGAATGGGGCCGTGTGTGCCGGCAGGAATGGGGATGCCATTGATCGAGGCGTTGGTGACGCCGCACGCGTCGGCGGACTCGAAGACGTCGAAGCGGAAGCCCTGCGGAATGGTTAGTGACGAGGAGAGAGGGCAATGGCGACTTGGGAGGCCGGAAACCGCACCAGGTAGGGGTTGCCGTTGTTGAGGTCGGCATTCGGGAGTTCAATGGTGATGAAAGCAGACGACGGTGTGTGTCCTGGGCGACGGTCAGCCAAACAAAAATCAAATATCACGGCTTTTGCCTCCAGTAATAGCGCTCACCTTCAGATGACACGGCACCGGGAGCCCTGGCCAGCGCCGGCGCGGCCAGGAGGGCGGCCTGCCAAAGGCCTTTCATGGTTGCTTGCTAATACAGACCAAGCAGAAAAGGAAGACTGTCAAGTGAGGGTGGCTCGCCACAGAGGCAGGCAGCAGCGGGTGCAATGGGGAGCTGCGGACGCTCCCCCCTGGGAAACGGACCGAGAACAAACAACAGTCCTGAGAAGGACAGCTGCTAAGAGCGGCAAAAAAAAAAAAACGACTGACTGGAAGAACGGGCCACCAGGAACGAAAAAAAAAAGTGGCGGCCAGAGAAGGGGGCGAAAAAGTTCTCGTTGTCTCTCTGTGAATGCCGAGAGAAAAACGAAGCGAAGAGAAGAGAATTCGGTTGCCTGGAAGGAAAGAAACAACGTGGGACGCCGGAATTTTAGAAAAAGGCAAATGGGCGAGGGAAAAAAAAAAAAAAAAGAAAAAGAAAAAGTACACGAGGCAAAAAGTCACGCCTTCTCGGGCCAGCACCACTATCCGTAAGATAATACGAGTAATCGTACCTATGCCAGAGGCGCAGTGCCCGTGGAAAAACACACCCATACATAATACCCATCTCTCTCACCCCAGTCAGCAGGGGCGCTGGACCGGGACAAATTTGGCCCCACTGCGCGGGGCCGTTTGAACCGTAGCGTTGCAGGCGACGCAAGCCCCTAGCGGCAGGGCTGCAGCGGCGGCCAATGAGCATCGACCAGCTTACGAGTCCTTCTAACCGTGTTCTGCTGCTGTGTGCGTCCGAGAGAGAGCAAAAGCCTGTCTGTTCTCCGGAACTGCTACTCTAATGAAACAGATGCACGCACGCCGCGCTCATCTAGCGTGTCGGTACAGTCGCTGTGGCAAGGGAAAAGAAGGGCAAAAACCCCTCTCCAAGCAAAAGAATCAGATCCCAAATCCCATGTCCCCCATGTATCTTATTACCCGAAATGCCAGATCTTCCTTGACCCCCCAGTGAAAGATATCTTTGTGTGTAATGAACCGCCCCAATAAACGCCGGAATCCCTGTCGATCGACAGATTATTTCAATGGATCAACATGAGTGTCAATCTAGGCCCGGTCGGGCTCCCCGAGCAGCCACACCCGCATCGCTCTCGCTCAGCACGCTGCCCACCTCCGTCCAGCTGGTCGGCGTCATCAAGCCGTCGCCGTCCTCACTCTCGCTCAGAACGTCATAGTACCGGCCGGCCGTGGCCGAGCTGCGCGATGCCTTGTCGTCTTCGTTGTTGTCGGGCGTCGTGAGGATGGTCGTGCTCTCCATGGCGCTGGCGGCCAGCGTGTCAGCGTCGCCTAGGATGGACATGGAGTCTGTCGGCGTCAGCTCGCCCGTGCTGATCACTTCCGGCTCCGACAGCGGCGCTGACGGCGTCACCGGCAGCGGCGAGTAGAAGCCCGTGTTGCTCGAGTTCTGTGCCCACGCCTGGATCGAGCTGAAGGCGTCGTTGAGGTGGTCACCGTCCTCCTCATCGTCGGTGGTGGCCTCGCGTGTCCGGCCGCCCTGGCTGGCTGTCATGAATTCGGCGTCGTCCAGCGTGCGCTCCAGAAGCAGGGACCGAGCAGGGGATGCGGTGGCCGTGGCGTTGGTGGCGTCAAAGAACACTTCAGACGTCGGGAACGGCGACACCGTCGCCGCACGAGACAGGTCCTCGGGCAGAGCGTCAAATACGGCCTCCATGTTCATGCTGCGACTGGCCGCCGCCGCCGCGGCCGCCGCCGGCATCGGCGCACTCGTGTCGGGCTCCGTAGCGTTGTAAATGTCAGACACCTCGTCGGCCTCCGGCGCCAGGCCAGACGCGCTGAGCTGGTGCTCGCGCTGCTCATCCATCTCGATGCCGTACTCGTCGCTGAAAGGGTCGACATACACGGATGAGTGCAGACCGCGCACGCCCTCGGGCCGCCGCCGCCGCACCAAGCCACCGTTGAAGAGATCGTCGCTGTTGTTGTTGTTGCTGCTGCCGCGCACATCGGCACCCGTGTTGACGACATATGTACCCTTGTCGGCACTACCATCGTGGCGCAGCATCTGGTCAAACGAGGTCATGGCAAGCGTCGCCACAGGAAGACCGGCTGCCTCGGCGGCCGCCCTGGTGGCCTTCTCCACTTCCTCGAGCGCTTCACGTTGTTCCTTCTCCTTCTTCTCCAGCAGCATGCTGTTCCAATACATCAGCTCCTCGCGCTGGCGGCGCCGGCTGGCTTCGTCGGCCACAACGCCAGCTTCGCCGCCCACGGCGCCACGAGACATCAAGAATCCCTCGGCATCTTCTGGCCGGTTAAACACGGGCTCGCGGTTCTGCTGGTTTTCGGTGTCGTGGGGGGCGATGTTGTCGCCTAGCGACTGGAGGGCAATAGCGATGCGGCGTCGCAGGTCGTCGGCCAGGCGGCGGACTTCGGGCGACTCATAGACGGCAATAGCTGCAGCAACAGCTACCGACAAGGCGATGACGCCGGCTGAAACGACGACTGGGTTAACGGGAGGCATCGGACGAATAAGCAGGGAGGATGGGGGGGTCACAAATGATCCGGATTCCAGACCAGGAGAAAGGGAAAAGGAGTAGAAATAGGGGCAAGAAAAAAGAGAATAGAAAGCAGAGGAATATAAGATTGGGTGCAGCCAGGCAGACACTCAAGTGACGATGAGGCAACCCGAGAGGCTGTGGCAGCACTCGTATAGTGCGTGGTCCTTGCCACTGCCCAACCAATTTTGGCGTGGGCTGTTCATAGGCGGGGCGGTCATGGCCTGGCAGAAGGCGGTAAAGTGAAAGGATGCGGGGCTGGGAAAGCATATGACAGTAACGGGGCGAGGAAGCGGTATGACTTACCCTTGGCAGCAATCGGAAAAGGCATGATCGGCAGAGTTGAATTGGGCAGAGGGGATCGGTTGGGCAGAGAGGACGAATGAGATATAAAGAGAGGCAGAGGAGAGAAGAGGTGGAAGAGGAGAAAAGAAGCATGAAAATAAGGTGTCAGAGAAGAAAGGTTGAGCAAGGCAGAAGGCAAAGAGACCGGAAAGCCGACGCAATCAGGGCGGAGCGTTAGTGGGGGGAACTCACCCACCGACGTCAGGCAGACAGAATAATACAGTATAGCGGCGGCAATGGTCTTGGCCGCCTGCTAAAAATGAGAAATGACGGCCCGCTAGCAGGATTTGGACAATACCGCGTGACCGAGCCATGACAAGACTCCCACACTGTTTCAACACAGCTTCACAATGCAGACTCCATAGAGTGGTCGCTCGGTCGGGTATGCATCTTATTTATTTTTTTTATCATTGTGTAGATATGGTGACAAGTCTAATAGGCGGTAGAGGACCAAAGCAGCGGCGAAACAACCCCCCCCAAAACTAAGCTCTCTCTCGTTTTACAGCTTGGAAATGATGGCCGCCGCATACTCGTGCGTCTTGGCCTTGCCGCCCAGGTCGCCGGTCAGGGCCTTGCCCTCGGCCAGCGTGTCGAACGCGGCCTTCTCGATCCGGGTGGCGTAGTCGCCCAGGCCCATGTGCCGCAGCATCATCATGGAGCTCAGCAGCAGTGCCGTCGGGTTGGCCAGCGCCTTGCCGGCAATGTCCGGCGCCGAGCCGTGGACGGCCTCGAAGATGGAGCACTCGTCGCCAATGTTGCCCGAGGGCGTCAGGCCCAGGCCGCCAATCAGGCCGGCGCACATGTCCGACAGGATGTCGCCGTACAGGTTGGGCATCACCAGCACCTTGTCGTTGTAGGGGGTCGGGTCTGTGACCATGCGCAGGCAGGTGTTGTCCAGCAGCTCGTCGTCAAACTCGATGCCCGGGAACTCCTTGGCCACCTGCCGGGCCACGCTCAGGAACAGGCCGTCGCTCTGCTTCATGATCGTCGCCTTGTGCACCACCCGCACCTTGGTGCGGCCGACCTCCTGCGCCTGCTGGAAGGCAAAGCGCAGCACCCGCTCGCTGGCCTCGCGCGTGATCAGCTTGATGCTCTGCACCACGCCGTCCACCACCACGTGCTCGATGCCCGAGTACTCGCCCTCCGTGTTCTCGCGGATCAGCACCGTGTCCACGTTGTCGTAGGGCGTCTTGAACCCCGCCACCGACCGGCACGGCCGCAGGTTGGCAAACAGGTTGAACGTGCGCCGCAGCGTCAGGTTGAGCGACACGTGGCCCTTGCCAATGGGCGTCGCCAGCGGGCCCTTCAGGGCCACCTTGTTCCTCCGGATGCTCTCGATCGCAGCCTCGGGAATGGTGGTCTTGCCGTCCGTGAAGATTGGCGTCACATCGATCGGCTCCCAGGATACCGGCGCCTACAAAACAGCACCCACGTTAGCTATACGGCTCAGCGCATAGGAGCATGCCCATGCCTACCTTGGCGGCCGCAAAGATGTCCTTGACAGCTTGGGAGATCTCGGGGCCAATGCCGTCACCCTCGATCAAGCTGACGGGATAGTTGCCCTATGCAAATAGGTAGGGTCAGCCTCTGCTCGTGTGTGCACCGTCCCGGTTGCTGTGTTTTTCGTGCGAAGCTGCCGTGCGTGTTTTTTTCCATCGCCAAGTTCATCCCGGCACATCCGCGGAGGGGCCGACAAAAGTGCCGGACAGCTCCGGACCAGGCGCAACGACAGCCTCGACGGAATTGACGGACAGGGTGCTCGCGTGCTTACAGATGCGTCCTTCTTGCCGGTGAACTGGGCAACACGGGCCTTCTCGGAGTAGAAACGCTGGTTCTGGACAAAATGAGGCATTAGTATAAGCTTGGTCTCCTCTCTCTCTCTCATTCTCTCCTTGGCCAGCCGGTTTCGTGCAGGACAGCCAGAGTGCTCTTTGGGGAGCTTGGTCCCCACCCTCTCATGCACTCACCTGCACAGCGAAACTGACAGCGACACGGGGAGCTGCCCGGAAGCATTGGCGTCTGGCAGGGCCAGCAGCAGATCGTATAGCCAGCATGGTTGCAGAATGAAGAACGGCGAACCAAAGTATCCCTTGAAGTGGCGACGCGAGTGCGTGGGCGAGCAAGGAGGCGTAGAGGGAGAGCTGCGGCGGGGGGATCTCTGTTCAAGACAAGGACGGGCAGCCAAGCACGGAAGAAGGAAAGGAAGGGGAAGAAAATAGTACGGCCGGGTAAAAGTTGGCTGGAGATAGTCGAAACGCTGTCAAGTCCTTGCGTCTCTCCAATTGAGCGATAAATTTGTTTGCATGTGTCGGCCACAGGCGGCAAAGGGCCGCAGAGAATGCCCCACATGCGGGGGCTGATTGGCCAATGATGATCGTGCATGAGAGCCGGTCGTATCTCCGTCGCACGAAAGGTCGGCAGCCTCGGAAGCCGGAGCAAAGATATTGCAGACGGTCACTGGACTCATAAAGCAAAAGCATTTTATTGTGAGAAATGTCCTCTTTGGATTTTATATCATTATTTATTTCATTCTCAGAATAACATGTTTTAAGAGTTGACTGTGACTGTACTTGTTGACCCATTTGAAGCCTTGAGCAATGTTATGATGGGATGCATAAATTTCGCATATTTTACGTGAAATAAAATAATTACTAGTATGTTTATGTTTGTATTCGTAAATTCTCATATCTTCTTAAACATTCCCACCATGCATGAGCCATATAATGTCTTTCATACTCCTGGCATCAAGATATCTTTCCAGTTGTAATCGAGAATACACCAAAATCAGAAAATGCGGGGGTGTACTTGTCGCCTGATTGGCTCCGTGCCCGTCACCTCTTTGACAGCTCTCTTGACTTTTTCATATTAAATTTTTCACCGGTTTCATTTACTCATTTTCGCAAGCTTATGTGGTCATACTTTAATTCTCTGGTCCAACCCTGGCTCTGTCACATCTCCTTTTGCCGTGGACTGACGGTATCCTCGTGCTACTCTTGTTCTTCTTCTCGTTTCATTGCTTGCTATGATTTTCTTACCCTTGCCCTTTACATACGAATACTAACTTTCTGCTATACTGAAAAACTTACCTTCCCTAACCCCATTCGGTCAATGGCCAGACGCGAACTTAGGAAAGAGGCTGACGGGCGAGATAACAGCGCAACTGAGACTACATGAATATTGCTCAGTACAGTGATGAGATAGCGTAGGCATCTACTCCTGTATGCACAGCCCTGCCCGTTTGAGTAAGGGAGAGGCAGAAACGTCCAAATTCCAGTCATTAAGAACTACATAAGTACTATTAAGTTTAAGATGTCTTTCCTATTCCCCTTACAATAGATACTCTATTCGTCTTTTCTTTTCCTCTCTATTGTTTTTCTTCTCTCATCCTCCTCCCTGTTTCTTTAAAGGCTTTTCCGAGCCTGTTCTAAAGTAAATTGCACATTTTGCTCCAGTTCCTTCTGCACGTTCTTGTAATTGTGCTCTAACCACTCATGTTTTTGCAACGGCGAGGTCAAATCAGAAAAGTCAACAAAAGTCGATTTCCCTCGCCAGTTGGCAGTATTGAATGGCTGTAGGTTAAATCTAGCAACATAGAAGAAATTTTTATAAGCAACAATTTCGTTATCATCCAGCTCTTTAATACCCGCCGAGCTTACAAAGCTGTAAACGACGCAGTACAGAGTATCTGTTCTGTCGAAGAAAAAACGGTACCCGCGCCCGTAGACGTCGCGTAACTTTCCCAAGTAACTCACCGGAGACCGGCATCCAGCCCAGACAGGTATTGATGTTGAGGTTGAGGTAGAGGTTAAGAGGCAATGGCTCACATCCTTTTGGCGGTGGATGTTCATCGTCAATACGGCCATCATCCGAGAAGGCTTTCAAATTGTGCAATGCTTGTTCTCTTGTGGTAGGCGATGGATATACGAAAACGGGTTTGTTGTACTTGCATGCTTGTTGTAGACGCGTAGTGATTTTCTCGAGTATCATGCAGTTGGTGCATTCCCGCTCAAAGGCCCAGTAGACGACATACTCCTCATTCCGCTTCGAAGGCCTGTTTTCGCGGAACTTGAAGAGCATTAGCAAAAGAGATTGGAGAGGAAAAAGGAGACGCGTTACAATTTTGACCGCCACCGCTCGGCCGGCCGCTTGGGCCTTGAGAACAATGCCGTCAAACCCATGGCCAAGCACCTCTACGAAATCAGAGTCTTTGGTATTAAAAGAGCATCTTTCCAGCTTGGGCAATTTGAATGATCCCCAGGCGAGCGACGTGTCTGTTGACGGGCTAACCGACTTGGGCTCATTGGACGTGAAGGAGGAAATATCGGCTGCCTCCTTTTCGGTAGCATCACGAAGCCGGTTGGAATTCTCGCCGTCTGTAGGCTCAACCATCTTAGATTTTTCAACGTTCAAAGGGATGAGGTACTCGTTGATGCTTTTTGTCGTTCGTTAACGGAGTAGCCTGACGGAGTATCCGCGGAGCTGGCACACGTGGCGGTGCACGTGCACGTTTTATCGATTACCAAGTAGTTGGGCTTGATGCGACAACACGGTTAGAGCAGCATATGTATTATTATCCCTTCTCCATTTCAGGGTTTGCTGTTCGAGAGAGGCGTAGACTTTCCTACCCCTTGTACATTTTTCTGTGTCTTTTCAATATCCGCAATCGCTTGGGCTACATGTACTGCTTCGCCGATGAGTTGAATTTGAGTTTCTCTTGCAAATCAAACGTCTCTGAGCTTGTGCTCTGCTTTGATATCTGGGCCACTGCTAATTATGGACATTTGAGTGGATATGTCAGACAAGACACGTGACCATACACGTGACCATACACGTGATAGCTCAACAGCTGTAACGAAGCTGGTTTTAGCGGGACGGCACGGTATCCTCTGCAAGCAAGTTCCGACACAGCAGCGCGCGGCGACGAGCACGACCCTCAAAAACGATTGACTCTGGGCTGGCCTATGCACACGGAAGCTGGGTATTTCATGCAGTGGACAGGATCACAGCGGCGGCGATGAGCGACCTGCAGCGGACGGTTCTCGACTTTTACCAGATCACGACGCCGTTCCCGGAGACGTGGCCGGCGGAGAAGGACAATGTGAGCGAGGGGTCGGATTCGGAGGAGAACGAGGGCGGCGGCGAGAAGGAGAATGAGAAGCAGCGCAAGGCGCGGCTGAACCGGCGCAAGTCGCGGTACCAGGCGCTGGAGCGAGCGGCGACGAACCGGAGCAGCCACATCCCGGGGTCGGAGAAGGGGGGCAACCTGGTGGCGCGGGACGAGCCGGACCCGCTGGGGACGACGGACAGCGTGATGGTGGCGCTGAAGCGCAACGGGGTGCGGCAGATCCAGGAGGACGCGAAGCTGCGGAACCGGTTTCTGCTGTCGAGCACGACGTTCTCGCCGGGGCTCTTTCTGTCGCAGGTGCACACGGACGCGAGCACAGAGTCGCTGCTGGCAGGACTGGAGGCGCTGTCGCGGTCGATCGACCAGAAGTCGGCGTCGCTCAAGGTGCTGGTGGAGACCAACTTTGAGCGGTTCGTGCGGGCCAAGGCGACGATCGACAACGTGTACAAGGAGATGAAGTACCGAGGAGGGGACCCGGCGGCCGAGGGCGCGGGGACAGCGGCAACACCATCATCGCTTTCGCGGGCGCGGGCGCACTCGCGGCACGCGAGCCGCAACAGCTTCCGGAGCAGCATGGGGGGGGCGGCGGCGCTGGGCTCGCCGTACGACACGGGCGGCGGCAGCAGCGGGCGCAAGCGCAACGCGCTGGTGAAGGAGAGCGAGTACGGGGTGATGGGAATCAAGGTGCCGCTGCTGGAGGTGTCGGCCAAGGCGGAGGACGTGTGGGGGCCGGCGCTGGGGGGGCGGGAGAAGGAGGAGACGCTGCGGGTGGTGTCGTCGGCGCTGGAGCGGTACCAAGAGTGCGTGGAGGCGAGCGCGGCGGTGGCAGACAGCATCAAGCGGGGAGACCACGAGAGCCTGGTGGAGGAGTACCACAAGGCGCGGCAGTTTGCGGAGGCGGCGCGGGAGATTGTGGTGCGGCTGGGGAGCGACGACAAGAAGGGGCCGACGGACGAGCAGCTGCAGCGGATCGTGCTGGCGGGACGGATGTGGCACGACGTGGAGGAGCAGATTGCGGCGTACAAGCGGGACGTGTGGCGCAAGCTGACGGCGACGCACGGGGTGGCAGCACGAGCAGACGCGGGCGGGCCGGGCGGACCAGCAGGCGGCGCAGGGCGAGACCAGCACATGGAGCTGATCGGGCTGCTGCTGGAGCTGGGGGTGGAGGACAACCCGATCTGGGTGTGGCTGCTGAGCCGGTACGACTACCTCAAGGGCAAGATCCAGGGGACGTGCGACCGGAGCAAGGTGGAGATTGAGCTGCTGCGGCGGCGGGTGGCGAGCAGCGCGACGGGGGGCAGCGACGGGGCGGCGATGGCGGCGCACGTGCGGGCGCTGGGGCGGCCGGCGATGGAGAGCAAGATGGGGACGCTGGACGCGCCGGACGTGGTGGAGCTGTGGGACAAGGTGCACGGGTTCCTGGTGGGGCTGCTGTCGGGGCAGGGGATCCTGGGGGAGGTGGCGGAGTTCTGGCAGACGGCGGAGGGCTTCCTCAGCGGGCAGACGCAAAAGGGGCTGCCGACGGGGTACCGGGGGGCGTCGCAGGGGCACCACCGGCTGACGGGGCAGCAGGCGCAGGACCTGGAGAAGGGGGCGGGGGAGCTGGTGGAGCTGGTGCGGGAGGCCGTGTTTGGGTTCTTTGCCGGGCCGCCGCCGGAGGATCTGTCGCTGCTGTTCTCGCCGGTGCCGCCGTCGCCGAAAACGCCGCTGACGGCGGGGGGGAGCGGCGGCCCCTTGTCGCCGACCGGGGTGCTGCGGGACCCGCGGTTCCAGCTGGACCCCAAGAGTCCGCCGCCGCCGTCGCCGCCGCGGCGGGGCGAGGCGTGGGAAAAGTTTGCGTTCTGGCCGCCGCACGCGAACTCGATCAGCGGGGCGCACTACCTGGCGAAGCTGCTGGGGCTGGTGGGAACGGGGGCGGCGGCGATGGCGGGGATCGGGCGGGCAGAGGCGAGCGAGGTGGAGGCGCTGCGGACGCTGGTGGGGACGGTGCGAGAGCGGTGCGTGACGGCGCTGTGCGCGGCGTGGAACCGGGACGCGGAGAACGTCAAGTACGTGGAGGACTGGCACCGGGCGGCAGACCGGCGGGACGTGACGCGGATGCCGGCGGCGTTTGCGGCGTTTGAGGGGGCGATTTTGGCGGGCATGCAGACGATTCTGTACGTGCCGGAGGCGATGAGCAAGCCGGGGGCGGGCAGCATCGTGGTGGCGCCGCCGGCGAAGCTGCTGCAGACGGTGCGAGGGCAGTACGTGACGACGCTGTACAAGGCGCTGAGCGGCATGGTGGAGAACGCGGAGCGGCCGGTGAAGAAGGCGGACGACGAGTGGACGGCGGAGGGGGGGGCGGTGGCGGTGATGACGACGGCGGCGGCGGCGGTGATGACAGCGACGACGGCGACGACGACGACGGACAACCGGGCCTTTCACGCCGGAGACCGCAACGTGCGCATGCTGCTGACGCTGAGCAATCTGCAGAGCCTGCGGGCGGAGGTGGTGCCGCGGCTCAATGCGCAGTTTGAAAACGCCTTTGCGGTCAAGCTGACGGACGAGACCAAGACGATCCGCGACGTGCTGGGGCAGATTGACACGCGGCTCTTTCTGTCGTACACGCGGCCGTCGGTGGAGGCGCTGCGGCAGATTGTGCGGGGGGGTGTTCTGAAGACAGACGAGGCGACAGCCGTGTCGGCCGTTCCGTCGGTGCTGCAGCCCGGAGGGGGGGCCGGAGGAGCCGGCAAGCCCCGGACGGCGCGGCCGTACGTGTACGAGGCGCTGCTGCTGATGGTGCTGGTGCACTCGCAGGTGTCGACGACGGCGGTGTCGCTGACGGGCCAGGTGCTGTCGCACCTGCTGGAGCAGCTGTCGCGGGAGCTGCTCGAGGCGCTGAAGCAGCAGCCGGCGGCGACGCGCTACGACCTGGCGGCGCTGATGCAGGCCACGCTCGACGTTGAGTTTGTGGCCCAGACGCTGAGCCAGTACACGACCGAGCGGGCCAGCGAGCTGCAGGGCCAGATCTACCAGGAGCTCGACGCCCGCACCGACAATGACGCGCGCGCCCGGCTGCAGAGCGAGCTGCCCGAGATGCGCAGCGTGCTGAAGCGCCTGCGCGAGGCCAGCAAGAACGAGTTTGCCTGCTTCCGCAAGCCCAAGCGGGGGACTACGGGCGGTGGCAGCGGTGGTGGCGGCAGCGGCAGCGGCAGCGGCAGCAGCAGCACCAACGACCGAGGAGGCAGCTTTGGCGGAGGACGGACGGCTTCACCAGGGCCAATGTGATTTTAGCAAGCAGTAGCAACAGCAAGCAGTGCATGTAGCAATTGGTATCAACCGTGTATTCATCGTCTGCAACACAAGACAGACCACACTGTCTCGCAACGCCGTCCTATTACCCCAAGTCATTACGAAAAAGAACTACTCCCGCGGCGGCAGCAGCAGCGACGAGCAAAACAGCAGCTCAAACGACCGCGAGTCCGTCGGCGAAAAGACGGGATGTTCCTGCTTGGCCTGCACTTCCGTGTCTGGACAGTTAGCGGCAAAAAAACCCAAAAGAGAAACAAAACTCACAGCTCAGCTTGATCGTCTCAAAGAAGCGCCGCATCAGCGGGTCGTCCTCCTCCGTCACCAGCATGCCGTCTTCCGGCCGGCACGCCGTCCGCGGCAGCACCCGCCGGATCCCCAGCAGCATCCGCAGCAGGTCCGCAATCACGTAGCCCTGCTGCGCAAAGTCCTGCGGCGTCCGCTCCAGCGGCCACATCGCCCGCAGGCTCTCCTGGTCCCACGCCTTGAAGCCCCACGTCGACTTCTCCACGCAGCTCAGCAGAATCAGCGTCGTAAAGTACACGCTGTAGTCCAGCTTCGTCTTGCTGTCCTGCAGCAGCCGCTGCATCGTCGTCAGCAGGCTGTGGCTGATCGCCGCCGCCTTGCGCTCCGCCCCGGCCGTCAGCTGCAGGCACAGCGTCGTGTACGTCTCCTGGTCCGTCTCCGCCTTGATCTGCCGCCCGGCCCCGGCTGCTTCGCCTCCGTCGCCGCCTTCACCCGCCCCGCTCTCCTCCCCCACCGGCTTCACCCGGATCTGCCACTGCCGCTCCCGGTCCAGAATCTCCACCAGCCCCCACAGCTCCAGCGCCTTCTTCAGCAGCACGCTGCTCGTCTCCTGCGACAGCGTCATCGCCGTCTCCAGCATCGTCCGCACAAACAGCGACGGCTCCCGCTGGATGAACTCGGGCAGCACGTTGCGCATGTAGTACTCCATCTTCAGCGGCACGTCGTCCTTGGCCGTGTCCACCATGACGATCTCTCCTTCTTTCCAGAGGTGCAGCGGTGCCACCGCTGCTGCGTCGGCTTCCGTTGCTGCTGCTGCGGCTGTTGCTGCTGCTGCTGCCGTTGTCGGCACTGCCGGTTCGTCGGTGTTGCCTCCTCCTGCTGCTGCTGCCTCCGCCGCCGCTGCTGCTGCTGCTGCCGCTGCCACTCCGTCCTCGCTCACCGCCGCTGCCACCGCTGCCGCCGCTGCCGCGCCCGGGTCCCGCGGCCCGTTGCTCTGGTAGACCTCGAGCGTGACGGCCACGGCCGGGTTCTCGGGAAAGTGCGTGGCCTCGATCATGAGGCCCTTGCTGACCACGGCCACGGTGTCGCGCAGCTGGTTGGCCCGGTGCTGCGCCAGCACCACCTGCACGCCCGCGCAGAAAATGTCCAGCTGCTCCGTGAACTTGGTCCGCACGCACCCCGACCGCCACACCCGCGGCGACAGCACCTTGCGGCACTGGTCGCACGGGCTGCCCTTGGAGCACGTCTTGCGCAGGATCCGGCACCGGATGCACGCCCCGATCCGCCGCACCTCCTGCACCTCCTTGCGCCGCGTCGTGTTGAACCGCGCCCGCCCTTGCCGCGGCTTCGCCTCGTTCGGGTTGTTGAGGTGGAAGCTGATCCGGTTCGGGTCCCCGGGGCTCGACGGCATCTCCCCCGACGGAAACACCGGCAGCACGTTCTCCGCCAGGTACGTGATCTCCCCCCACGGCTGGCTCGACGCCGTCGCTGCGTCCACCGTCGGCAGCGTCAGCGTCCCTGCCGCCGCCATCGGCTCGTCCGTCATCATGTCCGCCTCTGCCACCCCCGCTGTCGTCGTCGTCGCCGTCGTGTCCTCGGCGGTCGTCGCCACCAGATCGCTTCCGGCCGGGGTCGTCACCGGTGGTGTCGCTGTCGCCGTCGTCGTCGCCGTCGTCACCGTCGCCGCCGCTGTCGTCGTCGCCGGCTCCTCCGCCCGCAGCTGTGGGTCGAGCAGCGACGGGTGCAGCTGCGCCGTCACCGCCGCCGCCGCCATGGACAGGTTCGCCGCCTCGAGACGCTTAATCTGCTCGATCGTGATCACGTCCTGCTCCTCTGCCGACCGGAGCTCGCCCGCGCTCCCAAACATCTCCCCCTCCATCCCGCCATTCTCCACCTTGAACAGCGCCGGGTCCTGCACCATCCCCTCCACCGACTCCAACCCCCCCCCTCCTACCGGCACGTGTGACATCTCGGCCGTCGGCGCCGGCGGCGGTCCCGCGCTCACGGACGCGTTCGCATGGTTGTTGCCGTTGCTGTGGCTGCCGTGGTTCCCAGCGCTGTTCTCGGCGCCGGTCCCGCTCGACCCGGGCGGACCGCGGTCGTCGTGCTTCTCGCTCAGGTCGATCTGCCGCGACACCTCCGCCAACGTCTCCAGCGCCGTCCAGTCGCGCTGAATCGCCGCAGCGTCCACCGCCGAAGACGAAGGAGAGGACGACGCTGCCGCCGTGCCCGTGGCCGAGTTTGTCGACGCTGCAGCAGCAGCCGCTGCCGCAGAAGCTGTGGCTGCAGCTGCTGCCGCTGCTGCTGCCGCCGCCGCCGCCGCCGCGTTCCCGGCCGGCGAGAGCAGGTGGTGCGAGTGGGTCAGGCCGTGGACGTGGGTCAGGCCGTGAGCATGTCCGTGGTGCACGCCGTTTTCGGCGCCCAGATGGTGGTGTCGGTGGTGGGGGTTGTTGCGATTCGTGGCTCGACCTGCGCCCGCGCCGGCTGACGCGGCGGCCGCCGCCGCAATGTGGTGGCTCAGCCCGTTGAGCGACAGGCACGCGTTGATGCGGTCCGCCTCGCTGATGGCCGGGCACTTCTTGGAGATGTGCGTCATCAGCGACTCAGCTCGGCCCTTTGGAAAAGACTCGCCGCACGCTTTGCATCGGTGCGGGTAGCGGTTGCTGTTGTCATTGAGACGTGGCCCTCGCTCAAAGAACTGCAGAATGATCGGGTTTGGTTTCCGGCCCATTGTGTTGTCGTGGGCAGCCCCCTTTGGATCTGTCCTCCTTTCGTCCTTCTTTTTTTTTTTGGCGCTGTGGTGGCGGGCAGTGGTGGCGGTGAGCGTTGTCGTCGTTTGGTGATGGGCGGTGATGGAGACTCGCTGGCTCTTTCCTCACAAGGCGGGAAAAAAAAAAATAAAAACAACCCAGGAAAAAACTCGGTTGGCTGGCCCCAAAAATTCTGCCGCTTTCCCCGCCACAGCGATAAGGTCACTCACTGATTGTCAGGGCAAGCCACACCAGGAGGGGGAGTCGGTGAATCTCGTGTCACGTGAATTCATTCTGCCGGCTATATTACATAAACGCCAAGGGACGACACTTTTTTATTACGCTATTTGCGAGCTATGGCTTCCGGTATACGAGGCCGGCGGCACCCTGCTCAGGTCAGCTGGGAAGAAAATCAGAGGGAACCGGGCTACTGACCTGGTGCTGCGGGAAGACCAGCGAGTTGGCAATGACGACGTTCTCGGGCCGCGTGGCCGTAAACACGACAATCTCGGCAATGTCGTCGGGCGTCAGCGGGGTGACGCCGCTGGGCAGTTAGGACACCAAGAGATCGGGAGGAGGAGAGAGGGGGAGAAGAGGGACTCACGCGTAGACGGCATCGGCCTTGGCCTTGTCGCCGTAGAAGCGGACGACGGAGAACTCGGTCTCGACCTGGCCCGGGTCGATCTCGATGACGCGGATGCGCGTGGAGATGAGCTCCTTGCGCAGCGAGTCGGAGAAGCTGCGGACGGCAGCCTTGGTGGCGCAGTAGATGCTGCCACCCGGGTAGGGCTCGAGGCCGGCGATGCTGCCAATGTTGATGATGTCGCCGGCGCCGCCGTCCGGCCGCGTGAGGAAGATGGGGAGGATGGCCTGCGTCAGGTTGATGAGGCCGGTGACGTTGGTGGCGAACATGATGTTGATGTCCTCCTCGGCGATCTCTGGGGCCCGGGCAATGCCTTTGACGAGGCCGCTGTGCGTGTGAGCGAGGGCGAGGCAATATGAGCAAAACGAGCGAAGCGAGAACCCAAACTTACGCATTGTTGACAAGAACGTGGATGTCGCGCCACTCCTCGGGCAGGCTGCCGACAAAGCCGCGCACCTGCTCGGGCTTGCTGACGTCGAGCTGCACGGGCAGCACCTGGATCTTGTCGCCCAGCTCCGTGGCAATGTCCGCGGCGACCTGGCGCAGCGTGTCGATGCGGCGGGCCGTGAGAATGAGCCGCAGGCTGCCGCTGGGCGCGGCCGCAGCCGTGCGCGCAAACTCGAACGCGGTGCTGCGGCCGATGCCAGACGACGCGCCGGTGACGAGGACGGTCTTGCCCTGCAGGCGGGCGGCGGCGGCGGCAGACATGGTGCGGGCGGACGGGGGGCAGGCAAACAAAAAAGGCAGGGGCGGGAATCGGAGAGGGCGAGTCGGCGAGAGACCAGATGAGGCGCGGAGGAGAGACCGGGAGGCTGATCGGGCAAAGGGCAACATAAGAGTACAGCAGCGGAAAAAAAAAGAAGAAAAAAGAAAAAAAGAGAGCTGGGGATAGGATAAGAAAATCTACAAGTCAAGAGCTAGGAGAGTCATCGGAAACCCCGCGGTGATGCCATTCGGCTAGCAGGAACCGGCAGGCCAGAAAGCCATGCCCCTCCCGATAAACGGCCTTGCGCCGTCTGATAACCGACCTCCATGCTCACCCCAGCCAAGCTCAGCGATTCGCTGCACATCTTGCCTGCGTAAATTCCCGGTGAAAAAGAGAAAGAAAGAAGAAATAATAAAATAAAATTAAAATTAAATAAAGGTGAGAAAAAAACCTTGAAATGTATCCTGAAATTCCTGTAGATACAAGTAGAAATCTGTTCACCCGCTCCTCTAGATAACGCCTTTCCACGCAGACTGTCGTGATTGTCTATTTTGCTTGTGGAGACTGCTCATCTCCGTCGTCTCGGCGGCTGTCGAGCTGACTGCTCGACCCACAAGCGCCGGCTTGTTCCTGTGCTGCTGTCGTCTCGGACGCCTCTTTTTGTGCCATCTTCCCAGGCTCGGCCTTTGATTTCAAGTCTTCCTTTTCTTCGTCGTCGTCCTCTGGTCGCTGCCGAATGTGTGTCGGACGGCTCCTATCCTTCCGATACGTGCCGAAAGAAAACAGCAGACAGAAGGCCGAGATGATTGCGCACACGCGCATGTCCTCGGTGAACGACTGCGAAAAGATCTCGCGCACCAGCTTGGCCTCGGCCTCCGTCTTGGGCGACGACAGATCGAGCGCGCTCGTCGTGACAATGTGACCCAGCTTGGCAATCTCCTGGCCGGCCATGATGGCTGTGGATGCCGCAATGCCGATGCTGCCGCCAAGCATGCGGATCTGCGCGATGATGCCCTGCGACGGAGCGTGCTCGCCCGGCGGCGCTTCGAAGCTGGCCATAATGGTGGACGAAGCCGCGCCCAAGCCGCAGCCGATGCCGATAAACACCAGGAAGCCCAGCGATTTGGCTTCGACGGCCACCGAGTCAGACAGCGTAGTCTCGAGCGCGCAGCCGAGAATCAGCAGGCAGCTGCTGGCGACAAAAGTCTCAAATAGCCGGTTCGCGTGCGTGTTGATGGCGCCAGATATAAAGCTGCCCACGGCCACGCCGCCCAGCATCGGCAGCAGCATGATGCCAGCGTCGAGGGGAGACTTGCTGTTGACGGCCTGCAGGCGCAGCGGAAACGTGTAGATGATGACAAAGAAGGGGAACCCGAGACACATGGTCGTGAGAAACGTGGCAAAGTAGACGCGGTTGCGCAGCAGGGACATGGGAAAGGCCGCCATCATGTGCCGCCAGCGCTTCTCGACGTTCCATTCCCACAGGAAGAGCGCGCCCCAGCAGAGCGTGCCGACGATGAGCGGCGCCAGGAAGACGGCGTGCGTCCACTTGAGGCCGTCGGAGCCCGCGTTCTGGAACGAAAAGGTAACAAGCACCGCCGCGGCGATGAGCAGCAGCGACCCCACGACGTCCAGCGACGTCCACGGGCGCCGCCTGAATGGCGGCAGCTGCTCGGCCTTGGGCCAGGTGATCGCGAAGACGATCATGGAGACAAGCCCGATCGGACCGTTCAGCCAAAACACCCAGCGCCATGTGGTGTAGTGCGTCAGGATGCCGCCGAGGACGGGGCCCAGCACGCCAGCCATACCAACCACGACGCCGGCGAGGCTTGAGATGTACTGCTGCATGCGCACGGGTGCCACCTCGGGCCAGATGATCATGGACTGCGAGAAGAGACCGGCGCCGCCGACGCCTTGCAGCGCACGGCAGGCGATGAGCTGGTCGATGTTCTGGGCAAAGCCGCAGCCGAGCGAGAAGGCGAAGAAGAGAAAAAAGGCGGCCAGATACGCATCGCGGCGGCCCACAATGTCGGCCACGCGGGCAAAGACGACAGCGCAGCCGAGGTTCGATAGGGTGTAGGCGAGCGCAACCCAGTTGAGCTTGCTGAAAGAGCCAAGCTCTTTGCCAATGGAGAGCAGGCTCGTGGCCACGATGGACGAGTCGAGCATCGACAAGAAGAGGCCGAAGCAGATTCTGAGAGTCAGCCGCGTGTCCAAGAGGAGAGCCATACCATATGGACCTACCCAATGCTCAGCAGCCAGAAACGCTTCGCGGGCAGCTCGCGGACCGAGGACTCGCCATCGTCGCCTGGGCGCCCACCCGCTTCCTCATCGACGCCCGGGCGGGGGGACTCCCCCCCTGGAAAGGCGATGCTGGTGGGAGAGGTGTCGCTGCTGACCGGGACCGCATCTTTGGACGGTGTGGCGGGCGTCGGGAGGGTTGGCGCAGATGAGATGGACAGTTTCATCTCCACGGGTGAAGACATGTCACTAAGACTGCTTTCTTCGTTTTCTTTCCTCTGAATAACAAAGCTTCTTCTTGCAAAGTAAAAGGTCCTCGTCGGATGGTGCCAGACAGAAGCACCATGTGTTGAAAATTGACTGACGATCCACGTGGTTGGGTGTTATGTTGCTGCCTGAGCCTCAACGCTTAAGCAGAAATGCTTGATCATTCCCAACACGAGATCGCTTGTCGTTCGATTCTGAACAAAAGGGGATTCTGGAAATGGACGACCAGAGTCCTGGTTTTGTCTGCCGCCATGGCTCGCGCAATATTCAATATGCATGCACGTTAGGTAGCGATTGGCAGTGAATCCAGAAAAAAACGGCAACGAGCTCTGTTCTCCGTTGGAGTCGGATCAACCCGGCCAAGTAGCGAGTAGAAAAAAGGGAAAGGAAGAAGGCATGGCCCCATGCGTGACTGATGTTCTGGGTGTTGGAAGGAGCAGACGTTCCATTCTCTCGGTCCTGGGGGAAAGCTTACTTCGGTTGTCCCACACAACACGACTGCTTTTAGCTAGCGCCACACGAACTAGTCAGGCGACTTGCCAGAAGCGAGAGCGCTGTGGTTGGCTCAGCAGAATTGGTAGCCGAATGCGAGAGCGAGGGCGGGGCCAACTCTCCCCACAAAGTAAGAAAGGCAGGCGACCACTCGGTCCTAGAATGCAACGCCGACGGACCCATCTACAAAGACAAGAGAGAGGACGTGATGAGGGTGGGACAGGAAAGAGGAATGAAAAAGAGGAAGAGAGGAAAGGATACCAGACATCACGGTACTGATACAACATTTAAGTTTGGCTTGCACATGGGGAATGTCTGCTGGGCACGGCATCCAAAATTCCGATACGATGCCTTGCGATGCTGTGGCAGGTGGCACAGCCTTCCTCGTGATGTCGTGGCAGGCACAGCAAGTCTTCCAGCCAAGGCCGAGCTTAGTGAGTATCAGAGACGCTGGCGGGGAGGCTGAATGGAAATCGCAAGGCTTATGCCCTGTAACATGTAAGTGCTGTGCACAAAGTTGGTCTTGTCTTGATGTAGGCGCGATAGACGAGGTTTAATGCATGCTAGTGGAATGATATGTCTCTTGACTGTGGAACCGACTAGAGCGTGCCTTATATAAGATCGCCAATTAGTCAGACAGACGTGCAGAGGATCTAGGAGGATCAATTCATCGTGTTCCCAAAATTGAGGCTGTGTTACGGTGACCAAACCGGACGGTCCGTCTTGCTAAAGGAAGGAACGAGATGTGCATGAGCCTGCCAAGACAGCCTCTAGAAAAGAGTAAGGTTATAGAGAGGCTAAGGACCCAACTTATCAATGTATCCAAGACAAAGGGCGGTTCCTTGATATTCACAGCAAAAGGAACGCCGGAGCGTCTCCTCTCGGTTCGCGGCTGACATGATAGACGACATGTTTCCCGTCATGCCCATCCCTTCCGTTCTGCCAATCCAAGCGGTGTAGAACCTGCAACCAAAGACGTCCACGACGTCCCCATATCTCACAGGCCTTGCTTTAAGGGGGAGGTTTGGTTGGGCAATGCTTTCTCTGGCTCGGATCAATATAGGCCATGTGATACGAGGATAACCGCCATAGCATTGCCATTGGTAGCTCTGCCTTGCCTTATTTCATAATTAAACCAGAAAAGTGTAATATTCCAAGGCAGGCAATTTTTAACAAAAACTTCGTTGTGTCATGCTTCAGCATTTACAGCATCCTACCTGGCGGCTGTTCTGCACGTTTCTAGAAGGGTTTCATACGGAGCAACTAGAATACATTTGTTTGGCTATTAAATCGTGTGGGAAACGGCATACCATGCTACAATACATTACGAACAAGTTAGGTCCTACAAACAATCACTACCGGATGCGCCATAGAAACTATTGTCTCTCACCACACCAGAAAATATCTTCAACGACGGACCAAAATCCACATTGAGGCGCTCGAATAAGAAGGCTATAACTAACCCGATCTTGGATGGAATTTGGTTATGAACAGAGCAAAGAAAAGCAAGTATGCCAAAGACGAAGAACGGCTGTTTTGGTTGGCGAAGAGCGGCTGCTAAAAACGAATACTGGTTAAAAGAAGCGGCAACGGCCTACAGCGGAATCAACTGCCAAGAACACGATTTCCGCAAGGGTATGGGCTGCAGAGCCTCTTAATTTATTCTTAATTTATTTTTGACTGCAGCGCAGGGCGATATCTAATCAATCACGAGCTTATGGACAGAACAAAAGCGGGATGATCGCAGCGATAGCCCCATGGCCACGTTTTTCCCACCAAGATTATCGAGTTTAATGGCTCCCCCCGCATTTGGTCAACGTGGAGATGAAGCTGAGGGGGGTGTGGTCTACAACCCCTGTCAGAGAAATTGGGAACCTTGCTGCAAGCCGGGCCGTCTATCCATATGAGCAGAAAATGTCACTAGACATGTGGAGAAACACTACTTGGGATGATCTGATGGGGAGGCCGGCTAATAATAATGTAAAGGATATCAATCGCTTTTGTTTTATTCCATACTACGTAGATCATGCTTTGGTGTCAGTGAGGAGAATCCGGCTGCACATCGTTGCGGCCAACTCATCCCGCCATTCCACTAGGTTTCCAAACTTTGAGCACGGGAAATCGTCTCTGTATTCCGCGGCATAATTCATGTCGGGTATACTTCTCTATCGAGCCGTCTCCTGTTTTCGCACACATTTTTTCAACTTGTTTCCCCTGAAAAGAGAATGCTAGATTCAACCGAGGTAAACCTCAATTATGTATCAATCCTCCTTTAGGAGCAAAACTGCAAAACTTTTGTGCCCCTGCCAGAATCCTGTAATCCAAGTAGCCAAAATTGCAACATTTGGCCGTCCTCCTGGCGCCCGAGCCCATTTTTAATCACCAAAATAAAAATAAAGTAAAATCAGAAGTGGGCTAAACAAAGCATACATCAAAAATACAGGGTTATCAGATTGAAACGCAAACAAGTGTCGTAAAGGTATCGTTAAATCGACCCTAGTGGGCGAAGGAAAAGGTATCCGCTGCGTTGTTGTTCATCATGCTGTAATCCATGGGTATCATGCCGTTGTGAACATTATGGTATGGTGCCGCCGCCGCTGCTGTTGTCATGACGGCTGCCGCGGCGAATTCATCTTCCTCGGCCTGTGTCCAATACATGTCATCAAAATCCCATAGACCTTGCTGGTCCAGCAGCCCCATCATGCCAGCCTCGGGTTCAAAGCCAATGGGCGACATGTGAAGCTCGGACTCCTCGGACGCGGACGTGGCCGAGACAGTGGCGCTCGGCATCATGCGGCTTTGGCCGTTTAGGACTTGTTGCTGTTGGTGAAGGGATGAAGATGAGTTTTGTGGAGGAAGAGGGTGCTCCAAAAGAACGGGAGTTTGCATCAAGCTCGGCTGGCGTGAGGCTTCGTACATGCGCCAGACCACCTCACGGCTGCGCTTGGCTGCCAACGACCATTCTTCCATGGTCTCAAGCAGAGCAAGGACAGACTCGATCTGTTTGTGCCATTCGGGCACGAGAGGGCTTGTCCACTGCCAAAAAATGGAGACGAGTGGTACCATGGCAGCCTGGTACAAAAACCAGACAGCATTCCATCCGGACATCTGGTTGCGCGACCACTCGCGAGCAATGTCCTCGATGGTCTGTTTGGCCAGCTCGCGGCACGTCTCAACCGCTGCCACCTCCGCCTCCGGAGCATGCGTTTGTCCACTCGAAGCGAGGCCCAGAAGCACAGGTCTGTGGAGTAGCATGCGCAGGTTTTGGTAGCGCCACTTCATGATGCAGCGCGATATATAGAGAGGTTCGGCGCAAGGATCCGTCGTACGCAGCAGCCATGGCAGCGACTGGTACCAGCCCATGAGCTGAGTGTCGAGATTATTCCGGTCCCCCGTGCGCAGAAGCGGGGAGATGGCAAGCATGTCCTGAATCTGAGTGGCGATCTTGCAGAACTTGATATTTTCAATGAGGGACAAGATGCCTGCATGTTGTGTCGAGTCGTGGTCGCTCCCGATTCCAAATTCGGGAGGCTGAATGTTGATTGCAGGGCCCCAGCGGCCAAAAGATGGCCGGCCCATCGTTGTCGTGGCCCATGTATCAAGGCAGAAGAGGCTCCACCAAGTACGCCGGCGGGTCTCAGCGGCGGCAACATCACTGGTGCCACCGTGGGCTAGACTCTCGCGATGCAATCCCAGAGCACTCGCCATGCGAATGGCAGCGCCAAGCACAGCATTGGCCATGTTAGGACGGTTGATGTAATGCAGGTAATAGCCACCCATAATGGCTAGAGCTTGGACAGTCTCAATGTGGCTGCTACCAAAAGCATCCATGGGCAGATGTTCCATGGCACGGCTGTAGTAGGTGAAGTGATTGGTGTCTTCCGACTTAGTGCTGGCGACACTTCCCATAGAAAAGACCATGTTGAGCAGTGCCAGCCAAGGCGCATCGCATCGTTGGCCTTCGAGGTAGTCTGCGCGGAATGCGGTCTCGTCGAGCATGGGAATAAAGACGTGTATGCGCTTGAAGTAAGTATCAATCAAAGTCTGGCCTTTCCATGACCATGAAGCACACTGCTGCTTCTTGCGAGCAGCCGGTGTTGCGCTGGGTGTTCTTTGTTGAAGCTGCTGCGGCTGCTGCGGCTGCTGTGACTGCTGCTTGATAGGCGCCATGATGTGCGACATCTCGCCGGAGCTGTGGATGGGGGCCGTAGAAAGGCAAGCGCGAAGAGCCGGTTGCACCTTTACCATGACCATGAGGGCGGCTTTGATAGACGAGGCACCTAAATAAGAGGTCTGGCGATCCACAGCCAGAGACAAGGCGTTGACGTCATCTGCCTCAGCTGGGATGGGGTCCCGTCCACGGCGTTCCTCATCCCACTCGGTGTCCTGAGTGGGAATCTGCTCAAGGCTTGACAAAGATTGTTCAGACTTGAGACACAGCGGGACTTCCTCGCCCATTGGTGAGGTGTTGATGGGTGGTGAGGGAAGAGTAGCCATGTTTGGATCGCTGCTGTGGTGCTGGATGAGGGTAAGAAGCTCCTGACGTGACAGAGGCAGCAGCATCTGAACATCCTGGTTGGGGAATAAACGCTTGAGAATGGATCGGCATTCCTCCAGCGATTGAGAGAGAGCCTCAAGAGTCTTCCGCGAGGGGATAACGCGCTGGCGGTGTTTATCATAAAAGCAGCGCTTTGGGGCCCGACTGGACAGACATTGGCCACAAGGCTGCTGCCCGTCGCATCGACTATGAGAAGTGTGTTAGGAGACACCAAGAGCAAGTCGGCATGCATCCACTCACATCTTGCGCCGCTTGCACTCGGCACAGGCATGAGGCGTGGTGACTCGCTTGCTAGCTCCGCTTGCATTGGCCTTCGTGCCGTCTTGCGAATCTGTTGAGTTTTTCCGAGGCGTAACACCTTGGAATGTGTGGAACATGCCGCCCTGTGCGGGCACAGGCGTAGTTGGAGCCATAACGACGGAGACGGAGATGGAAAGGACGAGAGACGGGGACAATGGTGATATAATACACTTGAAGTGATGGGACGGGACGACTGTTTGGCCGTGGCCGAGGCGGCAACAGGAAGATAAACAGGAGGAATGCAGAACTTATATATCTACATTGACGTGCAGTTGTGGCTGAGGTATAAACTGGGGAAAATGAAGTTTCGAGTGGGGGGAGAGTAGAAATGTAGAGAATTAAGAAAGCGAGGGAAATGAGAAGGGGAAAAAGTCAAGGAAAGGGGAGAACCGGCTGGAGAGAAGGGCGGCTTAGGTGGAGAAAGGAAGCTAGGAACAGCTCTCGTGGGCGATTCAAAATAAGGTATATGGACAGGGGGCAGGGGCCAAGTCGATGTCATGTAGGCATGTCCTGGGGAATTGGTATAGTGAGAAGGAGGGTGAAAAAGCGATCTTGTTGGCTGTGGGCGTTCGCAATGCCGCGTGGCCGTGACCGTGTTGTGCAGAGAGGACCGTACGCTGCTCTGGCAAAAACAACTCTGAAAGCGTGCCTTGCTGCGTATATTGTGATAGGAGGTATAACTGGTGAGCACGTATTGGTATGTGCGTCGGGTGGCTGCATTGGGGGAGGGGTGATTCAAGTAGGCACAGATACAAGCGGCAGGGGCACGCCAGAGCAGACTAGACATGGGGGCGGGATGCTCTGTGTGTGTGTGTGTGTGTAGGAACAGATTCTGGGGTATACGCCGTTGCTAGTTGCGCCACCAGAAATGAAGCACGATATATTATTGATTAATTAGCTGGGGAACAAAGGCTCCTGGATGGTATAAATTAATACCGGTCTGGCCTAGCTTGAAGGGCAAGTGTTAGCAGGCACGATGCAGTGGCATAGAAGGATCAGTGAGTAGGCAAGTGCGATGAACCACGTTTCAGCAATCGGAGCAGCGGCAGCACTGCCGAAAGAGAAATAGGACCCGCCTACGCTAGCGCTAGCACTTGCAGCAGCATCGGCTGTTTGCTGTAGCATCCGGGTCGCAGTCACAGGACAAAGAGGGATGGGGCCAGTCGCCTGACAATTAGACCTTTATCCGGTAAAACGAACACCGGAAAACGCGCAGCAGCGCTAGCTCCTCGGAGTCCGTGACAGATCTGTCAGTGCACATCCTGTCCTGGCTTGTTCACGGGCGAGCTCAAGTCTTTTTTTGGTCTTTTCATTTTTCTTCGTAGACGCTGACTTGCCGACTTTGGAAAGACCGCGGGGTATTAGTATGTAGGCTGGGGAAGCAACGAACGCCCCCAGATACGGCCAATCCCGCTAAAAATGATAAGTAAGGCCGGGAACGGTGGAAACGGTAAAACGGAGCGACCTGGCATTAACAGTATTGCCAAGTACATTGAAGCACATTGCAGAGAATCACGGGCAGACAGAACCACAACCTTGGTTTCTGCCTATGATCCACGTACAACCTAGCCGATCTTGTCAAAACGAAACAATAGAAGAGTAGACGCCGACCGCGAAAGACTGAATACGGGTTGATCCATGCAGGACCTACACGAAAAGGAAAAGAAAGCATAAATCGCACAGCAGAATTGTCGGTATCCTCCCTGAACAGGAATAATAATAGTCGGCCTTGTGCAACAGATGGTGAAATGTGTATCCAGTAGAGGCCACGCCTGCCGAAATCTTTCCGTCTTATGCTTGGTATAAGTCGTCTGTTAACGCCTTCTAGGACCGACCCTGTGGGATTCGAGGCAGTGCAGCGCATGGTATATTTGCAGGATCTTGGTTGTTCTTTATCTTCCCTGCTTTGAATATATGCAGATATGCACTGCAGGTATGCACGGCTCAGACAATAGCTCCTGCGTCAAAAGATCTCAGCATGCGAGCCAACTGTCGGGAGCCGAAGATCCTCTGAAGGATTCCGGCTGGTACCCATTTCCAGCTCATGTTCCAATCGTGAGAATTACTGGTTAGCCTGTCTACTGGCGGGTTTTTCACAGTCTGCTGTGTTTTAATTTCTGCCCGAGCCGTCAAAACAGTACGAATGCATTTCAGAGACAGGCGCATCTCCGTCACCCTTTGCCAACCGACGCTTGATTTCTTCCGTTTGCCAGTGAGTATCTCTAAAAATTTGCAATTTACTCACATGAACATTTCCCACGTTTCGCGGCACTTCCTATTAATTTACTTCCAGCAGCTTTTGCAGCCATTCAATGGTGATCCATGGAATCCGTTTGTTCTTAACATATTTGTGTTCCCTGGCTAGTTCTTGGCAAGAGACCCTGTACTTTTCTATGGGCTATCCGGTCTCGCTGCCTAATATGCGAGGAAATTTTATATATATATCTACAAAGCTAGTAGGCTTGTAGCTACCTTCCTCGACCGACAGTGGCAGCCATCTGGTTCTTCATCCCCCTTTCATATATGTAACCGATCATCTTCTTCCTGTGTGTGACCGACATGGATGAAGAATGGTTGAGGCGAAACATGTGAACAACTCATACGGCAGGAAGCCAATGGAGTGTGTACTCGTAGTCTCGTATGCAAGCCACTGCTTCATTTTTCTGGGCGGCATATGCATGTGCCTTGTATTATCACTGAGCTCACCAGAATTCGGCATAATCACTCAAGAGATAGCAGGAGGCAACAGCCCGTCGGATCGCTAGACACCCGGTGCTATGCATTTTTACCGCTGCTATAGCTGAATGAGCCATTTCCCGTTTCTTAAACGGAATCTGACAAATGCATGTATCATTTCTTGACTGTAGTAGGACTGTTATGAAATGTAGACGAGAGGGACAGAAAGAAATTCTTGAAATACACAAAGTGGTACTATATGTGAAATACAACCGAAAGAAGGTCAATCAAGAGCCCCTGTGCCGTCTAAGATGGTGGGCTTGCCATTACGACTTGATCACTGCTTTTTGTTCAGATGGTAGTCGCCACAAACACAGCTGTAGGTGTCGTTGAACGTGGAAACTTTTCTACAGATCGGACCATCAGAGATGGAGGCATTGTTGAAGACTCCTCTGTGTCCTCATCTGTGTTGAGCACGGCTCGTCAGGCCAAGTCACCTGGATGTCACTGCACATCTGCTCCTGCTCACGACGATTGCGGCCTCAATCCTCGGGGTATCCTTTCATGGTCACTGCTATCTTTTTGCACCCGCCTCCCATCCGTATTGGTTATTATCATCTTGCGTGACTCTGGTACTTCACCTCTGATCACCAGTTTCTGTCACATTTGACTGGAATAAAAGCGTAAATGCGCCTGCCGCCTATGCTGATCCTTTCCCTCTTTCCCTCTTTCCATCCACGCATTTGATTTCTAACCCCCCTATTTGCTCTTTTACTCGTCTTTATTCTTATCACATCGTGTCGCATTATTAGAAGCGACTCGATTCATTTACGACTGATCCATCTGGGGAAATATTGGGCCACAGTGTAAGAAAAAAAAGAGAGAAACGAACTCAAAGAAAAGGGGGGGGTTGATAGACTGAAAATAGGCATGCTTAAAATCCAAAGGCCACACATATTTTTTCATGTCGTGTTAACGGACACGACGTGGACTGATGTGCCTAGAATGCCATATCCAAACTTGCTCTATGACCTCAGTTGAAAATCGTCAGACGGCGCAAGGGGAAGTATGGGATGTGTCTGCTAGCCTTCTGATATATGAGGGCAACTGCAAGGGTGAGAATGGGCAGGAACTGTAGAGACGTGTATATTAACCCAGCATGCAATCTCTTTCTCTCTTCGTTTAACCTGCTTTGTATGTTCATATGCAACGCTTTTATCTGATGAGCAGATCATTTTTATTCAATATTTCACCGCTGCTCCTCTCTCTATTCTTAACAGCACAGCACGTGTTGTTCTTCTATGTATTTGCGAATTCGGCTCCAGCTTTTGGCCTTCTTTCCTTGCTGCCGCATTTCACTTCCCCGGACATTATGGAGGGGGGGCAGGCTTTAAAACTATCAATTGTATTCCCATGACGAGTAGGGTGTTAGGGAGGAAATGGGAACACCCATTTGGCTGGAGGCGATCTCTAGTCGCTTTGCCTGAGGTCTTTCTTCTTCTTCGTTTGCTTGGTTGTTTAGGGTCGACGTCCCGCATTCCGGCTGCCGCAAAATTCCATTTGGGGTTTCCATTTTTCTGCCTCATGTCGCATAGATGCTAAGCTGTAAAAAACAACGATAAAATGCAAATTCTAAGCAAGGCATTTCCATAACATAAGCTCGTCCGAGGATATCACGAGGACGATGTATGCCGAAGGTAACCAGACCAATACAGACGCAGACCGGCCTTCTATTTTTTTTATTGTTTCGTCAGCTGTGTATATAGGCCCGTCTATCCATTCCGTTGTAGTATTGAGTGGAGTGGACAACCACTATTCGTTTAATATATCGAACCTCCGATAATAGGCCGTCGTCCATTAACAGCAGTTCTTTTTCTGTTCAGTGCCACTCTTGTTATATCGAAGACTGGGGTAGACCCGACGAAACAAGAAAGCTATAGCCATGGCCCGTATCTGTTTACGCAGTCAACCAAGTTCCAAGCCAGAAAGCAAAGGACCACACCGATAACATAGAGCAGTCGGCAATGATAGCTTTAGAAGAAAGAGCAAGGAAGGCCGGTACGATTTTCAAGCCCTCTGTAGACCCAAACGAAAAACGGAAACAACCACATCTAGCATGCCAGTCACTGGAGACATCCTCATTGGTCACCCCTGGGTGTTCTTTCTGCCCCATTTCTCCTTATAGACTAGCCCACACCGTCGTTAACATCTTGTTTTTCTCTTCTTCATTCTTCTCCAGTCTTCTCGCCAGTCGAGCGGAGATGGGGCGGCAGGTAAGGCTAGAAAAACAAGGCCAGCCGATTGTTGCCCGTGCAGGACAGTAGATAGTAGAAGGCGGGTAGACCATGCCATTTCAGTCAGTCCAACAGACGGTTACATACCGCCACGGGCGGCCCATAACTGAATGCCGAAGAGGGCGGCCCCGAAGCCACAGGCATCTTGCACCAACATCTGAAGGATTCTCGGGACACTACCACCTATCGCATCAGACGGCTGTTATAGGAATCCAGGAACAAGCACCTCAAGTGAAAGACATCTTCTTCAATAAGCTAGCGCGACTACGCTAACAAGGTGAAGAGAGGTTTGTATTTCATATTCAAGTGTGCTCGTCTGCTTCCTGCTTGGTTGAAGAAATTTCAAACCACGGACCTCATGCAGCTGTGCAAAGGTCAAGCCACTAGTCAGGTCAACAGACTTTGGCTTCAAATTCTCTGGCTGCAGTATTGGGGACTTCGGACCGTGTGGAATTAGAGCTGCCACACCCAATCCAGTGGCTCAGAGGTCCTTGGCGTATTTACCCCGTCTGGTAAGCTGCTTACTTAAAGATGCTACAGGCTGATAAATGATTTGCTCGTTTTACCGTCTTGCCCATTATTCTATAAAATTGTCTGGCAGAGGGACAACCGGCACATATTCGTACCATCTCGTTTGGGATTCGACATCACTAACGCGCCCCGGTCACAACATTGCCAGCAACAAGTAAAATATCACACAATTTCACGTGCAACATCTGAGAACAGGAAGGAGATTTTTTTTTCTTTTTTTGGAATGACCATAAACTGTATAGGAACTAGGGCCCGTCGTTCCTCATCTCCGCACACACCCCCTTTGAATTCCGAAGTGGCGGGCAAGGAAGACAGGGAAAAGAGGTTGAAGCTGTCATTTTCAAACCACATCTGGAGTCACTTTCCCCGTAAAAATTGCAACCCCACCCCCCTCATCCCATGCCGAGCACTGCCGGCCCAGTATGCCGGCCTATATGTGTCTTTCCCCGACAGCTCTATATTAGCCTAGGATTCCACACCGCAAAGGAACCAAGAAAGAAAGAAAAAGGGTTGCGAAAACCCACCATCAGGTGCCGAAATCAAGCTGCGCAACACACATCTCCACATATTTTATCTTGGCCACCTCATCTGCAGTTCGTTTCTCCTCTTTAAGCCGTCTACTCATCCAAGTCGGGGTACGATATGTGTGACTTCATCCGCCTGTGGAGCCGGCTCTGCACTTCACTGCCCTCTTCTAGAAAGATCGAGACCGAGAAGCGGCATCCATGACCGCCACCGCCAGCACGACTTATCGTTACGTCCCCAACTGACAGAGCTGTTTCTTCCTGTCTTGTTCTCTTTATCTTGTCGGCAATCTCTTTTCCGCTTTTCCCAACCACTGCTTTTACATCCCCTATTCGGACGAAGACAGGGGGCTTATTCATTGTATGCAGGTTTGATTTAGTGTGTCCATCGAGATGCATTTCAGGCTTTCGCTTCATAATTTTTCTCGTCATCGCCTTCACCAATCCATTTTTGCTTTCACTTTCTACTACATGGCACATCTCCCCGTCCCTTCTCATCCCTTCTCATCCCCCCTCATAAACGAAGAACCTGGCATCGGCTGCTAATGCCGTCGAATATGCACGTGTTGTCAATCGGGATGTACTGCTTCGTTATGATCTTGATGATTTCTTGGGCTACCATGCCCCCCGTCAACGCTGAGATGTTGTGAAGCTCGCCACCCCTAGCTCGGGCCAGCTCTTCTGCAATCTTGGCCACTCGCTCGTTCTGGCTCACACCGGGAACAAGTTGTTCAATATTCTGCAATATTTCCTCGGTCGTTGCCGTTGGCGTATGTGCTGTGGCTTGGAGTGCAAGGTAAATCGGTATGAGTGACAGAGGCACCATTGTCAGCTCGGCGCTCTCGTCATTAGCCAGTTCCGCCTCTGTGAAAACGCGTGGCATTAGTATTGGTACTGTGGAGGGGAATAGGCGTGATTGTGGCCGAGAGAAACCCCGAACATAAGTATCCAAGACGTACCAGCAACCTTTGCCACACGATCTTCGCCCAGCCTTGAGAAATTGATTAGCTTCACAAAAGCTGCGTTCTTGCAGAACAGCTCGACTTCTGAAGGATCAATGCCCTTGCCACCCGGCAAATCTTGCACGGCGGAGAGTACCTCGGCCGCGTCCTGCCGGGCCTTGTTCTTGTAGATGGTTTGAAGCTCAATGTACACCTTGGACTGTGCTTTCATATCCGGAACTTTCCCCGGGAGAGGCAGGCAGCCGTGCTTGTCGTAAAATTTCTTCACCGCAGTAGCAATCGTCCAGAACTCAGACTTTGCCTCCTACATTGACACGTCAGCACAATGTATCAATGAAGCAAAGAGAAAAAAGTGACATACGGCACCCCGCGGCTCGTATTGGAACACTTCACGCAAGCCAGACGGTAGGGATGGTTTCTCAATATTGCGGAGAACAGCGCCGACGGCTTCATCAAAGTTCTCTTCCCCCCCTTCGGGGTTATCTCTTCGTGTAGCGTCCGCCACCGTTTGTCGAAAGGCGGTCTTCTCTTTGTAGGTTGATGGGTTTGCACCATTATGCGTTTCTCGCCACCGCTCCAAGTAGTAAAGCAGGATCACAATATATGGCAAGTGACCGTGTTCGTGGTGATCCAGAGCGTCAATATTGGCCGTGAGCTTCTGTGAGAATACCCTTAGCTCTGGCCAGGGTGTCAACAACCGCAGGTCTGTCGTTGCTGTCTCGTCTGGATGCGTGTCCACAATCGGGAATGTGCCTGGTAAGCGAGTGCTGAAGAACGAATAGAACCCGGTCGAATGGACGGCGACGAGAGGTGTTCTGTGTTGTTTCCCGTACTCTTCGAGGAGGGCAAGATCTTCTCGGCGGATGGGGTGAGAGTACACGATCATCGTGAACTTTGGTGAGACCTGCAGCAGTGTTGCAAGATTCAAAGGCGACTAAGCACAGATGTTAGAAACACTGACTTTTATCGGAAGTGCCATTCTTCTTTCACAGAAGATCTTACGTCTGGTTTCGGATGCCACTCGCCCTGCACTTCGGGGTTCAGCTCCAGCAGCAGCTCCGTGCACGACTGAGCCCTAGAATGGCCCAGACAGGACTCATCCAAGAAGAAGTTGACGCCCAGGTCTGCTTCTTGCACAATAGCGTCATCAAAAATAGTGAACTTTCCGATACCTAGAGAGCAAGAGGTCAGCATAGGAAGGCGAAGGCCATATGCGCCATGCGCTAAAAAGCCTACCCGGCAAAATGAGGTTCTTGAGCGTCTCTGTCGCCACAGTCCCACTGCCAGAGTTCAGCACCAGGATATTGGCTGACTCGAGTGCCGCCTGGCCGCTGGCTGCCCAAAGACGTAGCTGTCGGTCATATTTCCTTTCCTTCTCCGAAGGACCGGGCAGGATAGATGGCGTCTGGCTCTCCACAACTTCGGTCATCTCGACGAGCTCACACTAAAAAGATTACCAGAAACACAACCCGAAAACAGCTGGCTGGATAGTAGCAAATGTGTTGACATCGATCAGAATGGAGTGGCCGCCCGTTGTTTGTAATCGTTTCATCTCACTGAGGAACAGGCAGCCTTCTCCTTGGAGGGGTAAGGGAAGCTATCAGACGTAGCTCTGATTGGCTGAATTTTGTAGAGAACATGTCTCGCTCAACATGGCCGTGTAGCTAAGCAATGTTCTGAGAAGCAGGAATTAAACAGAAGTTCGCCATTCACAATAATCTTATATATTACTTCTACGACATATCATCTGGCTTTTTTTCTAAGAATCTTCGAGTTTTACGGACAGAAAATGCTGAAGAACAGATGTAGACAGCTCTTGGTGACTAATGAAGGCGGTGACTAAATCTTATCGAGGTGTCAAATAAGCAAATCACGTGTCACGCACATTAGACTAAAAATCTTATCGATAAGGAAATAGATAAGATACCAAGAAAAATTTCTGGCAAGGTATTTCACGTCGGTATGCGTCGCAAATTTCCACTGGCACCAGGACAGGACATGCGCAAAGATGGAGGAACAACAACACAAGCCTCACCGGAAGGCCAAAGAGAAGAAGGCACACTCAGGTAAGCTTCTCGTTAAATGTCCAATGCTATAGAACCGTTTGAGTACTGACGAACACCCTCCAGGTCCGAATCCGAAGGCTTTTGCTGTGTCGAATCCTGGCAGATTGCAAAGAACCGCTGCGCGATCCCATGATGTGAGTTGATTCGATTGGAAGACACTCAATTTGCCTGCTCATCATTTCTTGTCGTCATAGATTAAAGAAAAGCGCCTTCATGTCCCTCTCGTCGACAGGCTACCCGAGGCGGCCCCTCCACGGCTCGTCACCATTGTCGGTCCCCCGGGCGTAGGAAAGACTACACTGATTCGATCTCTTGTTCGACGATATGCGAAGGAAACAATAACGGACCCCCAGGGGCCAATAACCGTGGTTACGTCCAAAAAACAGCGCCTGACGTTTGTCGAGTGCCCCAACGAGCTTGAAGCCATGGTGGACATTGCCAAGGTTGCCGACATCGTCCTTCTGATGATCGATGGAAAGTACGGCTTCGAAATGGAGACCATGGAGTTTCTGAACATCCTCGCGGCAACGGGTATGCCGGGCAATGTCTTCGGCATCCTGACGCACCTTGACCTCTTCCACAAGCCGCAAGCGCTCAAAGATGCCAAGAAGAGATTAAAACAGCGGCTGTGGAACGAGCTGTACCAGGGCGCGCACCTGTTTTACCTCTCTGGTGTCATCAACGGCCGTTACCCCGACCGCGAGATCCACAATCTATCCCGCTTTCTCTCCATTATGAAGAATCCTCGACCGCTCGTCTGGCGCAACTCCCACCCATACGCCATCGTCGACAGCTTCCGGGATGTCACCCACCCGACCAAGATCGAGGAGGATGAGCTGTGCGACCGGACAATCGCGATCAACGGCTACCTGCGTGGCACCAACTTCGCTGCCGAGGGCCAGAGGGTGCACATCCCGGGCCTGGGGGACTACACGATTGCGAGGATGGAGGCGCTGACGGACCCGTGCCCAACCCCGGCCATGGAGCAAGCCCTGGCCAAAGCAAGCGGGAAGACGGGGCGGCGACGGCTGGACGAGAAGGACAAACGGCTCTACGCACCCATGTCGGACCGGAGTGGTCTCAAAATCGATGGCGATGCTATCTACATCTACCGGGAGAAGGGATTTACCTTTGACAAGGATGCTGTCGGTGTCGAGCGCGGTGAGGGCGAGGAGCTCATTATTGGTCTTCAGGAAGAGCGGAAGCTGCTTGGCAAGACGGACAAGGGAATGCAGCTGTTCTCGAACGGCAAAGAAATCACGGGCGTGTCGGAGGAAGCGAAGCCGAAGCACAGGGAACGACGAAAAGCCAACATGTCCGATGACGAGGACGAAGACGGGGGCGACTTCGACGGCTTGTCGGACGATGAAGACGGCTTCGAAGATGAGGATGAGGATGAGGATGAGGACGTCGAAACGGAGTTTGACGAGAAGAAGCTGGGCAAGGTGTTTCGTAACGGCGATAGCCGGAACGGCAAAACCCCAGAGGACATTGCCTTTGCGGACAGCGACTCTGACCTGGGCTCCCTGTCGTCGGATGACGAGGCGGGGGCAGCTCGGAATGGTGCCGACGAGGAGGACTTCTCGGACGATCTGCTGGAATCGGACGAGGAAGAGTCTGCGATGCGCTGGAAAGAGAACTTGGCCGAGCGTGCCCGGAACATGCACAGTCGGAAACGGGCGATGCAGCCAAAGGAGCTTGCCCGACTGATCTACGACGACTCCGCCCCCCTCAGTGTGGCATTGAAGCGGTGGAGGGGCGAGGAGGAGGACGAGGCAAAAGAAGGTGGCGAGGACGGTGAAGAGGACTTTTTCAAGAAGACCGATTCGCAACAGGCAGATGAGACCGAAGACCGGACGGTGCCTCTGCTGGACTACGAAGCCCTCGCCAAGCGGTGGACGCCGGAAGCCATTGCGGCGCTTCGCCCACGATTCACGACGGCGAAGCCTAAGAAACGGGGCAGGGATGACGATGACGACGAGAATGGCGATATGGAGGATGGGGATGACGACGACGATGAGGAGGGCGACGACGACGACGATGACGACGACGAAGACGACGAAGGCGACGGTGCGTTTGAAGACCTGGAAACGGGGGAGAAGCACGGTCCGCAGGTGGCGTCAAAGGCGGAGTCGGCCGGGTTTGAAGACGAGCGGGCCAAGAACGCGCGGCGGAAAGAGGAGCTGCGGCTGCGGTTTGAGGAAGAGGACCGGGAAGGTGTGAACAACGCCAAGGCGCAGGCGCGCAAGGAGGCCGGGACGACGCAGGACGAGTTTGGAGAGGACGACTGGTACGACGCGCAAAAGTCGCTGATCCAGAAGCAGCTGGACATCAACAATGCCGAGTACGAGAACCTGGACGAGCGGCAGCGGGTGGCAGTGGAGGGGTTCCGGGCCGGGCAGTACGCCAAGCTGGTGCTGGAGGGCGTGCCGGTGGAGATGGTGCAAGGGTTCCAGGCGCGAACGCCGTTGATCGTGGGAGGCCTGACGGCGACGGAGGAGCGGTTCGGGTTTGTGCAGGTGCGGATCAAGCGGCACCGGTGGCACCAGCGCATCCTCAAGACCAACGACCCGCTCATCTTCTCGCTGGGGTGGCGGCGGTTCCAGTCGCTGCCGATCTACAGCATCTCGGATTCGCGCACGCGCAACCGGATGCTCAAGTACACGCCGGAGCACATGCACTGCTTTGCGCAGTTCTACGGGCCGTTTGCGGCGCCCAACACGGGCTTCGTGTGCTTCCAGTCCTTCTCGACGGCGGCGGCGGTCAACCAGCAGGGGCTGCGGATCGCGGCGACGGGCACGGTGCTGAGCGTGGACGAGTCGACTGAGATTGTCAAGAAGCTCAAGCTGACGGGGGCGCCGTACAAGATCTTCCGCAACACGGCCTTTATCAAGGACATGTTCAACTCGGCCCTCGAGATTGCCAAGTTCGAGGGTGCCGCCATCAAGACGGTGTCGGGCATCCGCGGGCAGGTCAAGCACGCGCTGCAGCAGGAGGGCTGCTTCCGGGCGACGTTTGAGGACAAGATCCTCCTCAGCGACATTGTCTTTCTGCGCGCTTGGTACCCCGTGCGGCCCCACCGCTTCTACAACCCGGCCACGAACCTGGTGGGCTGGACGCCCATGCGGCTGACCGGCGAGATCCGGCGGGACATTGGGCTGGCGACGCCGCAGCAGCGCAACAGCCAGTACCGCCCCGTCGAGCGCCAGGAGCGGCACTTCAACGCGCTCAAAGTGCCGCGGCAGCTGGCAGCGTCGCTGCCCTTCAAGTCGCAGATCGTGCAGACCAAGAAGCAGAAGAAGAAGACGTACCTGCAGAAGCGGGCCGTCGTGGTGGGCGGCGACGAGCGGCGGGCTCGCGACCTGGTGCAGAAGCTCAGCACGATCCGCAAGGACGTGGCCGAGAAGCGGCGCGTCAAAAAGGAGGAGAAGCGCGTCGAGCACCGCAAGCAGCTCGCCGACGCCGAGGAGAAGCGCGCGGCCCGCGAGAAGCGCGAGACCAAGGAGTACTGGGGCCGCGAAGGCAAGAAGCGCAAGGCCGACAGTGCCGGTGGCGGCGGTCGGGGCAAGCGACGGAAGTGAGAGAGAGAGAGTTGTTCGGCGGGAGCGGCATTGTTGGTTTTGTGACACATAAAATAAAAAAAGGCGTTTGGATTTCCTGGGCTATAAAACGAGGAATGGGTCAGGCAAAACCGGTTTCTGCAACGTCCTGTGTAGACTGGCCATGTTCTCTATCTAATGAGCCGTTTCCTGGAGCAGCTTGCTGGGCAACCAGCCTAACCGACCAAGAAAAGAGGAAAAACCACAGTAGGGGGCCCCAGGACCAATCCAGACATACTTTCCCCAGCCTAGAGGATGTTTGGCTATGTTGGCTAACACTCGACAAAGAGCCGGCCTGAGAGCACACAGACCCTTGACTAGCTAACAGGTGTGCCACCTTTGCTACAGCAAAAAACAGCTAGACTGGGTGGCCGTGTTCTGTCAACGAGTTGTTGCTGCTACCGACGATCAGCCGCTGATAGATACGATCACATACAGCTCACAATAGAGAAAACGGTGTATCTGTACGCATAGCTGTGTTAAAGTCAAACGACGTGAGCCTCGCTGAGTCTTTCGGTTGCCGTAACGATGGGGTATCTTTTCTGTTTTTGTCTACATGCGTCGATAGTCTGGAAAGCCTGAAGCCGGACACATTCACGCCCTCTGGGCTTCCACAGACCACACCAGAGACCAACAAATGAGTAATAAATAAAATAGCGGTATGAATTAGGAAGCATTGCAAGCGTCCAGCAAATAAACAAATAAAACAGTGGTATTAAGAAGCATTGCCCGCGTCCATGCCACGAACTGGCATGCAGAAGCTTGGATCGTACAGGAAGCACACGAAAGGCAATGCCAAAGGATCAGAGGGCGGGAAGTCGATGATGCTGCGGCTGTTTGCTTGTTTGTCTGCTGTACAACAAAAGGCGAGGCTCCCGTGACCATACAGTTGGTCTCGTATTCATAGATGGGCTCTTGCTTGGGAGCATCGTTGGGCCATGCACTTTCTCGTGAAATCCAAAAGCTTGGACAGTAGTCAAGGTCAAATCCCCTAATTGGGTCCATCTCGGCTACTAGCACGTTGCCGCATGCCGACACAAACGAAAAAAGCAGCATGCCACTCCGTGGATGATCGCCCGTCATATATGGGCACTCCATCTGGCTGTGGGGGTCATTTTCCCAGACGGCATTCCCACCCACTTGGCAGCCGAAAGATTCCACAAGTTTTGGTCCCAGTGTCGTATGAAATCCAGCTTTGAGCTTCGGCAAGCAGTGTCGAGAAAACTTCCTGTACCTCTGGCATGTGCAAGCAATTAGGGCACACATTTTTTCCGCATCGCACGCTGCATGTCTCATGTTGCGTTTTTTTCCTTTCCCTTTTGATTCGCATATCAAGGAACGCGGGCCGGTCGAGACTAAGACTGGCGGGTGGACACTACCGAGAATGGAGGCTTCTCCATCTCGCCTTACGTCAATCCTCTCCTGTTGATAGAATGACTGGGTCGGCTACCGCATGCTTCCCACTTGAATGCTTCCGGCCCCGAGAAATCCGCTGGCCCACTGTCGATAAGAGACACATTCTTAGACAGGTTGGTATAAAAAGGACCAAGCACTTTCAACATCAAAAAGACAGTTCTCGCCTCATCAATGGCGCATCACTCAGCAGCTCACAGACAACATTAACAGCCAGTCGTTCAATTCTCGATTCTCGGAGAGATAAAAAAAGAGTCGATAGCGGGTCGCGTCACACCCTTGGCTGATCGTTCCGAGTCAGGAACAAGCGATTGCCTTGCAATTCAGCTGTTGCACAGCCTAGCTGTGAAGCAGGATAGAAGCTGGCGAAAGCTGGCGAAGCTGGCGAAAGCTGGCGAAAGCTGACGAAACCATAGTCACGACATGGACAGATGCCCTCCTCCGTATTTATGTTTGCGAATCTCCCTTTTTTTGGCGGCGGGGTCTGATTTTTCGCGCTAGCCAATTAGATTCAGTTATGGGCTGTGGCTTGTCGTATTCGCGTACCTGCCCGCGTTGCCACCATGCACACAATACTTGGTCGCGACTTTGCTCCTCTGCCAATTATGCCGTGCAGACACATTCCCCACCTTTTGCTAGGGAGAGTAGAACAAAAAAGGGCAGTGACGCGAAAATAAAGTAGCAACCGCGATCGACCACCATCCAGAGTCTCGCATTGTCATCAATTTTCAAACTAAACAAATGCTCCCACAGCTTCCCTAATTTTTTTTTTCCCTCTTTTCTTCTGTGAATTATTCTAGGCCCCTTTCCTTTTGCCTCTTCCCTACCACACCCGCTAGAGCCGCGATTGTGTTACGCACAGTCGCAGATCGTCGTCATTTTCAACAAGTATTTTCTATTCCATTTTTTGGGGGGTGTGTTATCGTCGCATCGACTGAGCCTCTCTCATTTTTGTGGTGCATTATACCCTCCCCTGTCATCGCAAGGGCCATCCAAGCGTCCGTCGCCTGCCCCGCGAGCAACACAAAGAAGCCATCCCTCTTCTCGCCGGCTTCGTCGTTTGTCGCTTATTCCAGGGCATGTTGTACGCGTGACCAGTGAGTGTACTTGGACAAGGAGCCAGCGTCGTATCTGGCTTTGATTAGGTGGCATCTCGCGATTCTCCCTATCTTTGCGCGTTATCTCGAATTTTAGACAGCTTCCAGCCTTTGCCAAACTCTGGCGACCTTCTGCTCATTCACGACACCCATTCCGCGCATGCTATCGGCGCTGCCGCGCTTTCGCGATGCCGACGCCTAGACGCTCGTCGCAGCGCACCCGCCGCAACTCGTGGCGCAAGGAGAAAACTGCCGATCTCACCGAAGAATCTTCCCCATCACGCCCGACCAAGCGTAGGAAGCAGGTGTGTTTCCCCTCTGCCAGATGCGAACCCCCCCAGCACATGCTTACGCGCCCCCCCCCCTCTCTCCAGGTCGAGGAGTCGCCGCGCGACATCCCCGAAGAGGAACACTCCAGCCTTTTGGCCGACAGCTCCGTCAACCTGAACGACGAGACTCAGCTCGTCACCCGCGTCGCCCAACACCTCTTGGCACCCCACGACGAGCCCGTACGAGCGAGCAAAGACCACGCCAATGCGATACACGAGGCGAACAAGGAGGGCGTCCAGGCCTATGCCAAGATCGCCGCCCAGGACTGGACTTTCTACGTCACCAAGCTCACCATAAACATTGGCCGCACCTCAGAACCACCGCCCGAATACCCTCCCATGTACGATCCAGACGCCGACGCCGACTTTGTCCATATCGACCTCGGTCCTAGCAAGATGGTGTCGCGCCAACACGCGCAAATCGTGTTCAACACGAAGAGCGAGCAGTGGTTTTTGAGCATCAAGGGTCGCAACGGCGTCAAGGTCAACGGCATGCCCTGGCGACTGGGACAGTCCAAGCCGCTGGAGAGCGGCGACGTGATCGAGATTGGGACCGTCGAGATGATGTTTGTGCTGCCTCTCGAGACGAGCCCGCTGCACATCCACGACATGTACCTCCAGCGAGCCGGCATCCCCAAGAGCGAGCTCGGCAGCCAGTCGCTCGAAAATACGCCCGCACGCCGACGGCTGCGCGCGACCACTCCCGTTGCCGCCACAGAGTCGTCCCCGCACGGCTCATCACGAAATGCTCTGACCCGCGGCCAGCCGACTCCGCAAGCTATCGCCCCTGCGCCGCCAGACTACAAGCGGCCAGGGACGCCACCATCTGCACGAAGCAGGGCCTCGGTGCCAGGATCCCTGCTGAAATCGCCCCAGTTCCGGGACATTGCAACAATGGTGGTGCATCCAAACGATGTGGATCTGAGCCTGGATGAGAATAAAAATCTGAAGCCCCAGTACAGCTATGCACAAATGATTACCCAGGCTATTATGAACACACCGGATGGGAAGCTGAATCTGAGCGGCATCTACAATTTCATCATGGAAAACTACTCGTATTACAAGCATCAGCAAGCAGCTGGCTGGCAGGTGGGTGGCATGACGGATGAAAGGATGCTTTTTTATGCATGCTAACAGGGGCAGAACTCGATCCGGCACAATCTCTCTCTGAACAAGTCATTTGAAAAGGTGGCCCGGTCTACCGAGGAGCCCGGGAAGGGAATGAAATGGTACATTTTGCCAGAGTACAAGGACGAAATGGTTCGCACGGCGTACCGCGGCGGCCGCGGCGGCCATCGAGGGTCGTCGAACCCGTCGTCGCCGAACCAGCTCAACTACGTCAACCAGGGGCCGCGGGACATGGCGGCGAAAGACCACGGCTCGGCACGAAAGCGGAGGGTGTCGCCATCCGGGTCGCCGCAGCCTCGGTCGACACTGCGGGACATGCACATGACGCCCGACCGGAGCTCACGGCGGCTGCTGCCGGGCGATGGCCCGCCGACATCGGACGGCAGCCCGCTGCCGCGGTTTCGGCGAGGGGCGGCGGGAAGGAGTGCGGCGGCCAACAACACGAGCGGCACGGCGGCGTCGGCCAGCGACATGACGGCAGCGGCTCTGACGTCGGATTCGACGCCACGGTCTCCGACGCTGACGTCGGCCTTTCTGCAAGACGAAAACAGCTCGTCGTTTGTCACGCCGGCGCCGCACCGGGTCGAGCTCAAGCTGAACCCGCCCAGCACGCTGCAGCGGCCGAGCCAGCACATGCCGACCAGCTCGCCGGCACCGTTTTGGAAGTATGCGGACATTGGCAGCACGCCGCTGAAGCCAGCGGCGTCGTTCGACTTCAGCCCGGCCAAAGCACTGGCCTTTGGCGGCGGCGGGGCGGGCGGTGCTCTGCCTCCGAGCAGCAGTCCGCCGCCGGTGGCTTCTCGATTGAAGTCGCCGACGTCCAGTCCCACGAGAAGCGGGCCAAGCGCAACGCAAGACTCGGAAGCGACCGAGAAGGGAGAAGCAAAGACGGCTGTGGCCATTCCTCCAGCCGAAGTCGAAGAAGACGGAGGCTTTGATCTTACCAAGTACGTTTTTCCCCCCCCTTTTACAACGGCACCTTACTAACAAACTACAGAGGATTTCAGAGCATTGGCTCGTATCATGCTCCTGTTCGACATGGGCTGCCTGTTGCGACAGCTATGAACAGCAATTCATGAATGTACTATTAGGTATATATGTGTGACTTTCTGGCGTTTTGTCGCTCTTCGGCTCTGGTTCTTGTAATTTATTTTGTAGTACGGCCTGGAGAAAAAAGAGTTGGATAGCAAGGCCTGCATACATGGAATTGGGGCATGGAATGAAGGGGGGGGGGGGGGAGGAAAACTGTTTGGGGCGATGCGCTCGCAAAACGCCGATGATGATCAACAGACAAGAACATTGTTCAATTTATTGCTATTGACGATACTGACGATTTGTGAGAGCTTATACCTTGCCGCGGGCGAGGAACTTGTCGGGGATGTCGACGTGGCGGCAGCGGAGGAACTCGCAGAGGTTCTTGCCGAGGCCGTCGAGGGAAGAGGTGGAGTTGAAGCCGCGGTCGAGGTGGTCCTTGAGGAGGAAGTGGACGGTGCGGATGTTGGGCATCTCGAAGCGGTCGATGCCGTGGCCGAGGTACTCGCGGCCGAGCAGCTGGACGAGCTTGTCGCAGGTGAGGAGGCTGCGCAGCCAGTCCCACTCGTCGTCGTGGCGGACAAAGAGGCCGACGTTGGCGTCGCTGGCCTTGTCGCCGGAGCGGCCGAGGACGACCCAGCCGAGGGGCCCCCGGGTGGTGGGGCCAAAGGTGGCGAGGTCGACGGGATCGGCGGTCTCGTAGGAGCGCTGGCGGCGGGGGTAGGTCTGGGTGACCTTGGGCGGGGGGATGTCGATGACGGCGGCGGCGGCGGCGGCGGCACCGGGCCACTCGAGCCGGACGCGGTGCTGGACGACGGCCTGGGGCAGCAGGGCGACCCAGTACTCGTAGAGGGGCTTGGGAGCGGCCAGGCGCAGGTCGTTGACAATGGTGGCGCCGGGGACGCTCTGCAAGAAGTTCTCGAGGCACCAGCGGGTGAAGTTGGGGCCGGTCATGCTGCCCTGGCCGAGGAGGGCGGGGTCGCGGGTCTGGACAAAGACGCGGAAGTGGACGGTGGCGGCGTCCTGGCTGTCGGGGTCGTCGGGGCAGGAGCCGACGAGCTGGAACTTGAGGACGGAGAACTTGTCGGCGCTGGCGCCCATGGAGTGGCGGATCTGGCGCTCGGTCCACTCGGCCTTTTTCTCGAGGTCGAGGCCGACAAAGAGGTAGTGGAACTCGGCCTGGAAGCCGCCGCGGGCGGTGAGGCCGACCTTGGTGGTGGGCGGAGGCGGCAGGCCGCGGACGCCGGAGACGCGGACGGTGTCGGGGCCGAGCTGGTCGATGCGGATGTGCTCGAGGCTGGCGGTGACGTCCGAGTTGAAGTAGAGGGGCCCCTGGATCTCGTAGACGAGCTGGGAGATGACGGTGCCGACGGAGACCTCGCCGCCGGTGCCGGGCTCCTTGGTCAGCACGAGGGAGCCGTCGGCGTCGACGGCGCCGATGGGGAAGCCGAGGTTCTCGCAGCCGGCGAAAAGGTCCTTGAACGCCGAGTAGTAGCCGCCGGAGACGTACGAGGAGCACTCGAGCAGGTGGCCGGCCATGAGGGCACCGGCCAGGGCGTCCAGAGAGTCCGGAGCGTCCCGGTCCCAGCCGTGCCACCAGGCGGCGGCGCCGACGGTCGGGGCGGCGTCGGCCACGCGGCCGCAGATGACAATGTCGGCACCGGCCTCGAGAGCCGCGGCGATGCCCCAGCCGCCTAGGTAGCACTGGGCGTAGATGGGCTCGCAGCCCCACTGGTCCAGGGGCCGGCCGGTGTCGAGGCTGGAAAAGGGGTCCCCCTGCCGGCGCAGCGCCTGCACCTGCTCCAGCACCTCGTCGCCCTCCACCCAGGCCACCTTGAGCCGCAGCCCCAGCCCGTCGATCGTCTGCCGCACCTCGCGCGCCAGCAGCGCCGCGTCGCTGCCCCCCGCGTTGACGGCCAGCCGCACCCCCTTTTCCTGCAGCACTGGCAGCGCCGGCGTCAGGCTGTCGAGGAAGCAGGGGTCAAAGAGACCCGGGCCGTTGCTGTCGGGCTGGCCCGCCCTCTCGACCTTGAGGGCGCCGTGCACCGTCATGGTGCACTCGGACATCCAGTCTGGGGGTCAGCGAAAAGAAAAGAGAGAGAGAGAGAGAGAGAGAGAGAGAGAGACCTCCGATGATCACGTCCACATCGCTGTACTTGGCCAGGTCGTGGATGGCCCGCTGGCGATCGGTGAACCCCCCAGAGGCACCGCCGATGCGGATGGGTCGCTTGGCTGTGCTGGACGGCATTGGGGCGGATCAGGGCTGTGGTGGTCGATGGCTGCTCGAGGCACTTGCCGGGTCGGTCGTCCTGATATATCAGCCGTCGGTGGGCAGACGTTTCCCGACGTCACCAATCCCGGCGGTGCCTGACATCGACATTGTGCATCACAGGATGCGGCAGCAGCGCGGGAAAGCTTTTGCGCCGGCCTCTCGTTGGTGATGTGCAGGATCTGCGCAGTTGCTTTTCCGACGGGTGTCATATATGACAGCTGCTGCCTCTGAGCATCCTGGTTATATAATCACTACAGTCAGCCTTGCACGTGCCGTCCCTGGCCGACACGCGGAAATCGTTTTCCTCGCGCAACCCCGCAATAGTGCAAAAGCTCCGAAAGCTGGGGAAGCTCACTGACACCAGACATCAGTGATAGGTGGCCAGGCTGGCGACCAGGCCAGGCCTCAAGGATGGACGGGGCCACTGCCGTGGGAACCTGGCATGTAGACAAGTCATCGTGATCGTGTAAACCAGACAGATCCAATGATCCTCGGCCGGTCCACCAAGCCGCGCTCCCGTGCGTCCATTGCCTGCGCCGGCTGCCGCGCGCGGCGAACCAAGGCGAGTCGACTTCAAGATGGAGAGGCGGCAGAGCTAACGGTCCAGTGCATCCTAGCCAAAGGACAGAGCGCCTGCGATCGATGTCTGCGGCTGTCCAAGACGTGCATCCTGCGGGACGACGACGAGAGGAAGAGGTGAGTTGGAAGAGAAGAAGAAGAAAAGAAGAAAAGACAAAACTAAACATCAGACCCGTCACGAGAGCCCAGGTGCACGCCCTGCTGCGCAGAATCGACACGCTGGAGCAGGCTCTGCGCGCAGCCGGCCTGGCCGTCCCGCCCGACGACGCGGTCGTCTGTCCAGACGACAGATCCCGGGAGCGCAGCATGCAAGACCCGCACGCCATGGCCGCTGCTGTCACCCTGCCGTCTCTAGAGAGCACCATTGCTGCCGCAGCTACGGCCACCGACACGGCCATCCTCTCCTGCATCGACCCGGCGCTGTCTGGCCGCCCTCTGCCCACCCGCCAGGACGCCCACCCGCGCTGCTTTGACGTCGCTGGCGCCTACACAGACGCGTACGACGACGAAAGGGCGGCATGTCGGCAAGAGACGGCGTCGCCGTGAAGGTGTATACATCATTCTACGGAACACTTTGATTCACGATTCACTTGCTTCTTTGTTGACAGATGTATTGTTACAGAGATTAGATTACAGAATAATTAACAAGATAAGAAATGGGTTGCTTCCCTCGTAAGATTACAGCTCCGTTTATAGGAGCAGAACAACACCGGCCATGGCGCCGACCACGGCCACAAAGCTTCCGCTTAGGGCCCTTCCGGCACCAGCCGTCAGAGCCACCGTGCTGGCCGTGGCCGCAGCGCCCGTCGGCAGGACCTGCGACGACGACGACGACTTGGTCACTCCAGCACTGCTGGCCGCAGCACCCGTCGCCAAGACCTTGGATGACTTGGTAAACACCACGTTGCTGGCCGTGGCTGCGGCCACCCCGGTGCCGTTGTTGTAAAAGGCCTTGGTGCTGGCCACGGCCGTCGACGAGACCTGGTTGAAAATACCGGCCGACACAGACGCCGACGCAGACGCCGACGCCGACGCCGACGCAGCGCCAGCCACCGTCGACGATGATGCAATGGGCTTGGCCGACACGATGGACACGGCCGACAGCGAGGCCGGCGCCGAGAACGTCGCCACAATCGGCTTCTCCAGCGCCGCCAGCACGATGACTTCGGTGATGACGACCTTGGTGCCCGCGGCCGCCGCAGACGAGGTCGTGCCCGTGGCCGCCACGGCGGCCGTCTTGCTGGTGCTGGACGCAGCGACTGCGCCGCTGGCTGCGCCGCTCTTGGTGCTGGCCCGGCCCGTCGCGCTCGTCGCGGGGCACACCGTCACCGTCTCGGTGACAACAACCTGGGCCTGCAGCGACGCCGGGCAGTTGACCACAGACGCGGCGCAGCGCGTGATCGTGTAGGTCGTCGTCGTGAACGAGGTCGACGTCGACGCAGCAGCCGAGACGTTGGCAGAGAGGACGCTCGACGCCGATGCCTGGGCGGGGAGCACGGCCGTCGACGCTGTCTGGGAGATGAACGTGGTGGCCACCGACGATGCCTGGGAGATGAGCGTGGTGGCCGATGCCGACGCCTTTGCAGTGGCAAACGTCGAGTTGGAAAAGGGGAAAACGCCGCTGGCCGACACCTCCACATTGTTGGTGCCAGAATCCGCCGTGCCAGATGCGGCCGGGATTGAAATAGCCACGGAGGCGGCCTTGGAAACAGCCGTGGAGACGGCCGTGCTGGAAACCACCGCCTTGCTGGCAGAGACGGTGGCGACGTTGCTGGACGGCACCACGCTGGTGGTCTTGGCCGACGCCGACAGGCTGCTGCTGCGGACGCCGGACACGGCGGCACTGGACACGGTGCGGGCCGTGGAGATGACGCTGGCGCTGCCGCCGATGGCACCGAGACACTGCGTGGCCGTGGCGCCCTGGTAGATGGTGGTGGAAACGGTGGGGATGGCGCCAAAGGTGGTGTAGTCAATGGCGACGTCAAAGTCGGCAATGGCGCCAATGTTAATGTCCCACGTCTCGGTGAACTGGACGGCGCAGACGTCAGACGTCTCGGCCACGGCAATGAACTCGATCAGGTTGGCGTAGACACCAATCTCGGCCGTCAGCCCGGAGCCGAAGAGCTTGGCCGAGGCGCCACACTCGACACGCAGGCGCAGGTCGGCCTTGAAGGTGGCCTTGCCGCTGTTGACGACGACCGGGATGCTGGTGGTGGTGACGCCCTCAAAGGACGTGGCCACAATGTCGCCCTTTTCCACGTTGGTCTGGATGTACGAGCCGTCGGGGATGGTGATGGAGAAGCCTATTTCCAGGTCCACCTGCGCCGACAGGCTGAAGACCAGGTCCAGGTAGAACACGACGCCCGCGCTGACCCCCGGCAGGCTGATGCCGGCCGGCGTCTGCGACGTGAAGAGGTTGTACGTGTATGTGAGGCTGTCGCTGACGACAACGTCCAGGTCCACGTACGCCTCCACGCCCTCAAAATCAATGCGCAGCTTGGGGTCCAGCAGGTCCTCCAGCTTGGCCGTGATGGTGCCCTTGGTGTAGCACTCGACGCACGTCACCGACAGGGCCACCGTGTTGTCCAGGCCCGTCGTCAGCGCCTCCGTCCATGTGCTGCCTTGTCAGTCATGTGTGTCTCGTGCATCGCTCCTCGTGTGGAAACCTACCCGCTGAAGAGCTTCTCGTTGGTCCAGCTCTTGTTCAGGTCAAACGACACGCTCGCCCGCTTTTCAACGTCGGGGAGATCGTAAACCGCCAGGTCCATGGCCTCGCGCAGCGCCAGGTCGCTGCTGCTGGCCCGCTCAACGTGGACGGCAGGGGGGGAAATAATCGGGGCCACAGGGCTGGCACCGCATAGGGTCGCGGCCACAGCGGCCCAGACCACGGGATAGTGCATTTTGGATGGGATGTAATGTAACAGAATAGGGACAGGAGAACAGGCAAGAACCAGAAAGGAGTGGATGTGCTGCTAGCAGACAAAATAGGAAAACGAGAGACAATGGTTGAGACCAAAGACGACAAGAGACCAAACGATGGGAAGGGCACAACTTGCTGATGAGCTGGCCGCGTAAAAGAATGTGGATGACGGTGAGAGAGAGAGCACCTGCTGAGCCAAACAGCATCGACAGATGAGAGGTGGCGGCATCCCATCTCTTTATACCATGATGGCCATCCGTGTCCTCCGTTCAGGAGTGTACCCCTAGCCAATTTCAGCCAGCTAAGAAAGCAGACCACGAGCACACAGGCGAGATAGAGCCTCACGAGTACCAAATGGGCCTCGCAGTGTCGCGTCCAGGTCGACGTCACATGGAGTACGGAGGGTCTGTCCCCCCTACCCGTCCACCCATCCCACGCTTGCTCGGCCAATTCGCCCGGCCATGTTGCAGTGCGCACTGACTAGACACGCAGCGCAAAGGTCACGGCCCCTTTTCGCGTGTTGTAGGGCATCTCGCTGATCAGGAAAGGAAGGAGGGGCCGCATGAGGAGGGAACGCGAAAGAGGATGGCCAAAAATGCGCCATAGAAAAACAACCAAAAACAACCAAAAACAGCCAAAGCGAAGCTGCAGAGGCTCGACCGTTCGTCCAACACGAGACGAAAACCAGAGGCCAACCCCTCAGGGCGACCGTTCTCACAGAGGCAACCCCGTACTCGTAGACTCCTGACCAGGCTAGCCAGGGGGGAGAGAAGGGCACTTGCCACATATTGGTAGCTCGGGATAGCTGATGCAACGTCAAAAAAAACGCCCGAAGCATGTCAACATGGCGCACAGTGGCCTCATTCGCCCGCATCCTGAGATGTCATCCTGTTCCCGGATCCCAGTACACGGCGCATTGAGTTGGCAGGACACAACAGGCCAAAAAGGGGTGCAGGGTTGTCGGAGAGAGAGAAAGAGAGAGGGGGGGAAGTAATTGTGCAAGTACGGAAGTAATACGGAGTGATCCTTCCTCACGAGAACTATTGGCGGAGAGCAGAGTGGGCCGAGGCTGAATTACTTCCAGCCGTTGGACGCTTGGGCCAATCAGAAGCTCAAGCTCACCAACACTCAAAAAGGGAGGAAATGCAAAGAAATGCCATACCAAGAACAGAAGGCACGAAAAACGTAAATTGCCGATCTTATAGAGTGTGACCTTGCACGACTGCGAGAAATACTCGTATGTGTCGTTGCATATACATAGTACGGCTCTGGCTTCCAGCGGGGGAAGCCAAAGGCAGCTATCGATTTTGTAAGATTATGAGTTTATGCCAAGCAGAGCACAACGAAAAGACGGGATTCAGAGGCAGCAGAGACGGCGGAGACAGCGGAGACAGCGGAGACGGGAGAATCAGCCGAGAGTAAGATGCGCAGAACGAGAAGCAAGGCAGCCGACATACGCAAGTTAAAATAGGAAGCTGCTTGTTGAGCACAAAGGGCTTTTTCTGGGCAGGATTCGTTTCAGGAACCCCGGCCACCATGCTGCCCAGGGCATTTAACATGTGTTCGAGGGGGCACAGGGCAGGCCGCAGGGTTCGCGTTTCGACCGCGCGGAAGGCACGTGGTGAGCTAAGAACACAAAGTTTGCCGGACAGAGGTGTTAAGCGCTGGAAACCCGCCTGAACCGTGCTGAAATGGAAAAATGTAATGTCGACACCTCGTCTTGTTTCTGTTATCTCTGGGGAGCATCCGTGTGCATCAAAAGACACCAGGTTTTTTTTACAGAACAATTTATTGTTCGTATATGTACTTGAGTGATGCGTAGTCCCAAGAAGAGTCAGCCAAAGCCTAGAAAACAGAAAATGAGAGACCAGCCTGCGCCGATGGACGTCTGTAGAGATTGAGAGGGAAAAGAGCACAGATGCAAAATGAGTACGTGCCGGCGACTGTGCGAAAGAACAAGACAATGAGAAGCGTGGTAATTCCAAGAAATAGCAACGCAACAAATCCGTAAACCTTTGCCGGAATCCTATGGCCATGAAGAAAAAGGAAAAGGAAAAAAAGATGAAAGAAAAGAAAAAAAAAGAAATGCAGGTCCGATTACGCCTCCTGGTTGTCCGTCTGTTCCCGTGTCTCATTCTTTCCGTCCATCGGCCTTCAATTCACCACGCACAACAGCTCCGCCTCGAGAATGTACTTGCCCTCCTTGTACCGCTCTGTGGCCTCGTACGCTTTGTCGTACTTCCAGCCCACCGTCTCGCCGCAGCCACGGCAGCAGATGTCGCGCACCACGTGCCGCCCCGTCGTCATGCTGCGCTCTGCGGCGACGCCCGCGTCGACATTGACAACCGAGTTGAAGAGATACGCTTTGCCGTGTTGGCCGCGGAAATTCTGCCAGCCGGTCGTTGGTTAGAAGACATGGGAACATACAGACACGAAGGAACACGAATAAGGAGGGGAGAGTAGGGGGGGAGGTCTCACCCTACTAATGATATCTTCGTGGTTTGCCAGGTGTGCCTTGCAGGTCTTGCAGCCGTAGATACGGCTGCTGTTGAGATAGGTGTTGTAAAAGAGGCCCATGATGGCGAATGGGTGTATAGTTCACGAAACGGAGAGTGATGGATTGGTGGCAGCTGAACAGTCGTGTGGTCGTGTGGTCATGTGGTCGTGCAGGTGTTTTGTAGCGGCTTCTTTGAGAACAAAAGGCGTCACCGCCAGAGAGATATACAAGACGGCAGCACCCCCTTTGTTTGTTTTCCCCCGGAAAACAACGGAGATGTAGAGAAAAACGACACGCGGGTCGCTTCGCGGGTCGCAGTCGCCGTTCACGGTCGGGCTGTTGGTCGGGTTCGGTTCGATAAATTAGGCAGGCCGTTTCGCGACCAGCTGGCAAGCGTAGGATGACGTTGGAATTCGATGTGACGTCGGGATATGCTGTCCGCGAAGTATGGATGAACTGGGGTGAGCCTCGGCCTTTACACTTCTTCTGATGCTTGATGCTGGTGCTGTGCTGATTGCTGGCGTTGCTTCCTGTCTGGCTCAGGAGCGAGCGGAGGTGGAAACGAGTTTCGAGGGCGATTCCCCTCCTGCCTCGGAGGTAGAATGGCCCGATAAGAACGAAAGCGGGGCACAGTGCGATAGGCAGCGGTGAAGCCTGGACCCTTGGAAGAACTCTAGGGCGGCGTGATAACAAAAAGAACCACTGCGAGGGGTTAGATGCCAGATCTAGTGCAAATGGATGCTGAGAGTGCTCTCAAGATGTCTGTCAATGAGTGAAATGACGAGCTGCCGAGATGAAGTGTGGGTGACGAATGGCAAATGCGGGCTGAGTGTTGATAGCGCTTTTAGTGGATCGAGCCAGGCTAGTTGGGTGCGCGTGCAGCACGCTTGGCTAAGCCGTCTCCGCTATTGGGGATAGCGTGATGACGCTGGGCGGTGATCACGTTACAGTACTTTTTACGAAGTCGGCGTCGCTGCAATTGGCGGGATTCACCCCAGGCGCAAAACATGGTGGCAGCTCGAACCCTGTATTGCTATTTGTCCTTTTTGCTTATTTTGTTTGACTGAGCAATATAAGATACATTGAAGGAAATATTGAAACGATCATATAGTCAACATGAAAATGAAAACAATCCAACAAACAAAAACCCAGAGCTCTTGCTGCCATACTCCAGTAAAGACTGTTCCGCGCTTATCGCGGAGAATATGTACGATCTAAAGAGAGAAAAGTTGAAAAAATAGCACATGAAGAAAGAGACAAAGACATGACGGCAGAACACCATAATTGATCAGCTCTTCTCTACCACGAAAAGGCCTCCTCCACAAACTCAATCGAGCCGTGGTACTGATGCTTGCGCACGCCATCCCGGACCTCGTCGCTGAGCGCACCCGGCCCGCACACTGACACGCCCATGGTACCGATCTGGTTCTCCATCTCGATGCCCATCAGCGTCTCAATGTTCGGCCGGCCAGGGAACATCTGCACCGTGGCGCTCGGCGAGTGGATCTCCTTGGTCGACCGCGGCCGGCTGACAAAGAGCATGATGCGCAGCACGTCGCGCCGCTTGTCCATGGCCAGGATCTCCGTCATCCACGGCCGGATCCATTCCAGGTGCTCGGGGCTCTGGATGATCCACACCAGCACGATCTTGCGAGCGGCCACGGTGCCATTGGCATAGCCGACGACCAGCTCGCGCACGTGTGGCACGGCCTGCGTGATGCCTACACCACCTGCAAACAGCATCACCGTGCCGTACGACTGCATCGAGTGCATGCCGCCGTACGGGCCCTCCACGAGGCACTTGGTGACCAGCCGCCCATCTGTGCACTCAGACGCCTTCTTGTACAGCTTGCCCGTCACGCCTGTGCGGCCACGGATGACAAAGGCCATGCTCGTCTTGCGCTGAGACAGCACGTCCTGGCGGTTCATGGCGAGCTTGTCGCCGTCGAAAACTTCGGCCTCCTCGCTCCAGGCGACAGAGAAGGGGTGCGACTGCCAAAACCCAATGGTAGGGAAGTACAGGTATGCGTGCTGGCCAGGCTTGAAGGTCCAAGGACGTGCCATGGTAACAGTGACGCGGACAGCGTTGCCCGGAAGTGCCTCGACGACGGTCCGGGAGCCACCGTTGCCAATGTTGTTATATGCCACACGCATGGCGCGGATGGTGCGGTCTGCGACCCAAACGCCGATGATGGGCCAGATGTAGACAAGCTCTTCAATCTCGCCCAAGTTCATGTGGTAGTAGAGACCGACAACGGAAAGAGCGGCCAGAGCGATATGGAGGACCTTGAACGTCTCATAGAATGCGTGACGGACAGGGCTCAGTGCCTGGAACATGATGACGACGAACGCGATGGTAGCCTGATGCAATATTAGCACGTAGCACAAATAGCGGAATGCAAAAACAGGTACTTACAATGAAGCCATACATCAAGAACGGCGATGCGAATGTAATGGTAAAGGCGGTTCCCCAGTTGGTCGAGGCTGCTTTGGGGATAAGGAAAGCAAGCGTGTGCGTGATAGCCTCGAGGGCGACGATGCGGCCAAACCAGCGGTGGAGCAGGTTGAAGGTGTCAAAGGAGATGCCGAGCCAGGTGATGAGCGGGTTGTTGCGGCCAGCCATGAGAAACAGAGGGATCATGTTGACGACGCAGAGAACGCCGCTGCGGTTGCGAAGCTGCTTCGAAGCCGTGGTGAAGTTGGAATGGAACGGGATGTCAAGGGTGCAGAAGACGATATTGGTGACCATGTAACCGACAAGGAAGAACAGCTGCAGACGTGTCGGCAGCGAACCGATGTTGACGGCGGTGCTGAGCTGGATCTCACGGTTGTGGCGCTTGCGGGAGACGGGTGCGTACAACAGATTCCGCTTGATCCATGACATCTTCTTGTTGGGCTGGGCGAAGTAGCGCTGGGTGTCATTGGTGAGAGACGTGACCTGGCGGATGTAGCGAACAAGCACGTAAAGGCTTCGCCAGACAATCAAGGCAGCCGCCACTGAGCCGCAGACAACATATAGGTAGTGACCCAGCAGCTCGTTCTCGACGCCGGGATTTATGGCTGCTGTTTGTGTGCCTGTTGTCGCACCGCCGCCGCCACCGCCGCCGCTGCTGCTGTTGCCGCCGCTGCTGCCACCGCCAGATCCTCCTGCTGGAGCAGACATGATGGATGTGAGTGAAGTGAAGTGTCGAGAGAGAGAGAAGATCAACCGGTATCCAGCCGGTTGGAAGGAGGGTGGTCAAGGAAATGAGAGACACAGCAAGAGTCTTCAGAAGAGCGAAAGTTGTTTGTATGCGAAACGGTTTCTTTGCTTGTTTGTTGGTGAAGGTGCCGGGGGGAGATTTCCGATTTACCAGCAGAAATCCTTAAAGAAAAAAGTCAATGAAAAGTGAAATGCGTTCTCCTCAGTATCCCAAGTCGTTCAGGTGGGTCTTGACATATGTTTCTAAAAAGGGCAGTCGTGCTCCTCAACTTGTTATTGTTCGGACGGTGACGAATAGGATGTCACTGACACAAAGGTGCTGTGCCGATCGGGCGGTGAACAAGTCAAGAGGACAACAGAAGGATTATAATAAAAACAAAGGGCAATGCCACAGCTCAGCTGAACAAGTGCCACCAGATCAACGGGGACGGCTCAGTTTCGAGTTTGAAAGAAAAACGACGGCAAATTGAAGGTATCAATAAGCTTTGTAACTGGCCTCGAGAGACAACCTGAAAGAAATGAAGAGGGAAGGGGGGAGAAACGGAGAAGCGAAGATGAGGAGGACGAGAAAAGGAAAGGCTCCTGAGCAATGGATGCTAGGAAAATGCAAGGAGGAATGCCGAATAAGAAGGAAAAAAAGCACGAGGCCGAGGGGGGGGGGACGAGATAGAATTACTAGAAAAAGAACTTGTTGCATATGGAGCACGAGTACACGTACGCTGTCTAAACGGTAGGACCCTGCTCAGGGGTGCGCCTTCCTGCCATGGGTACTTTGCGGTAATAGGGCAGCGGATTTTCTGGTCTGTGATGCGTGCCTCTGCTACGGCCACGCCCCCTCCTTCCCTGCCCCTCTACTCAAACATATGGCAAATCTGCACTTTGCATGTACTATGTAGTGGTCCCCTGTGCATCCCCCACATTTCACACCTCCACAGGCGTGCATTCTATGGTTTGCCTCCCATATGTCGTGAAGGCAGGTGCTGCAGGCTGTATTTTGGGTTCCTGCTAGACTGGGTGCAATTTGCGTTTATCGAGCTTAAGGTCTGGACTCTTGCTGAGTGAAGGCTAGCAGAGTCCAGCCTCTGGTCGGAGGCTGTTGCTCCCCTCCTCCGCGATTGAGAGCGGCGTTGACAGTTAAAAAAGTCATACGAGCCATGCATACATGTAGAGAATGCCAAACCTGGGCATCGCCCCCCTTGGCTGTATTACTCCGTAGTGCGGCGGGTTTTGTGCCATTGTATCGGCCTGCCGGGCTTCTTTTCTGGTTTATTCTCCGCTGCTGTTTTGTTTGTGATCCGCACTGCTCTGCGATGGTAAGCGGTTTTGTTTCTCGTCGCAGCAGGCCGGGCGATCTGCCCTAGGGCTCCGTCTATCTTGGGGGGGAACTGCGAATCAGCAGAGGCCCATTTGACTGTCGTATCTTGCCCCCTTTCAGCACGTCCTTGCTTTTTTTGTGTTCCGGCGTGGAAACGACTTCGGCGCCATCTCTTGTTTTGCATGCCAGCCAGGGGCGCAGGCACAAGATGACTGTTACCTTACGAATACGTTGCGGACGTCGAGGAACCAGGGATAAAAGCCACCAAAAAAGGGGCATGAAACGCGCTAGTCCGCCTAGATCGAGCAGCAAATGCCAAATGGTGCGGGCGCCCATTGGCTGCCGGCGCGGGCTGGAGCGACTGTTGCAGCAGGTCCGCTGCCCAGTAATCGCTAGCGCAGGCACCGCAAGGACCAGGCTAGGGGCGGCTTGGAGAAAGCTGTCCATCGCGTCGCATTCATTGGCCAAGACGTCGTGCTAAACTGAAACAACAGCAAACAGCCAAGAGGAATCGGCGAATGAGCGGCGGGGATTGGCAGCCCACAGCGGGTCTCCCAGCCCGCCTTTGCTGCGCAGATATTCGACAGACGCAGGCTGGCTGCTGGTACGAGATACTTGTACGCGTGCGATAATATGCACCAAGTGGATGGATAAATTTCGGCGTCCAACAATGACAACCCTGGTCTTTTATTCCTTGAGAGCGGGAGGTTGGCGGCTTGGGAAGTACGTTTGTGCCGTGTCTGAACTTGGATAATACGAACGGTAATTTTCGTGATCCGCGGTATAATAACACGAAAATACGAAAACACGAAAACGAGCTTGGCGGCTCGTTCGAGGATGCCCCGTCGGCTGATCAACGAATTGCTGGGTCTGATGTGACGATTTACAAAGACCCCCGGATCAGAAAATTGTGGCCCATCACGACATTGGCCAGGCTTGCGTCCGAGTCTGTGTGTGAAGTTGAGACAGACAGGAAAGAGGAGGGTGTGTGAAAAGAGAAAAACCAGAAAGAATTGAACAAAAAGAGGGGATAATGAAATGCGCAAGGCCAGTTGAATGGGTCTTGTCCAAAAAAGGCCATCAAACAGACCGATCATTAATGGTTTGGGTATTTATGCATTGCAATGCCAGCTATCAAAATGTCACAGATCTTTGGGTGTGAGGGATGGCGGGGGGGGGGGGGGGGGGGGGACCCAAGAAGGAGGCCAAGCAGGGGAAGTTCTCAACGAGGTCATTCAATTGAGAAATTGACAGCTCTTGATAAGTTGCGTCATTCTAGAATAGATCGCTGACAAGCACGACAATTGACCGCCCAGAATGTTGTTTGCGATGCCACGAGAAAGAGTCGTCAGCCCGCATACCCGTGACGCCGATGAAACCATGCAATGGCAATCAACAGTTTTTTTTTCTTTTTTTCTTTTTTTTAACTACGGCGCCTACGGGTTTTCGGCACAGACGGATCACAGCTGCGACAGAGCGTCGTGGCCCTCCCATGAGAATGTTGCGTGTTGACTCCCACAACAAGCATGCTCCAGAGGCTCAAGGAGGCTCAAGGAGGCTCGGCGAACAACCCCATGGTGCTGTTATGCATACGCGGCGGCAGCAACTGCCAGTGTCGCCTGCCGTGGATGCCTCTCGTGATGAGGCTGGCGCTTCTATTCTTGTCAACCCGGCTTGCCGCGCGCCCTCTCTCTTATCGCTGTGGCTGGTGAAGCACGCACGGAGCTTTCCGCATATCTGCTCGCGATGCGATCTATGGAAAGAGGAGGGCTTAGATGATCTACCGCAGGCAATTCGACAGATCAGGGTACATCTAAGAGGCGAGTACTTATAAGATCTCCAGTAGATTTTGGATTCTCAAAGCAGACGCTGTCAAGTTCCTATGGATAGCATCTGGTCGCTCAATGCAGGTTGCAACTTGTCCATGCAGAGCACAATCGCTGCATGCAATCAAGGAAACGGTCTGCGGCATACGGCGATACGTCCTGCAGTATGGAGAAGTGAAAAGGTGCCACACCAGAACGCAACGGCGGCTGTTATGGTGACGCAGGAGATGGATTGAAAGAATGCCAAATGCATGCTACGGTAGGGCTTGCTTTCTGAAAAATGCGCCCGATTGCTGGCTATCTATTACAGCATAGATCGATGTGGAGAATATCGCACAGCATTAAAAAAAGAAAAGAAAAAAAAAAAGAGAGAGAGAGATGTCGTGCTCGTCGATTAAAAAGCGGTGCCATCAAGCAGACGGACGAGTCATAGGGCAGGTTTAGACGAGACGTCAGGGGCTGTTTCAAGTATGGGCATTCAGGTGATGGGAATGTAGCATTGCCAGAGGGGAGTCGTCCCAAAATGGTTGCAGATTCCGATACATCTACGTAGTATTACACTCTCCATGTTCCCTTTACACGGCGACGTCGCCCAAAACGTCCCCACGCACTTGACACTGAAGCATTTGTTCTTACGAGTACGAGTCATTCATTTGGTGGGGCCCCCCTGCCTCTCCTTTCATTATTGCATGGAACGTCTGCAACTGTCTACGTTCAAATCGCTTTGAAACACTGCTCTTCTGCTGAGCACGTTTCCACGAATGGAGGCCTGAGCTTGCGCTACCTTATCAATCATTGACAGCCCGTCACAGGCCCAGCTCGTCGCCACTGTCGTCACTGGCCTCCCCTCCCGTATCTCTCCCACCACCCATGCCTGCTGATGCTCGCTCCCGGGTTGTGAATTCTTCTTTTCCGATCTGGCCCGAGATGCGACGGCCAACCACGCGCAGCATGGTTGTGAGAGCAACGCCATCATCCTTGTCCTCTTCGTCCTCGCTGTCGGAAACAAGGTTCAAAAGCGCGTTTGTCTCTCGTCTGCTCCAGCTTGGCCAGCTTGCGCGACCATGGCGACCTCGATTGGGCCTCCTTGCGCGAGGCCGCCATTCTATAGACGAGTCGGCGCGTATCGGTGTAGTTGGCTCTGCTGTCGTCGTCATGGCCCCCCTTGGCGTGGCCTGTGACGTTTCATTATCGTTTTCTTCGTCCACTGAGCCGGGCGCTGCTGAAACAGAAGGCGATGGCGATAGTAACAACGACAGCGACCGTGTCATGGCTGCACCCTTCCTCGCAATCTCTCTGGTTGCAGTATGCGTTGCACCCTTGTCGTTTCCTGCGTCGCTATCTCGGGTTCGCCTTGCCATCCCCTTCTGCTGGCACACTTCAGACTTGGGGCTCGCGATAACCCATTCGCTGATCCCTTCCTCCCACCGGTAGCCGGCAAAAAGCGCCGCTTGGGGAGTAGCATGCGGGGGGGAGAGCACTGTTGTTGATCTGTGCGCCGTCGATGCCTGGTTGAGCCCAGCGCCAAGGGTCTCGGCGAAGGCGAGGTCGCGGAGATCGTTCGTTCGACTGGCCAAGAGGAATGCGCCGTCGGCTTGCATTCGCTCGGCCATTCCATACTGATCGCCATCTTGGAAGAAGCAGTCTTTGAGTCGGCTCGAAACGCGACCACACAGTTGCAATAGATAATCGCGTGCCGACTTCGTCTTTACTACTGCGACCGCGCGGCCACAGCTCTGAGACACTGATGCGATGAGGGTGATCGTCGCATCGTACAGCTGCTTTCTCTGCTCCAGTGTCGCCTCCCGGGCTGACTCGCGGCACCATGCAGAGAATCTGTCCAGTCTGTCCAGGCCGCGGGTATCTTCGTCAGTATGGCCCAGCTTGTTTCCTGTATCTCCACACTGCGATAAGAACATGGTCAAGCCGAGAAGAAAGCGGTTGACGATGACGCGCCGTTTATCAACCTGCGATTTTCTCCTTCTCCCCCTTCTTCGTTGCTCCTGCTCGGTCGAGGCTAAGCAAGCCTGCACAATAGTCGTCAAATGCCGCAGGCTGATATCGTCTTCAGTCGTCTCCTGTCTTCCATCTTCGCATGCTGCTTCCTGTTGGAGAATGACTATTGCTGTGAGACTTCCCAGAATGCTGGAAAAGGTATTGAAGGAGGAAGACGAAGAAAGCAGTTGCTGTGAGCTGCTCTCAATTTCACTGTCATGGCCTTGACCTGGCCGTTGGCTCTCCAAGTCGTCGCCCGGCTGCGAAAGGATCAGCCGTGTGATTGCGGTCGTTGCAAAATCAAAGAGAGCATCTCTGCTGTGACCCGAAACACCGTGGCTTGAAATTCCCCGAATGACCTGCTCCCACACTCTGCTAAAAGCGTGTGTTGACAACCATGCAGGTGGTAGAACGCCATGATCGAGGAGGTCGCCAAGTTTCCGGAACAAAAACGACAAACGACCAGTTTCGTTGCTATACTGTGCGAGGAGTTGTAGTGAGGCGAGAGGCCTGGTTGCCTCTCTGAAAATGCTATGAACACCATCGGGGGGTTGCGGATAATGTCCATGCTCGTCGACGTGATGAGCATTGTCGTATTCGATGACTGCTGAAAGCAACTCCTCTGACTCGGCGTACGCTCGCAGGCGTGTGAGCAGACGGACAAGCAACCGGATAAAGGTGAAGGGCAGCAGATTTTCGGCACAAGCTGCTCTGAGGAGGCTCACACCATGGGCACGCACCACAGTGCGAAGGTGGCGCCAGCCTCCAGAACCATAGCCGAGGCCTTCCAGGTCACTGTATACTTCAAGGGTAACTTTGGTGGTGGTGCCCGGCAAAGACGATGGCGGCGTATCACCGCGCTCTTTGGCTTCTTCTCGCTCTGCCTCTTCGCACTCCGCCATGTATTGGGGGACTCGGCGCAGACACATGTCCAAAAGCGATCCGCATTTTCTGTTGCTGGATGGTTCTGGAGCTGTGGCCCGCAGCAAGGCCTCAACCGTTCGAAATATGGATTCGTAGTACGGATGGAACCTTGGATCCGTCGATCTGTGCAGGTTTGCCCATTCATTTTCTAATGGGTCATGCTTGCTAGAGCTGCTGCTGCCGCCCAAATGCAAAGGGTCGTGATAGTACCCGCGGTAAAAGGAGGCGTCGCATCTTGTTGCGCTCGGTTTTCCTGGAGGATGTTGCGCTCTGCCAGATTCCTCCTCGGTTGTCTTCGTATATATGTGGCGTGAGATTGGCGATGATGGTAGAGAGCAGGACCGCCTTTGCTTCTTCGCTCTCGTCAAGACGGGCGTCGCCACGAGAACCTCGCCAGGGCAAATGTACCGGCTAGTTTGATATTGGTGTTTGTTCGCAGATTTTGAATCTGGTGCTGCTATGTCACTTGTTGAAGCCAGTCCAGAAGCATCGAGTGCCCTCCCCGCGCGCTGCTTGGATTGCCTCCTTGTCCCTTTAAGCGAGTATGTGTACCGCACTCGTTTTCGGCTGGCCACATCCTCTGTGGCACAAGGTCGCTTGATCACGCCCGTAGAAGGCCCGTAGCCATCATTGCTGGCGTTCTTGGCTGCTGCCCGTGCCTTTTCCTTCCGAAGCGCTGCGAGATGCGAGAGCAGCGGCCGTAGTATCCGATGACATCGCGACGCCGTCCACACCTGCGTCGTAGGTGCAGCGCCTCGGTGTGATAGTGTTGGAAAGGTATCGCTGTCGCTGCGACGGTATATAGGTGGTTCCGCTCCTGTGATCATCACCGCCGCCATCGTGTCTTCAGTCTCTCGAGACGAGGCAATGCCTTCCAAAAACATTTCCGTCCACCCCTCGCCTCGAATTCTGATGGGCGCGTAACCAAACCAAAATAGATATCAAGCGTCTGTATCAAATAAAAAGAAAGAGCACAAACAATGCTGGAATATTATGTTTCCAAGAGAATGCATCCGCACCTCCTATCGCGACTCCATGGGGATGAGATGTAGCAAAACCGATAAACAAAACAGGCTGGTGAAATCCAATGTAGGCTCGAGAGACAGAGAATGTCGCTTTCTGAAATCAATTGTTGTCATAAAAATGCGATGGCATGTAGTGGAATAGAAATGTGTGCAGATGCGCTTTGGACATGCTCGTGTGCCGGTCACGGCGTTGGCGTTTGGATGCCAAACAAACGACGTTGTTGATAATGTTGCTGTTGAAAATGGACGTTGTTTACTGGTTACTATTTCTGGCTAGCTTAATCCCACTACGGATGGCCGGCTGCAGCAGGGCAGAGCTCCAAAATTACAAGGGTCTCTCATTGGCTCGAGGCGGTTGCGGACTTTTTTCGCCCTCCAAATTTTCACGCAGAGCACTCTCTCTATCCAAGTTTTAGTGGAGCTCTCATGCAATTCCAGCTCCGCCAACTCCCGTTGTTACGCTAAAAAGAAAAAAAAAGCAGTATGCTCTTTAAACAGCGAGTGTCCATTTGCCAGAAGGAAGCTATTTAACGTATTCGTACAGCAGATCCGCCTCTTTCCTCGGCTCTCCCGCAGATATGTCGGGTCCTCATTGGTGTGATTGGCCCCGTTAACACACCCCGTTAGCACCACCTTCCTGTATTCCGTTCATCCACTATTTTTTTTGTATCCGAAAAAAAAAAATCCAAATACTCACGAGAGCAACGTTTTGCCGTCACTCTCTCCAAGCTCTCTTCTGTATAACTTTGTTCTCCAGCAGTCAATTCGACTTGCGACTGTCTTTTGACATTTTATTTCTGGAGCGCTCGGGATTGAAAAGTTTGTAATACTACCTTTTTCTTTCCTTTCCCTCTTGTTGCTGCAGCTTCGGCCCGAACAGCAAAAACTCCTCTCCGACTTTCACCTCTTGGGTTCCAAGCTCGATATTGGACATCGTGTGTGCTTTGACTTGTTTTACCACACCTGCTCTCTTTCGACCCTCTCTGCCCAGGGTTCTGCACCTAACCCGCCACCAATTCGACGGGACCTCGACCTTTGCACACAAACGTACGTTCCTGCCCAAGGTCCATTGGACGGTCACCACCAGGAAGCAGGGCGCAGTTGGGTTACAATAAACGGCCTGGGGCTTTGATTTTGTTTCTGCCTTTATTTATCTGCTGTCGGCATAGCATCGACCGGCACCCGATCGAACTCTAGACCACAATGGCGACTTCTGAGCAGAGCAACGACACCCCGACTGCTGCTGGTGCGTTGTCCCCACGTTTTGCTTCTTTTGGAGTCCCGATGTCAGGGTTGCAACTTGCTAAATCGCACGCAGATGGCGCCAACGCAGCGGCTGAGAATGCCGTCTCGGAGCAGGTGGAGGGCGGTGAGATTGGCGAAGGTGAGAAGATAGTACTGCACAGAAGATGATCAACTTGGCTGATTCGCATGCAAACAGAATCCCTCTTCAACATCACCATCGCTCTGCCGCACTCCTCCGAGAAGCTGTCCATTATGGCAAGTCGACCTTGCACCTTGCCATCCATTGTCTCTTGCACGCGAACCCCTCCTAATACGGCCTCTTTAGATCTATTCCCACGAGCAGGTCAGCGAGGTCCGCCAGTCTATTATCGAGTCCCCCGCAGCACAAGAATACTCTTGCTTTCATCTGGAATACAAGGGCGAGCGGATCAACGAGTTTGGCCAGATCTCTGAGATCAAGGACCTGACACCCGAAGCCGAAATCCGTGTGGTCGAAGACCCCTACACCGAGAAGGAGGCCCGCCTCCATGTTATCCGGATACGGGACCTTGTTGGAGCTGCCGGCGACCGCCCTGATACTGTCCACGGCGTTCTGTCTGGCCTGTCTCTCTTCGACAGCGTCACTGCCGAAGCCACGGCTGCCGCGGAGTTGCCACCCGTGGAGTTCGACTTCACGGCCCCTGCGGATCAGAACTCCCTCCTTCCCCGTTTCTCCGCCGATGAGCCGACAGCTCCGAAGACGATCAAGACTCTCCAGCTCTCGCCGTGGAACCCACCGCCTGCACACCTTCGCCAGAAAGGCCACTTGCTATACCTGATCGTCACCACGAACGAAGGAGAGCAGTACCAGATTACGTCTCACGTGGGCGGCTTTTTCGTAAACCGGTCCTCCAACTCCAAGTTTGATCCGTTTCCACGGCCCGCTCCCAAGGGCCACTCTGCCCACTCGCTTCTTACTCTCATTGACGAGATCTCTCCTTCGTTCGCCTCCAGCTTTTCCAAGCTCCAGGAGTACAACAGCCGTCGCGACCCGCTGTCAACTTTCCAGATCACCAACTCTCTTCCGGCTGCCCCATGGCTGGTGCCTGCCCAGTCTTCACCTTCATGCACACACAGCGCCGACATCACCCGGACACAGGAAGCGTTCCTTATTGCCGGAACCGAGAATGTTGACAACTTGCGCGACTGGAACGAGGAGATTCAGTCGGCACGTGAGCTGCCTCGGGAGACTGTCCAGGACCGCATCTTCCGCGAGCGCCTCGTCTCCAAGGTGTTTGCCGACTACGTCGATGCTGCCACTCGGGGTGCGGTCCTCGTGGCGAGCGGCGATGTTGGTCCTCTCAACCCGACCGAGGGTCGGGATGCGCAAATCTTTGTCTACAACAACATCTTCTTCTCCTTCGGCGCCGATGGTGTGGGCACTTTTACTTCTGAGGGTGGTGACGAGGCTGCTCGCGTGGCCACTGGCAAGGATGTTGCCGGTGTTCGTCGCGTGAACCAGCTCGACATTGACGGGCTCTACTCCCCTGGCACTGTTGTTGTCGACTACCTCGGCAAGCGCATTGTGGGCCAGAGTCTCGTGCCTGGGATTTTCAAGCAGCGCGAGCCTGGCGAGAACCAGATCGATTATGGCGCAGTTGACGGCAAGGAGATTGTGGCGGCGGACGAGAGATTTGTGGAGCAGTTCTCTAAGCTGTCCCAATCTCTCAATGTGAAGCGCCACGCCGTCTGGGACAAGGAGGGAAAGCGTTTTGACCTGGAAGGCAGCGTTGAAACGAAGGGTCTCTTGGGCACCGATAGCCGGAAATACGTGCTCGACCTCTACCGCATAACACCGCTGGATGTGTCTTGGCTTGAGGAGGCCGAGGAGGCGTCTTCTGAAGACAATGCCTACCCACACCGCATGACCGTTTTGCGTCCTGAGCTTGTCGAGATTTACTCTCGGTTCAAGATGCGGGAGTGGCTCGATGGCGAGCTTGCCAAGCGCAGCAGCAAGCGTGAGGCGACGACCAATGGATCGACAGCCGACGCCGATGCCGCGAAGAAGGCCGAGGAGCAAACTGAGGAGGAAGCCAAGGAAACGCCGGCAAGCGAAGAGGCCGATGCCAAGACGGAGGATGCCGCAGTGGCCGAGAAGGACAAGTCGCAGGACAACCGCATCGATGTGTCGGACTTCAAGTTCTCTCTGAACCCTGATGTGTTCAGCGGCCAAGTGCCGCAGACCGATGAGGAGAAGGAGAAGATGGAGGCAGACGAGAAGGAAGTCCGCGCGGTGTGCAAATACCTGCGGGAGGTGGCCGTTCCCTCGCTGATTTCCGACCTGAACGAATCGGAAATCAGCTTCCCGATGGACGGCAAGTCGCTGAGCCAGCTGCTGCATAAGCGGGGCATCAACCTTCGCTACCTGGGCCGCATTGCTGAGGAGGCCCATGGGCAGAAGCGGCTGCAAGGCCTGTACGACGTCAGCCTGCGCGAGATCATCTCTCGGTCATTCAAATATGTGGCTGGCAAGCACCTGCGGTATCTGCCGCTGCCGCTGAGCTCTGCCTGTCTTTCACACCTCCTGAACTGTCTTCTCGGCGCTCGTCTCAATGCTCAGCCGACAGCTGAGATCGAGCAGTCGATCCGTGATCTCTACGACGATAGCGATTTCGCCTTTGCGAAGGTGACGCCCGAGACTCTGCGCGCGGCCATTGACGCGGAGGCTCTCCGCCGCTTCCGCTTCACTCTGCCGGCCAACTGGCACTCTGAGCTGCAGGGTCACCTCCAGCTCCTGCGCGAGGTGTGCCTCAAGCTGGGTATTCAGATCCTGAGCAAGAAGTTTGCATTTGCTCCGGAGGCGCCGGCGCCGGCCGCTCCCGAAAATGGCCAGAACGGCCCGGCAAGCGGTGCGTCAACGAACGGCACGACGAACGGGACACCGGCCAATGGCGAGGGTGGCAGCAAGAAGAAGAAGAAGAAGGCAGTCCGTGACGGTTCGCCGTCTTCGATCGACTCCGAGGCCAAGGCGGCGGCCACACGGGCGCCGCACACGTTCTCGCCGGACGACATTGTCAATGTTGTGCCTGTGGTCAAGGACTCGGCGCCGCGGAGTGCTCTTGCTGAGGAGGCACTCGAAGCGGGCAAGATCTCGCTGTCGCAGAACCAGAAGAAGATCGGGCAGGAGCTGCTTCTCGAGTCGCTGTCGCTGCACGAGCAGATCTACGGAATCCTGCATCCCGAGGTGGCGCACGCGTACCACACGCTGTCTATGCTCTACTACCAGATGGACGAGAAGGATGCGGCGGTGGAGCTGGCACGCAAGGCGATTATCGTGTCGGAGCGTGTTGTGGGTGTGGACAACCAAGAGACGCTCCTGGACTACCTGAACCTGGCGCTGTTCCTGCACCAGCAGGGCAAGAGCGCGCTTGCGCTGGAATATGCCAAGCACGCTCTGCGGCTGTGGCGGGTGCTGTACGGGCCGGCCCATCCCGACGTGATCACGACGGTGAACAACGCGGCTGTGATGCTGCAGAGCATGAAGGCCTACCACGAGTCTCGGCGGTGGTTTGAGGAGTCGCTGCGGGTGTCGGAGCAGGTGTTTGGGCGGGCCTCGCTCAACTCGGCGACGCTGCTGTTCCAGCTGGCGCAGGCTCTGGCGCTGGACCAGGACAGCAAGGGGGCGGTCAACAAGATGCGCGAGAGCTACAACGTGTTCTTGAGCGAGCTGGGCCCGGAGGACAAGAACACCAAGGAAGCGGAGAGCTGGCTGGAGCAGCTGACGCAGAACGCCGTGTCCATCGCCAAGCACGCCAAGGACCTGGAGGCGCGACGCCTGCGCGCGGGGATCCGGTTCACGACACGCGGTCCGACGGCAGGGTCGGTTGTGGCGGGCAGCAATGCGGGTGCGAGCGTTGTGGGCGGATCTGGTGTCAATGGCCAGACCGTTGCTTCGGCCACGGCCAACGGCAAGCCGGCGATGGATTCGCGGTCGATCGACGAGCTGCTGCGGTTCATCGAGGGCGCAGACGGCAAGAAGAAGACGAGCGGTGGAAGCGGCGCGAGCGGCAGCAAGAAGCGGGGTGGTGGCCGGGCAAATCCTAAGCGGAGGGGAACGGCCGCCGCATGAGAGACGGACAAATAAGGTGCCGAACTTGACTTTTGTGTTTTTGGGGGTTATGGTTCATTGCATCAACACACCATCTTCACTCCATGTTTTATAACCAACACAAAAGAGCGCAGAGAGGGAGGGTGGAGGGGGAGGGAGGGGCAGGACGGTTTTGATGTACATATCCAGGGGGCTTCATTGGGCGTTGTCTTATTTTTTGCATATGAATTGGAATGGCCCAGAGGCAAAACAAGGGGGACAGAAAAACAAAAGCGGACGTGTATATGATGAACTCTTCAATCTTGTCACGCCTGTACGGTGGAGGATACTGGGATTGAGCGGCATAGGGAAATGGAAAGGAAAACACAGCTCTCGAACAAAATCTCTTCTCGGCCTGCTTGCTCACTTGTGAGGGTCGTGATCTGGTCGAAGATCATCTGTACAAAGTACGCGGCTCAAAGCAGAGACGGCTTTAGTGGAACAAAATCGGACCGCTGCTGTGTTGTGATTGGCCAGCCCTGTCTCGTAGCTCTTTGCTTCGATAGCTTGTAATATTTTTACAAATCAACAGTGCTGCCGATCTGATCGCGAGTTCCTTTCTTCTTCTTTTTCTCTTCGTTTCACATCGCAGGCAGTTTGTCTTTGCCGGCACGATGAGCGTACCGCGGCTGGCAGTCCGCCCAGCCAGCCTCCGGGCGGCCCGGTCTCGACCGATGCGGATGATGCTGCCGCTCTCGGCCGTGGGCGGTGCCTGTCGCCAGTGCCGACGCCAGCAGCTGCGGCTGTACAGCGCGGAGGCGGCATCGGCATCAGCATCAACATCAACACCAGTGCAGGCCCCCCCGCCACCGCCCGCCGCCGGCATTGCCCGCCTGCACTCGCGCCGGCTCATCTCCGTGGCCGGACCGGATGCGGCCAAGTACCTGCACGGGGTCATTACGACAAACCTGCCGGTGGGTGAGGATGGCAGCGGCATCAGCAGCAGCAGCGGCAACAACAATAACAGACGGGCCGGCCTCTACGCCGCCTTTCTCAACGCGCAGGGCCGCGTGCTGCACGACGTGTTTGTCTACCGGGACACGCTTCTGCACCCTGACCGCCAGGACGGCGGCAGCAGCTTCCTGGTCGAGGTGGACGCCGACGACGCCGCCGCGCTGCAGCGGCACATCCGGCGGTACAAGCTGCGGGCCAAGTTTGAGGTGCGCCTGCTGCCGGCGGACGAGCTGGGCGTGTGGCAGGTGTGGGGGGGGACGGCACCGCAGCCGACGACGACGACGACGGAGAACGGCCGCATCGTGCTGCCAGACACGCGGGCGCCCGGGCTGGGGTGGCGGGTGATTGGCCAGGCCGAGACCGGGGACGGCGATGTGGTCCCGGAGAGCAGCTACCTGGTGCGGCGGTTTCTGCTGGGGGTGCCCGAGGGTCCGCGGGAGGTGCTGCACGGCACGGCGCTGCCGCTCGAGAGCAACATGGACGCCATGGGCGGCATCGACTACCGCAAGGGCTGCTATGTCGGGCAGGAGCTAACGATCCGCACCAAGCACCGCGGCGTCGTGCGCAAGCGCATCCTGCCGTGTCTCGTATACAGCCATGCCGATGTGCTGCCGCCGACGGCGCTGGTGTATGCGCCAGAGGGGGCGGCCGGGGCGGTGCCGCCGACGGCGAGCATCGGGCGCGTGGGCAAAAAGGGCCGCAGCGCCGGCAAGTGGCTGCGCGGGGTCGGCAACCTTGGCCTGGCGCTGTGCCGGCTGGAGACGATGACGGACGTGGTGCTGCCGGGCGAGACGGGGGCGGCGACGCCGTTTGACCCGGCCAGCGAGTTTGCCGTCAAGCTCAGCGACGACGGCGACGCCACCGTCAAGGTCAAGGCGTTTGTGCCCGACTGGCTGCGGCAGACGCTGCAGCCGCCAGAATAGCAGAACATAGAACATGCAAATCCACTCAAGAGACCAGTTTCAAGGGGGGTTCTTTCTACCCCCCTAAATATATCTCTTTATTGATTTCTGCTCAAGTTTGGTACGTACACACACGTACTGCAAAGGCAAACAACCCCCTCTTCCCCCCTTTTCCCTCCCTTTGCCTCGCCGCTCTTATCCCAGGGCGTGGATGCAAAGGAAAAAAAAAGGAAAAAAAGCAATAACGTAATTACACAGAAGCCCGGCAGCTCCTTCTTTCCCCTTACTTCCAGAATACCCCGCAGAAAACGCCGCTGTCATGCAAATATGCTGTCCAGAACAAAGGAAATAAGTGGTGGGAAAGCAGCGGGGATGGACACAAGGCAAGAAAGAGAGTCTCGCCCATCTCTGCCGTAAACCGCTTAGGATGCTATATGCTTTCTTTGCTGCTGGTTAGATCAATCTCCTCTCTCTCTTTCTCTCTCTCTGGCGCGTGCGTGCGCCTATCTTAATTTTTTTTTCCCCGTCTTTCAGACTTCGTTTCTGCTTTTTTTAAAATATAGCAATTTCCTCTTTTTGATTAGCCTTTTCTTTTTTTTTCTCTCTCTTTCGGTTTCACCTGTCGGTGACTTCATATCCTTTTGGTTCTTGGTTGGATATCGATGGCAGGGTCTTCTGCGCCGACCTGGCATTCTTCAATATTCAAAAAGCGAACCCTGGGAAAAGGCGTGAGCACCAAATTTTGTTTTTCCAGAGGAGCTTCCAGTTCGGCGGAATGTGCTCGATATCCCATTTCTCGCCGCTCACCTGTCGCGGAAATGGGTGGTCGGAGTGGGAGGGAGAATGCGATCAGGATCATCGCGGCATGCAGCTCATATTGGGCAGAGCTCAATAGAGAAAAGTAGTCGTGAATCATAACGGTAGCAAAATAAAAAAAAATAATGAAAAAAAAGATGCTCAGCCAGCAGCGACAGCGGCCACGGTCGTCGACTGCTGCTGCTGCTGCTGCTGCGAAGCTGTTGGCTGCTGACGTTTTGCGGGTGGCGCATTCGATCCGTTTTCCTGGTGATGATAAGCAAAAGCGTGTGCAGATGGACATGGACAGAGCTCGAAACATACTTCTGCCGCCGGCCGCTTCTTGGTGCCGTTGGCCGCAGCGGCCGGATTCCGCCGGCCCTGCCGATTCCGGATGGGCTTGACTGGCTTCGTCTCGCCAGCCTCGAATACGTCGTTTGGGAGAGAAAAGCTGTCTGGTTAGTGGACAGTTTGCGGCCGACAGAGAGATCGCTCACCTGCGCACGTGCTGCACGCTGAGCGTGCATATATCGGACAGCTTCTCCTTGTACTTGTCCCATCCGAAACAGAGCTCTTTGAACTCGTCGACCTGGAACGATAGATCAAGTGATTTCGCGCCTAGACAGGTTAGCCTGCAAGTAACAATGCGTTCCGGGGCGCCTGGGGGTTCCGGGGCTGCCACGCACCGTCGACCAGCTCGACGCCAATGTAATGCGTCAGCGTGTGCACTTCAACCGGTTCCTCCTTTGCGTCGGACGTGCCGTTCGCCCCGTTGGTTTCACTAGATCCATCGGCTCCATTGGCTCCGCTGGCCGTCCCCTCCTCCTTGGTGACCACATAGTCCAGGCTGCCGCCCTGCACGGCCTCGATCTCGGCCTTGTTCTTGCAGCGGTGGACGCGCTCGTAGCCCTTGTTGAACGCGCGCGCGAGCGAGATAGACTCGTGGCGCTCGAGGCCCTGGACCAGGAGGCGCACCTTGGACTCGACGAAGCCGGACCAGGTGTTCTGGGCGTCCTTGTCGGTGGCGGCGGCGGTGACGGAGATGTAGTACTTGAAGTCGCTAGTGAAAAACGAGTGCTTGACAAACAAGTCCTTCCAGTGCTGGCGGCCGGCGATGATCATCTGCGAGATGTCGGAGGCGCGCTCGAGCTCGCGCTTGATGATGGTCAGTGACGAGGACGAGATGTTGTACGTGGCGCACATGGACGGATAGGCCGGCGTGATGATGGGCATGATGTGGAACTGGTCGCCGCGGTACACCTTGGGGTTCCACACCCGCACCGGCAGCGGCCCGTCCTCGATGGGCTTGAGCAGCACCGGGTTCGGCCACGGCCAGCGCAAGATGATGCCAAAGAACTTGGACACGATGACGGCGCCCGTCGCCTTGGGGTACAGCTGGCAGACGCGGGCCACCATCATGGCCCAGGCCACGCCGCCCGGGAAGCCCATGATATTGGCGTAGATGGCGCGGCGCTGGGCCCACAGCTTGATGGCGCGCAGCGCGTCGCGAAAGGTGCGCTGCTCCGGCACGAGGCTGAGGATCTCGTCCGTGACCCGCGTGCCGTTGACGGAGCGCAGCTCGGCTTCGTCGAGGCCGCGCAGCAGGTTCGAGTCCTTGAGGCCCCATCGCTCGTCGGCCGGCAGCTGGTTGAGCAGGACGCGCGAGAAGATGAGATCGATGCTGATATCCAGGAACTCAAACTTGATAATGGGCACAAACGCGTCTTCGACCGCCGTCAGGTCCGTGATGGCACCGGCCGGCGACATCGTCTGCAGCATCTCGGGGAAGTAGCGGAAGTAGTCCTCGCGCGTGACGTACTTGGGCGCCACGACAAGCGTGTCGATATCCGACCCGGGCATGTAGACGCCAAGACGGAAGCTGCCGTACGTGAACACCTTGGCGCGCGCGTCCTTGTGAAGCGTCGGATTGTCGGGCATCTTCTCTTTAGCGACGCGCTTGACAAAGGCATCGGCCACGGCGCGCAGCGAGTCGAGGACCTTGAATCTGGAAGGGAAACGGGTGAGAGGGAGGGGGAAGGGTCAGCGAGTCATTCTTTAAAGAACCATGATTCGGAAGAGAGAAAAAAGAGCAAGCTGGCTGCACCTCTTCTGCGTCTCCGTCGTGCTCTCAAAGGTGCCCTGTTGTCGGAGCTCTTCGAGCAGCGCGTCCGTCTGCCGCCGCTGTTCCTCCGTAGGCATCTCCGTGGAGAGCGGCGGCGTGACGCCGTACTGCCGTTCGGAATTCATAACCGGGGGGGTCTGTGTCGTTGGTCTCTCTCTCTCTCGTCAGTGGTACGTCAACAGAGGACGCCGGGTATAAAAAAAACTGCGATTGCTGCAGATGCTGGCGCCGGGGGAGTGGAAGGAATGGTATAGCGACGCGTCGGCGGCAATGGTCGGGTGTGCGCGGTCGGAAACGAAACGGAAAACACGCGGAAACCGGCGGATGGAGATGGGAAGAAGCCGCGCGAGTCGATGAAAGGCGAGAGGGGGGGGGGATAGAAATAGGAGACAAAAAGCAGTTGAAGCCACCACCGAGCAAGCCGGAAACAACAGACGGAACAAGAGAAAAGGGGGAAAAAAGGAAAGTCCAACAGGGACCAAACGGAAGGGGAGAAACAAAGTAAGGATAGAATCGCGGCAGGACGGGCAGATGGTGATGGCGTCGTGAACGTGGCAGCAAGCGACAAGAGCAGAAGAAAAATAATCGTGTTTGTAAGGCCTTATTCACAGGGGGTCGCAAGGATCGGCATTAGCGGAATGCACACTGTATTTTTAGAGGGGCTACAGGGGCGGCCACAGGTACAAAAGGCACAGTATATTACAGTGCCTGGACCCACAAGGCTGAGTGAAACGGTTTATTGAAGAGACGTTGTTCTCTGAAATAGCATACAAAGAGAAGAGTCCTCCTTCTCGAAACGCCTGCAGATGCTGACATACTTTGTAGATAGTAAACCATGGCGACCGTGAAAACGAGAGAAAAAAGCAGAAAAAAAAAGAAGAAAATACGCTCGACAAGTCAGATAAGCAACAACCCAACAACCCAACGGCCAGCTCTAACGGTCGCTGTTCCAGAACGTGGTCCACCCCCGCATGATCCATCCGTATACCTGTAGATGGTAGTTGTGCTTGGCCATCCACAGCGCCAGTCCCCCCAGCATGCTCAGGCTGCTGATGACCTCGAGAGCCAGCCACCCGCGGGCCCGCAGCGCCGCCGTCACCTCGAGCAGGCCCAGCGGGTCGTCGTGCGACAGGGACGTCGATCGGGTTATGGATGCTGAGGGCCAGAGCCGCCTCTTCTTCTGAGACGTATGCGCCTTTTGGTGTTTGCGGTGGTGTCTGCTGTTGCTGCTGTTTCTGTTGCTGCTGCTGCTGCTGCTGCTGCCGCCACTCCGTGCTTGTCGTGCTGCATCGTCTGGGGTCGTCACCGCCACCAGCGTCCCGTCCTGGACGCACTCGCTGAGCCGCTCCGTCAGCCAGACCGCCCGCTCGCTCCGCGCCAGGCTCTCGTAGCGCGCCCTCTCGTTGTCCAGGGTCCGCTGCAGCTCGGCTGCCCAGTTGGCAAGCCGGATCTGCGCGAGCTGCTCTTCGCGCTGCGTGTGATCAGTCACCCGCGCCAGCGCAAACGACGCTGGTGCCCCTAGCGCGCCCGTCAATGCCAGGGCGCCCGGCCGGCCGGTCGCAGCACCAAGACCGGGAGGGTGAAGTGGAGACGCGCTGTCCAGGTTTAGCGGCCGGTAGAGAGACTGGGGCCGGTGCAGCGGGCCGCTCGTTTCGGCGGCGGCGGCAGCGGCAGCGGTAGAGCACGCTGATTTTCTCCACTGGGCAAACTTGCGGGCAGCCGCGTGTCGGAGACGCGACACGCCGTCCGGACTGAACACTTGGTCCACGAGCGTCGCCAGTTCGGTGGGCACCAAGGGTTGGACATAGCCGGGGCTCATGAGCAGACTGGCGTCCATGGTGTCGAGGTCTGCGCCGGGCGTGCTGGACACGGCATAGGGAAGAGAGGATCCCGCCTTGCCAAAGGAATGGAACGCAAACGGCCGGATGCCCGCACCATCCAGCTGCTTGGCGATTCTCTCCTTTGCTCGAGCCACCTCGGCATCCGACCTGACATCTGCGCGCGCCAGCAGAGGCACGATGTTGGTTAGCGGCGCGAGAAGACGCAGATACTCCACGTCGGCTGGCTTGAGGTCTAGAAGATGGTGTTAGGAAAATAAAGAAACTCGAGGTAACAAAAAAGACATACCACCATCCACCAGATAAAACACTACGTCGATGGATGCTCCACCGTCGCCACTGACCAGCCCGACAACGTCGGTATCGCTGAGCGAGTTGGAGCAGAGCCTGTGCAGGAACGCCTCTACGTATTGCACAGTTGGCATGATCATATCCATCGGCTGTCACGGTCAGCACAAACCAGAGCATCGACACACACACACACAAGATACGCACCGTCACATTGCCGCTGTAGCCCGGCGTGTCGACAAAGCAGATGTTGCGGTCGAGCACCGTATCGCCCAGGCTCTTTCTCCGCTGGGCGAGGCGCCCGTCATCGAGCTCGCTCCACCAGGCGGGATACGGCTTGGTGCTGGCGTAGATCTCGGAGATCTGGGTGGTCGATGGGACGGCAGACTTGTTGAGCCGTGCTTTGCGGCGAGACCGAATCGTGCTGCCGCCGCGGCCAGCCGTAGCAGCCGTCGTGCTCGCGGGTGCCGACCGTCGACGTCCGCTGCTGCTGCTCCCGCTGTCGGTGTTGAGGGTGCCGAGAGAAAACGACGGCGGCGTGATGTGGTCGACATGTACAATGTGCTGGCACGACTGCACAATGGCCTTGATGAGGGACGTCTTGCCGAGCCCCGAGTCGCCGGCGATCAGCACCTTGAGCCGGCCCAGGCTCTTGCCCGTCTCGGTGAAGGGGCGCCGGCTCGGCATCTGGATGCTCGGCATGATCAGCTGCGGCGCGCTCCCGCTGTCCATCATCATGCTGTTGCTGGCTGTCGACAGCGTGGATGCCTCGAGAAGATGCGACGTCGTCGTCTCCATCTCGCTCGTGTGCGCACCGGAAGCGCCTGAAGTCGTCTCCGTGCCAATATCGAGGCTGCCGCTGCCACCGCCGAAGCTGCCACGAAAGCGGTCCTCGCCGCTGCGGCCGAGCTCACCGCCAAACCTGCCGCCAAAGCCGCCGTTGAAGCCGCCGTGGAGGAGCGTGCCGGCCTCATCGGCCTCGTCGCCGCCGTGGCCGCTCGTGTCGTCCATGAGCGAGCTGCTCAGCGAATTGCGGCGCGACGAGGGGCTGCTGAGGGCTGACAGAGAAGTCGGGCCCGACATAGCGAACACGCTGGGCGTGGTGGGCTGCGATAGGAGCGGGGACAGGCTCCGCTGGGGGCGGTGGCCGGGAGTCGGTTGGGCGTCGCCGTGAGCGAGGTACAGCGGCAAGTCATGGTCGGAAACAGGCTGGGGCGGGGTGGCAGGCCGTCTGGCAGCGTTCGCAGACGTGTTTATGGGGTTGTCGTCATCGTCATCGTCGCTGTCGTCGTCGCGGATCTCGTCATCGTAGGCATCGCTGTCGTCGTGGCCATCGTGGCCCTCGTGGCGGTCATCATGGTGTTCATCGTCGTCATGGGGCGGGCCCACCACATCTCCGCCTGCTCCCGTCTCGCGTCCTGGCTGCTGTCGTGGCCGTGGCCCTGGCTGGTGGCGCTTCACGCTCTCGAGGCTGCGGATGTTGCCACCGCCGATGCCGGCCCCGCTGTCCATGGCCGCGTCGACCTCGGCTTCTTCAGCGAGAAAGTAGGTCATCATCGGGGCCGTCGAGCAGCTGCCCGCACCACCGACGACGGCACCAACGCTGCTGCTGCCGGCTCCGGGGTGCATGGCTAGAGATGTGTCCGACTCGGCGGCCGAGCTCGGTCGAGGGCGTCCAAAGGCTTCGGGCGGCCGCATGACAGTACGAAAGACAGATAAGCAGATATGAAGGGATATGTTATTTTTTGTTTCCAAAAAAGTTTACACCAGACGAGCACAGAATGAAGCAGGAACACAAAGAAGCAAGATCAAGAGTTGGTCGGAGCCGAAAAGAAGATGCCCGAAAAGGGAGAAGAGCAAGTTTCCCCCAGAAAGAGGAAGCCGGGATTCGACCCGACAGCGCTAAATTGCATGCGGCGTCACTGCTGGGGGGGCAAGCGTCAGCCCAGCACCCAGCGACAAACATCCTGGGCACGACCCCGCCTTTCCCGCGCAATCCGCTGGAGCGCTGCAGCACGCTAGGGTGGTAACGCGTGAGAGCCGTCTCAGTGTGGCCTTATCCCAGACCGTTCAACCACAGCGCCGCCCCGCTTTATGTCCAGCTGGCGACAGCGTGCTGTATTTGCTGTCCCCCACGTGTGCAAGATGCAAAGTAAGCATCTTACCTAAGAATATAGGCAGATGCGGGCATGACAACTGCAAGGCGCATCGAGGGCCGAAGCATGCGAGATAACCAGTAAGCGTATATTCACCTCGAAGACAGACCAACGACGGCACTCGTAGACCAACAGCCCTCACAAAGAGCTCATGAATGATAGGAGATGTTGATAACTAAAAGGAAACAGCTGTACAGCCTCATAATAATATCACCAACACGACAACTTGACCCGAAAGCTAGATTTAAAATCAACGATAGCCCACCCCTTAATTATATCCTCAGACGCAGATAACACTCCCTCGACCGGCAATGTGTTCTTGTACATTTCATTTCACCCCTCTTGGAGAAATAGCATCCGCTAGTTTTGCATTGCGTCTTTTCGCGCGCCGCTGGAACCGAGAAGCAGACTTGAGAGCTCCCTGGCCATTCTAACGCCGGTCCTCCCGTTCGCCTTCCCCTCGTCGCAGTCGGACTCCGGCATCGTCCACGGCCACTGCCTCGCCCCGTCGGCCCCGTCGCCGTCGCCGTCCGCTCCGACCGCCGCCGCCGCCGCCGCCTCCTCCTCCACCAGCACCACCTGCGCCCTCACCTCCACCTCCAGCGCCAGCGCCAGCGCCACCACCTCCGCCAGCACCACCGCCGCCATCGTCGTCGTCCTCCCGCCCGCGCTTGACACCTGCGAGACTCGAGAACCCGGCCATCTTCTGCGCCTCAGCCGCCATCCGCTCCCGCATCCGCCTTTCCCGCTCCGCGGCATACGGGTCGCTGCCACCCTTGGTGGGCGCCCTTGCCCCGTTGGTCGTCGGCGCCGCGCTACTGCTGGCTCCAGCGTCCGTAGATGCTGCGGCGCGGTCGGATCGCCCCCGGTCCCGGCTCCGATCACGCTCTCGGTCCCGGCCATGGTGGCTGCTTCGGTCGCGCTCTCTGTCCCGGCCGCGGTCTCGTTCCCGTTCCCGGTCGCGATCCCGGTCGCGGTCACGCTCCCGGTCGCGATCACGGTCGTAGTCACGGTGTCGTAGATAGTCGTCACGGTCACGGTCTCGATCACGGTCACGATCTCGATCCCGATCCCGATCCCGGTCACGTTCTCGTTCACGCTCGCGTTCGCGGTCTCGGTCGCGATCCCGCTCTCGGTCTCGCTCCCTTCGGCGGTCTCGCCGCCGGTCAGCCTCTCGCTCTCGCCGACTACGACGGCCCTCGCCTGCCCGTCTCGAGTCGTCTAGCGGCGAGGCCGACCGCGACCGCGGTGCTGCTCGGCTGAAGCTGTTCTCTGCAGCCAGCTTGGCTGCTTCTTCCGCCTCACGCGCCCGGCGTCCACGGCGCTTCCTACCCCCGCGATGTCGCCGGCGACGCGGTGCAGCTTCAGGCTGCTCCTCGTGCACGGATTCTTGCGAGTGTGGTCGTCGTTGCCGGCTGTCGTCGCCATGTCCGTCAGGACTTCGGCTGCGGCTCGACCGAGATTCTGAGCGGCCCCGCTCTCGGTCGCGATCAGCGTCGCGATCCTGATCATCGCCATGCTTGTCGTCCAGGCTGTGGTTGACGTCCGTGTCCGGGCCTTGGTCATGGTCGCGGTCTGGCTCCTGGTCCACGTCACGGTCGGCACGGTCGGCGTGGTCATAGTCCCGGTCTCGATCATCGTGATCCCGGCTGTACTCGCGGCTATGACTGTGCCTCCGGCTTCGCTCCCGGCTGCGGTCTCGGTGGCGGTCTCTGCTGCGTTCCCTGTACTGGTCATGGTCGCGTCTCTTAGAGACGACCGAATTGCTCCGGGAATGCCCTCGGCTGCCCTGGTCAGGGGCTGGACTTTCGTGGTTCGACCTGCTTCCTGGCCGGTTCGAAGATGCGTCGTCGGTTATGTATCCACGAGCACGTAGGTGGAGTAGACTTGTATTAGGAAGCCCCTGGCGCATAGCCTTTGGTCCCGAAGGCGCATTTAAAGGAGCGTCTGGGGCAGCAAGAGGCACCGCACTGGCGCTTCTGTCGCGGCCTGTCGACCCCCGTGTGGGGTCGATAGGCATATTCTGAGGCCCGGGCCCCATTCCAAACTGCATATTGTTGCTCATGTCGCCTTGAAAGTCGCCGTTCTGCGAGAACCGACTACGGTCATGAGACTCGAATACGGGAATTGGCGCACCGCCATCTGAAGCCTCGTTTGCAGGCTTGTCCTCTTCTCCGCCTTCAGATTGCCGAGACGGCCCAATACCAGCGTTGTCAGCGCCGGCACTGTGCTGTCCGCTGTCGTCTTCGCCATTGCCGGCGTTGTCGTTGTCCTGGTCATCTTGCTGTCTGGTTCGGCCAAATTCGTCCACGCCATTGTTGGCGTCCTCGTTTGTGCCGTTGCCGTGGCTGCCAATGTTGCCATTGCTGCCGCTGCCGTCCCCATCGCCGTGCATCGACTGCTGGGCCCCGTATCCCTGGTTCTGGAAATAGTTGCCGTTTGGTCCATAGCCGTTGTTGAAGAATCCTCGTCCGCGGCCACGTCCTCGTCCAAAGCCGCGGAATTGATTGAACTGATTCTGCTGACCAAAGTTACCTTGTTGATTGTACCCTGTTTGGAAGCCTGAGTTATACGACCCGTAATCACCACTGCCCATGCCCGAAGCACTTTGATGATTGAAATTATCTTGGCCCATATTCCATGACTGTTGCCCGTTCCAGTTATTGGGTCCCGAGCCAATACCGCCGCCAAACCCGCCCCTCATCATGTTCATGTTCAAACCGTTCATGCCCATGCCTTGCGCTCCGAAGCCTCCGTTCATGAACATGGAGGGGTCCATTCCCATACCGGGCATGCCTGCAGTGCTTGTTAGCCTTGGTCCCGATACTAGCCCTTCAAGCATCGCATGGCTTACCCATCATAGGAAAGTTGAAGTTATTGGGCATCATTCCGTTCTGCATTGCCATCATCATTTGCATCTGCGAGAAGTCTCCACCAAAGTTGTTGTTCATTCCCGGAAACGGCCCGTTTGCCATGCCCATGCCGAAGCCACCATTTGCATTCGCATTCGCATTATTGCCGCCCTCCATAAAGTTCTTCTGGACTTGCAGCGCGCCGTCTGCCGCTTCGGTATTGCCTTCATCGTCGCCTTCGGCCGAAGCTTCGGCGTTGGCGGGGGCGTCGGTTGTCTCCGTGTTGTTTGCCGGCGCCTCCACACCATTCGCCTCCTGTGCTTCTTGTGTATTCTCGCCGGGCTGGCCACGGGTATTACGCGTTAGTAAAGATAGTCCATTTGTTTCAAGCAGGCATTTTGCCTGTGCCGGAACATTATGACAAAAATGAGAGTTACGAACAGGATTGTCTGCAAGGTTGGCATCGGCGCTGTTGTCGGTGTCGTGGATTTCTGGAGCATTTTCCCCTTGCGCTTTTGTATTGCCTGCCTCCTGCACTTGCTGCTGGTCCGTTGAGGGCACGCTATTGTCCGCAACAGTATTTGATGCACCTGCTTCCTGGCTCTCTCCAACTGTCACTGGGGCCGTCCCATCCGTCGCTGCAGACTGCTGTGTGCTTTTGTTTGCCTCCACAACAGCGGTTACTGCAGGCGGGGCCTCCTTGGATTGCTTTGCCCGGCTGGTTTCCCGTTTTCTCAGCTCCGTCTTGATGAAGACCCGGATCGTCGACCGCATAACCTTGTTTGGATTGCAATCGGCCGCTGATAGCGGCGTATGCTCACAAACAGGACAAGTCGATGGCAGCGTCGAATGGCCTATAGTCATTTGTTAACAAGCGTGCTACTGAATACAACTAAATCAACGTACAGTTCTCGTCGATGAGTTGCTCGCAGCATGGAAGCTTGTATGCATTTATGGCCAATTTGCTGCAGATGGCGCACCGAAGCTTCGTGGGGATATCGTCTTCTGTCAAGGAGCTGCAAGAAAATACTAGGTCAGCTAGAGTCATACAACAAGCGCGAGGGGCATCATCTCACCTCACCAACTCCACCTCGGCGGGAGAAAGCGCCTTGGCCGCCATCGCTTGAATAGCGCAGAGAGCGCGGCGAAAAGCGAGAAGATGAGATTAATGGAGATGGGAATGCATCAAAAACGGAGAGAAAGTGGCGACAAAAGAGGAGAATAGGAGCGCGTCTTGTGTCGAATTGCGGTTGCCCTGCGTTGCCAAATCGCCGAGAAATAAACAGTCGTATAAGAGAATGACAATGATCAGTCGCGCCAGCTCGAATTTCAACACAGGGGTCGCGTTTTCGTCGTCGAAAGCGGCCGAAAACACCGTGTTTTGCGTAGTTGAAGAGGCAATGTTCACCTTCCTTGGGTAAAATCCAGACCGCGCTATGGATAAGTTTTCGCTTGGATCTGGGGAGGAAGACCGTGTGCACGTGATACGATGTGTGTGTTACATAATCCACATTCAAAGCCGCATAGAAAACTCCATCTTCGGGTAAAATCTATTAAGTGCAAAATGTGACCCTGCAGGAATAAAGGTGTTAGTTCATTACAAGGATATTTACCAGTCTTTTTCCCAGTATGGGATGAGAAAATGAGAAACGTTAGTATGAACAGGACACAATCCAAGGCTTCACGATTAACAGAGCAAACAGACGGAGGAAGATATTTCCCAATCCAATTGGCCATTTTGTCTACCCAGTACCGAGAGCTCCGTCCCGGTTCCTTGCACCCTATAACGACAGGAAGTAGACTTTTCATTTGCCCTTTTGGAGATTATATTGTTTTCTAGTTTCACCATCTATCTCTCTGTCTCCCAGCTTCCCGTCGCTTATTGCTCGGTCTGGAAGTAGTTCAGAAGGATAGACCGCTCCTGGGACTCCTCACCCCAGTCCTTGACAACAACGCAAGAGCAGTTGACAACCTTACGGGCGTTGCCCTCGCGGTCAAGGACACCTGTTATGTGTTAGAAGACGTGAAAGATCGATGACGCAAATATGCGCGCAGCGCGACAGCGCAACAACATTGGGAAGAAAACGTACACAGGCCGGCCCACTCGCCCAGCTGCTTTCCATCGGGCACCTTGATCAGAGGGATCTTGTGCTCCGAGCACAGGGCGATGACGAGCTTCTTGTAGGCGTCCTCCTCGCAGGCCTCGTTGAGCACGCACATGTGTGCTTGGCGCCGGTCGAGGGCCTTGGAGGCTTCGCGCAGGCCGCGAGCAAGGCCGTCGTGAATGAGAGCCAGGCGCAGGACACCCTTCAGGGCGTCCAGGACGGACATCTGGCCCTTGGAGGCGGCATCGGCGGAAACCTCGACCTCCTCGGTGGCCTCGGGCTGGTTATCTTCTACGTCCGACTGCAGGCGCCATTGTCAGCAAATTGTTGTCGTAGAATATGCGCCTTGCTTTCAGGGTCCCTTCTTGAATGCGTTTTGTATGTTGTTTTCTTTTTTCTTTTTTTTCTCCCTTCTCCCTGCAAGTTGTGGCAGCGCATGCGATGTACGCTCTTCGCGGGAGTCGTTGCCATCACACGCATGACCACATCTCGAAGCAATCTAAAAGAGTGTATGGTTTTCTGAAACTTACCATCTTTGTTGTTGGCTTGTCAAAAAGTTGTCGGGGCGATCCTCGAAGAGTTGTGATTGGAAAAGAATAAAGGAAAGTCTTGAAATCAAGTATTGGTTTTTTCGCTGGAGAAGCAAAAAGTGGCGGATCTGGTAAATGGATATTGTGTGTGGTGGACTTTTCGCGCGAAGAACGATTACATAATATAAAAATTGACCAACCACAGCCCACTTAGGTTAGGGTCCACAAGTATTTTTGTGTGCGGCGACTGGGGTAAGTTTTCTCCGGGCCATTTTTTCCGCACCAAAATGCAAAATTGACTGGGAAATTTAGGAAAATTTAACATCACCACCGTCTCGACCGACTCGACTTTCGCTTCTCCTAATAACGATCATTCCGCCACGACTCTTCACCACAACCTCTTTTATTTAGGTAGGTCGATATTCTCTTACCTTTCTACGATGCCATCGACCGAATAGCGCACAATTGTGCGACCGGAAAAGACCATGATTGGTAGCCATTCCATCATGCGTGCAAATTTTCAAGCATGAAGGATACAGAACTGCGTCTCGACGCGGGAGGCTGGAGGCAGCAATCAAGGTTCAGGATGGACCTTGATACGCTGCTCTCCTTCAGCACTGAGCGGGCAGAACCCTTCTTGAAAAAGCAGCCGTCTTTTCCGCCGGAAGGGCACTCTCCACGCTTTTGAGCCTCCAGGACTAACGTTGATGTGTTTGTGTTGAAAAGAATCATCGTCGAACTTGTCGAGTCAAAATGGTCCGGACTTCCGTTCTTCACGATGCTCTGAAGAGCATCAACAACGCCGAGAAGGCCGGCAAGCGCCAGGTCCTCATCCGGCCCAGCTCCAAGGTCATCGTCAAGTTCCTGTCTGTTATGCAGAAGCACGGTACGTCTATTCCTCTCTGCTATATTATTCTCATTCTATCCCGCCATCTTCCCCCTTGCTTCCTGCTCCGAGAAAACGTGGCCTCTCCCATTCGGCATGATAACTGGACGACGGTTTCGATTGCCCCACGACTCTAGTCTTTTAAGTTGCCGATAGAATGAACACCATGCGAAGGTCTTACACGTTTCTCGGAGCTGTTTTTGGCAATTATTTATGACGTCTATACGTTTAACCTATCGCAACATACTAACATGTTTCTCTTCAGGTTACATTGGCGAGTTCGAGGAGGTCGATGACCACCGGTCCGGCAAGATTGTTGTCCAGCTGAACGGCCGGTTAGTCCAGACAGCCCCTTTGAAGGAGGAAAAAAAGCATGCTAACATTACCCAACAGTCTGAACAAGACCGCCGTCATCTCGCCCCGCTACAACGTGCGCCTGAGCGACCTCGAGAAGTGGGTGGTTAAGCTGCTGCCTGCCCGTCAGTTCGGCTACATCATCCTGACCACCTCGGCTGGCATTATGGACCACGAGGAGGCGAGAAGAAAGCACGTGTCGGGCAAGATCATTGGTTTCTTCTACTAGAGATGCGCAGCGTAGTGCCCTAAGCAGTGTTTTGGGAGTGAACTGCGACGGATGGCATTCTCGGCGTTTGGGACTGGAAAAGGATGACCAAGAGTACGAGATCAACAACGAACAAAAAAAAAGACAAAAGCAGATAAATCTTTTAAGCGTTGTTCACATTTGCATCTACGATACCAGTGTGCTGAATTTTCCTCGCAATAGCCGACAAATAGTGAAAGCTATTGCCACATCTCTTCATTCTTCTAGCTCCAACTGTTTAGTGATGTTGAGTGCTTCTCCAGCCGCTATCTGATATGCAACGCGAGCACAATGCTGTTAATATTGTGTCCAGGTAAAGAGTAAAGGGACCTCTGCTCATTGGCAGTCCCGTCTGTAAAGTGCCTAGGGTTGTCACAGTGTGGAGCATATGCAGACGCTGCGGGTTATTACTTTTCCTGCGCCCAAATAAGATCGTAACCGCTCGGCGTCATTAAAAGCCTAAATGTGTTTTGCCATCGCCCCTTGGCCGCCGTCGGCATTTCTGTCTCGAAGGAGAAATGCTACCTCTAGCGACTAGTTTCATGCTTTGGTAACGTACCCGGTGAATATGGGTAGGTTAATGAAATTCAGTTTCTGTTCTTTTTTGACTGAAATTTTACCACGGGCCGCTCTCTAACTCTTGACCAAGGGCAAGACATAGGCTCTATTTATGTCGAGATGCATCCCATACTAGAGCTAGTTGCTACTATTACGTTGTTCCGCCCTACAAGCTTGTTTCTGACAAGTTAGGAATGCTATGACCCGTGTTTACCTCAACTATGTCAAAAACAGACCGTCAATAGAAAGGGGCTTGTCCTCTGATCCAAACGTTGTGTAGTTGAAAGTTGATATTTTCTGTGATTGTTATTTCTATTCTTCCGGTCCCATCAGATTGAAAGTGCCTGTTGCTTTCCATGGATAAATTTATACTTAACAACAACATAAACGTCTTGGCTACGAAAATAAGAATTCTCGACATACTTGAGGTGAGATATGTCTTGCATATTTTATGCAATTGCTAATTGACATTGCCTGGATGTTTTTGTCTGAAATTTTACCCACATTCTCATCCACTGGCTTAACTTGGTGATGGTTCTGGTAAGAGTCCAAACACAACATGCTGCGAAAGGTGGAACTTTGCCATTGAGAGTCATAGCAATAGCTTGACGCCCTAGAGGGCCCTTTGGCTCTACGTCAAGCTTCAAAGAGAGCTTGATATGATTCACCATGAGTTCCAGAGTGTATGCTACTCGCATCTTTGTGTCTCTACGAGGCTATGATAAAGTGGAGCCCTCGAACTTGGCAGACATGATGACTAACGTAGGGAACATCGTCAGGCGGCAATATTCCTTCCTGTTGCCTACTCGATGCCACCATTTGATTTTTTGCTCAGGCGAGTCGCTGAACTATAGACACGTCAAGCTGCTCACCATGGGGATCCCACAGATCCCTCTCATCACCGTTCAGCCATCGGCACCACACACTCATACAGTAGTGTTCTTGCATGGCCGCGGCGACAGGGTGCACAACTTTGAGGCCTCACTGCATCACAGCATGCGCTTTGGACACAAGAACTACGCAGAGGCGATGCCATCGGTCCGCTGGGTGTTTCCCCAGGCGCCCATGCGCAAGTGCGCCAGCCTCCCCGACACGTGGCCGCAGTGGTTCGACGTCTGGGATGTGCGGAACTTTGCCGACAACGAAGAGCTGCAGGCCGAAGGGCTGAAAGAGGTCGTGCCAGAGATCCGCAAGATTCTGGCCCGGGAAGCGGCGCGGTTGGGCGGGCGGTGGGACCGGCTGGTGATCGCGGGCATCAGCATGGGGGGCGCCACGAGCGTGCACACGCTGTTCAACCTCAACGTGCCAGAGGAAGGCGGCGGGCGGCTTGGCGCGTTTATCGGGTTCTCCTGCCGATGTCCATTTGTGGGCAGGACGCTGGGTCAGATGCGCGAGGTGCTCGGGCTGGACGACGTGCCGGACAACAACGAGGTGCTGCGGAAGACGCCCATCCTGCTGGAGCACTGCGCAGACGACCCGCTGGTGCTGGTGCAGAACGGCAGGGCGATGCGGGACGCTCTGCGCGGATTCGGGGCCACGGTCGAGTGGAAGGAGTATCCGACGGGCGGCCACTGGTTCCAGTCGCCAGATGGGGGTGCCGATATGATGGACTTTCTGAGGAGGGTTCTTGAGCAGAACGTGCCGACCCAGGCGTCCTCTAGCGCGATGGACTTATCCTAGGCTGATGCTTGCAGGGACTGTGCAGCCAACCGTCCGAAAAACAAGTTAAGACACGGCTCGTCCTTGAGACGACTCCGCATCCAACTCTGCGGGTCCACACGCTTTTACAAGTACTGCCGATCCAATCCTCAGTTGGCTCAGCTCTGACGCACACACAACCTGCACACTTTGCGCCTACAGAGGCCGGACAGGGTACGCCATCGCTGGCTGAGCCTGTTTAGCTCAGCGGGGTCAGGCATGTCCAGCGGGTATCAGCTCGGCAACAGTAGCATTGCCAACGATGACTCCTCTTTCACGTGAAATTGGCTGTGGCGTGAGAAAAGAGAACAAAAAGAGACCAAAAAAGACCAAAAAGACCAAAAAGCTAACGATGCAAGGCCAAATTGGAGGAAAGCAAGACACAATCCAGTGTGATAGGGGGGTGAAACAAGCCTTGCCAACAAACAATACGAGCTGAAGCCAAGTTGCGGGTAGCTGGAACGACGACCAGGAGATCGCCAGAGGAGCAAATTATGAGGGCCGCTCTGGTGTGGTGGATCCTGCACGGACCACACAATTACACCGACCACTTAGGCGGCACATGAAATTCTAGCGTTCTGCTTGGCTCCTGACGGTATTAATGGTGCATCGTCTCTCCTATTTCGCGAATTTGGGGGGTGGCTTCTGGCGTTCTTCCCATGTTCCCACCGCGCCTACTTTTGCGTCTCCCCTCGAATTTGGACCGCAGACGGCGGTTCCTAGGGCTGATCTTGTTCTTCTGACAGAATTTTGCGCATCAGCAGCTTTGTCGACGGCTGTGCAGCGACTCTCCCGTCATTGTTTTTCTGTCTCGTGTCATTTGCACCATCGATTTCTTGCAGCCCACGACTCGACCTGCTTGTTCTCACCTCTGCCACGCTACCGTCACTCACTCGCTCACTCTCTCTCTCTCCGACAACATGCGATCGCGTCAGTGCACTCTGCTCTGCGGAGCAATATTTGTGTTCATCTGCTTTTACTCCATTGTTCACCTCGAAACATCACCCCTCGCGCGAGTAGCAGGCGGCCATGGACAGTCTCGACCGGCATCAGGCGGCGGTGCTGGACTGCCCAAGACGCCTCAGTCGCGACCGCCGCAACCACCCGACCCTCTGCCGCCGGCAGGCGACCCCAAACCAGCATCGGCGGGCTCACACCCGATGTGGCAGCTGATCAACGAGGCGGAGAAGGACCTGGAGCAGATCAAGGCACGGCAGTCCAAGACGCTCCAAGAAGCGGTGACGGAGTACCGTCGGCGGTACGGGATCGCGCCGCCGCCGCACTTTGACAAGTGGTTTGAGTTTGCGCAGAAGAACAACGTGCGGCTGGTGGACGAGTTCGACACGATTGCGGAGCTGCTGACGCCCTTCTGGGGTCTGCAGCCGGCGACGATCCGGGCGCGGGCCAAGGAGGCTCTGGGGTACGGCAACAACCTGATCGGGGTGGCGATCCGGCACGGCAACGTGACGTACATGGAGGGCGGCGGCGAGTGGCAGCGCGACGCTACAAAGGGCATGCTGCAGCCGTTTATCCAGTGGCTGCCGAACATGGACCTGTGCTTCAACACGCACGACGAGCCGCGGGTGGTGGTGCCGCACGAAGACATGGTGCGGCTGGTGGCGCGGGCCAAGGGCCGGTCGATGGCGGCGGCGGCGGCGAACGCAGACAGCCCGGGGACGCTGCGCAACAGCTTCTCGGCGCGGGTGCGGGGGCTGAACGAGGGCTCGCGGTTCGAGGACACGTCGGTGACGCGGTTCAACGTGTTTCCGCACCAGCCGACGTGGACGCACTCGCGCATGTCGTGCCCGCCCGAGAGCCCGGCGCGGGCACTGGAGAAGAGCGAGCGGCGGGACGACGTGGGGCGGTACGGGCTGGGGGAGCTGGGATTCGTGTACAACTTCACGGCGCTGTCGGACGTGTGCGCGACGCCGTCGCTGAGCGAGACGTTTGGCTTCTTCGACCGGCCCAACGCGTACAGCGTGGTGCACGACCTGTTCCCCATCTTCTCGCAGTCCAAGGTGTCGTCGTACAACGACATCCTGTACCCGTCGCCGTGGTACTGGTACGCCAAGGTGGCGTACGACGAGAAGCGCGACCGGGCGTGGGCGGACAAGGCCGACCAGCTGTACTGGCGCGGCTCGACGACGGGGGGCTTCAGCCGGGACGGCGGGTGGCGGCGGCAGCACCGGCAGCGCTTCATCCAGCGCATCAACGCGGCGGACCAGGCCAAGGTGATGGCGAACGAGGGCGGCCGCGACGGGCAGCCAGACCGGTGGGTGGTGCGCGAGGTGGCGCGCAGCGACTACAAGGACCTGTTCAACGCGCACTTTTCGCACGTGGGCCAGTGCGACGAGGGCGACTGCGAGGCGCAGAAGCAGTTCTTTGCCATCCAGGACCGCGCCGACCAGCAGGACGCCTGGCAGTACAAGCACCTGGTGGACATTGACGGCAACGCCTTCTCCGGCCGCTTCTACGCCTTTCTGCAGAGCCGCAGCCTCGTCTACAAGCTGGCCGTCTTCCGCGAGTGGCACTACGAGTGGCTCAAGCCCTGGGTGCACTTTATCCCCCTGAGCCTGCGCGGCGACGACTGGCTCGAGGCCGTCCGCTTCTTCAGCGACGGCACCCTCGGCAAGAAGGAGGCCGAGCGCCTGGCCCTGCAGGGCCGCGACTGGGCGAACCAGGTCGTCCGCAACGTCGATCTCGAAGCCTGGTTCTTCCGGCTGCTCTTGGAGTGAGTTTTTTTTTCTTTTTTTCTTTCCCCTTTTCCTTTTCATACCCGTGAACACGCTGACAGTCAGGTACGGCCGCGTAATTGACGACGACCGGGAAACGATTGGCTTCTCGCTGTGAGATGTGTTACGATAGCTGTTGCTTTTTCGGGGTTTGGATGTATTCCCCCCTTTCTCGTGTATCTTTTTCTTGCTTTCTTTTTCTTTTTCTTTTGCTACATGGAAGCAAGTATAGTCATTAATTAGGGCTTTGCTGGGAAGACAAAAAGGAGGAGGGGGGGTTTTGCTGGTGCACACTGTCACTTTGCATTTGGGCGGGCGTTCTAATCATGGATCTTTCTTTCTTTTTTTCTTTGTCCATTTGTCTTCCGCTTTTCGTCTTCCTCTATCATGTTGGCCTAGATTTTGAGACGATTCGTTAGACAGCGAACCAATTCATTTGCACCTGAGCATGTTGCATTTTCGACTTTCTACTTTTGCCTGGGCAAACCTTTTGTCTCTTCATCCTCTCTCAGATATAAATACAGGTGACGCTTTTTTTCATTTTTCTCTCCTCCTGCCGCTGCTCGTCCAGATGTCAAACGAAGAAAAAGTGAAAAAAAAATAAACATTGGTCTGTTCCAACTATGCCTCTTCATCTCCGTCGGCATCCTCCGAGTCGTCGTCCACCCGCCGCCCGCTTCCGCCGTGGCCCACCGTGGGACTGCTGCTCGGGCTGCGAGCACGTATGTCGTCGTCGTCGCCGTCGTCATTTCGCTGCCGCCGCTGTCGCTCCGAAGCCGCCGCTGCCGCTGCCGCCGCGGCTTCGGCTGCAGCTTCGGCTTCGGCTTCGGCCTCGTGAAAGTGCAGCGGGTCGGCGCGGACCAAGGCCAGGTGCTCGCGCATCTCGTCGGTGGGCTCGCGCACGCCGATCTGCAGGCGGTCGACAAAGTGGCTGCCGTCTGCGCCCTCTTGGCCGTCGGCGTTGTCTTGGTTGCCACCGGCGGTGGTGGTGCGGGCAATGTGCTTGCCGCGCTGGCTGCGCACGACGGTGCGCTGCATGACGGGGTAGTAGAGGGCGGCGCGGGGGCCGCCGGCGACGGAGCCGCCGAGGTCGGCGACGGAGGTGAGGGCGTCGTCGGTCAGGGCCACCAAGATCTCCTCCGAGTACTTGGTCGCGTGGGTCAGCTCCTTCTCCTCGATGGACTCGTAGGAGCGGATGCGGCTAAAGTTGTAGCGCTCGTCCTCGTCGTCCGCGCGCGTGCTGTCGTCAAAGACGCGCCGGAACGTGTCGCCGGTGGCGGCCTGGTCGGGCAAGAAGAACTCGTACTGCATGCGGTTCTGGGGCCGCGGGTTGCGCCGCGGGTCGCGCTCCCAGGCCTTGAGGGCGGCCTCGTAGGCGGCGCGCTCCTCGTCGGTCTGGTCGACGGGCTTGAAGATGCCCGAGAGCAGACGCGTGTCGTAGATGCCCGTGCCGGCCAGCACCGGGTTGTTGCTGAACTTGATCGTCACGTAGGCGCCGCTGTCTGGGAACGCGCCCAGGTCGGGCAGCAGCGGGTACGCCGCCGCCAGCCGCAGGTTCTTCTTGGTCGGGTGGCGCACGCGCGCGTAGCGGTCGCGCGCGGCCGACTGGGCCACTGCAAAGCTCTGGTCGATCTTGCGCTTCACGTACGCGGGCGTGCCTGCATCGGGCTCGGGTGACGGCCGCTTCTCGGGCCGCCGCCCACCCGCCGCCGCCTTGGACCGCAGCGGGCTCGACACCGACCCCGACTTGCCGGCCTGGGACGAGATGTACTCTGTGCGTCGGAGGAACGAAACGGTCGACTCGAGCACGCGCGGCTTGCCCAGCGTCGACAGGGGCTTGAGGAGGGCGCGGTCGTGGGGGTGGACCGGCGGTGGGTGCGGCTGGGCTTGGATGGCTGTTGTTTCCGGTTAGCAAGGCTCTTCTGTCTGCCCTCACCAGAAGGACATACAGCTCTCGTCGCCGTCAAAAACACCCGGCATGCCAATGAGGTCGAGAGGCATGCCCAGCTCGGCATCGGCCTCGATATTGAGCGGCTGCTCGCGCGTCAGACGCGACGCAAAGCCGGGCGCCGTGTAGTGCCCACTGCCCAGGCCCGTGTTGGGAATGTCGAGGAGCTTGGGCGGGTTGGGCGGCGGCGGCAGCGTGTTGGAGTAGCGGATGCGCGCGATGAAGTCCTGGTGAACCATCCGCTCGCCGTTGGCGCCGCCGCGCGACGCAGACGACGACATGGCCGGCTTGTGCTGAGTTGGCGGGTTGGCGAGTTGGACGTGGGGATGAGATTCGTCTCAGCAGCGCATTGCCGACGGTGCGTTTTGTTGTGTCGGGATTCGGCCAGCGGTTGAGAATGCTGGTTGCAAAGGGCTGAGAGAAAAGGGAGATAATATTCGATTATCAGAGCGGGTCTTTGGCGGCGACGGCAGAAAATTTGGGCGGTAAAGGGCCGCGAGAATCCTAGGGCATTCTGGCCGCTAAAACACCACTTCGACAGAGCCTCCTCTGCGTACACGTAATCACCTTTGATTTCAAGGACAGGCATCCGTTCTTCACCCTCCATTACTCTATGGAATATTGTCCTGCCTAGCCTTCGGCCTCCGAATGGTGCACATGAACCCTTCCGCCCAGTGTCTCGCAACCTGACATATATGCTCCCAATACAGTAAAAAACAAACAAAGATGACGCCGCTGTCCAAGAAATGGCATAACACCGCTGCGGCCAGCAGGACGAGGGCTCCCCAAGACCAGAAGAATGCAGAGGAAGCCAGCGTGCATCCCGCCACAGAGAGAGATGCCGGTCGCCGTCCTTCATCAAGATCGTCATGGCAAAATCAGAGACCTCCGCCGCAGAGCAGACGGATTCTCTTTGCCTTTTTTCAAGTAGGCGCGGACCGCCATCGCTGCGCTGGACCCCTTCACAAGGTGGAGGTCTTACCGTAACGCGTCTTGCCAAAAGTGAAGGGCACGTAGCGGTACTTGATCATGTGCTGGATTTGCTTGCGCACTGGGAGGTCAGAAGTCATGACTTAATGGTATATGGTATGCAGTGGAAGGGGGGACACGTACTGGTCAGGACAAAGAGGATCAGCCAGTACATGACCAGGACGGGCCAGAAGACGGGCACATCAAAGATCTCGAAGAAGCTGCAGATGAAGGAGATGCCGACGGCGCGGGTGGCCGAGTGCCAGAACTTGAACTCGGGCAGGCGGCGGATGAAGGGTCGGAACTCCTCGTCCTGCTTGGTGGGCAGGCCGCTAGCCGCGCCGTCTTCCATGTCGGCGTCGATCGCCTCGTTGGATGGGTCGAACTTGGGCTGCAGGAAGGCGAGGAAGAGGTTGAGCAGGTAGATGCCGAGGGCGTAGGCCACTAGAGAGGCCGGTGAGCTTTGGGTTTCGTCTTGCGCCAGACAGGAGGACAGCAGTGCTCGTTCACTCACCAATGTACCAGCCTTGGGCCAGGAGAATGCGCAGGAAGAAGAGGGCGAGGGCGGCGCCGGTGCCGATCCACCGGTACGTGACATAGGGGGTGGACTGGTCAAGGAGGGCTTGGTAATGCTGGAACACACGATCATGGTCAGCAGGGAAGACGAGCGCGATTGCGACGGAGCGCAACGTGTTGGCTGTCCAGTTTCGGAAACATACTCTGTGCAGACGGGAGGTGTGCGCCGACACAGCCTCGAAGGGCGTCTGCTCGGGTTCCGGAGCGTCCATGGTGGAGGGAGACGGGATTGAAGGTTATGAAGAAAGGGGGGAAGGGGGGGGAGGAGGATAATGTACAGGAGGATCGAGAAGGGAAAGGCGACGTTATTAAAGGCGTATCGAAGAAGAGAAGCAGAAAATAAAACAGTTCGCCGGTTGAAGCTTGAAAGTGAACCGCGACAGAAAAAGAGATTGGCGCAGGTTCGATGACGACTTCAACTCTGGAAAAAAAAGAATGCGTGGGTGCGGAAAATGCGCGACAATGACAAGTACGAAGTAACGCGGTCGTCTCCTTCAACTACAGCAATTTAAAAAAAAGGAATAATTGATAAATCTGGCCGCTTTGCATGACAGGGGTGTGGCAGTGGTGGCGCAAACCTAGGTCACGTGCACATACATGTGCCTTGGCTCCATTGAGGGGCAGGCGCATACCAGCGCTGTCGTTCCTCGGCCATTCGGCTTTGGGCGGCTTATTGCAGCTGTAGCAGCTGCACTACGGTATAAGCAGCTCTGGAGAGGAATCACGGAGTTTTGTCTCCTTCCACCTGGTTTCCATTGACAGCGAATCGGCGGATTTTGCCCCAATCACGATACGAAGAGAGGCTTGCACATTGTTCTCGACACGTCTGCACACGATGAACGCCCTCAGGAGATTCCAGCCGCTGGCACCGCGGCTGATGCGCAGCTTTTCGGCGTCGGCGGTGCGGCCGTACGAGTTTATCGAGGTGTCGGAGCCGCGGCCGGGCGTGGGTCAGGGTGTGTTGGCCGATACATCTGCAGGGGCTGAACAAAAGACTGACGGGTGTGTGCAGTGACGCTCAACCGGCCAAAGGCGCTGAACGCGCTGAGCACGCCGCTGATCACGGAGCTCAACGAAGCGCTGGCGGCGTTCAACGCGTCGGAGCGGGTGCTGGCGATCGTGCTGACGGGGTCGCAGCGGGCGTTTGCGGCGGGGGCAGACATCAAGGAGATGGCGCCGCTGACGTTTGCCAAGGCGTACACGGGAGCGTTCATCGAGTCGTGGTCGGACATGGCGACGCGGGTGAAGAAGCCGGTGATCGCGGCGGTGTCGGGCCACGCACTGGGCGGCGGGTGCGAGCTGGCGCTGATGTGCGACACGATCTACTGCACGGACTCGGCCAACTTTGGGCAGCCGGAGGTGAAGCTGGGCACGATCCCGGGGGCGGGGGGCAGCCAGCGGCTGACGCGGGCGGTGGGCAAGGCCAAGGCGATGGATCTCATCCTCACGGGCCGGTCGTTCTCGGGGGTGGAGGCGGAGCGCTGGGGGGTGGCGGCGCGGTCGTTTGCGACGTACGAGGCGCTGATGGAGGCGGTGCTGGCGACGGCCGAGACGATTGCGAGCTACTCCAAGGTGGCGGTGCTGGGGGCCAAGGAGGTGGTCAACAAGAGCCAGGATCTGGCGCTGCGAGACGGGGTGGAATACGAGCGGCGGGTGTTCCACGGCATCTTTGGCAGCCAGGACCAGAAGATCGGCATGAAGGCGTTTGCCGAGAAGCGGAAGCCAGAGTGGACGAACGAGTAATAGCACCTTGTCGGACGCAAGGGAGCCAGAAGGAATACGAGCTATTACCAAGTTGTGCCTGGTTGGTTGTGTAATACTATGTTAGGCAGAAGCGGGGTTCTACATAGTAGTGCGCTAATGCAATGCACTAAACGTGCCGTATTTTTGGAAACAGCGCTCCGCGGCGGGTTTGCCACTGTGTCAGGGCGCCGGGAGCCAGGGACGAATCAGCAGCGATCCGCAACGATCAGCGTGGCCCCGCCAAGGCACGGAAAAAACCCTGCGATGAGGCAAAGGGAACACTGACGACTTGGCGGGGGCTCGGGGCTTCTTCAACGTCTTTGATCCCTGCGCGCTGCCTCTGTCTGTCCTCGTGCACGAGCCTGCGACGAGCCGCCGACGATGGAGTCTCCCAAGGCCGGAGTCGATCTCGAGAAGGAGCTGACCTGCTCTGTATGTTTTGCTGAGACGGAAAACGGAAGACAAGACTGACGGACAGATCTGCACAGAGCTGCTGTACCAGCCGCTGACGCTGCTCGACTGCCTGCACACGTTCTGCGGGGCGTGTCTCAAGGAGTGGTTTGGCTGGCAGGCCATCGCGGCCGAGACGAGCCCCAACCGACCGGCGCCCGGGGCGGTCATCTTCACCTGTCCGTCGTGCCGCGAGGCGGTGCGCAGCACGAAGCACAATGCGACGGTGGTGACGCTGCTGGACATGCTGCTGACGGCGCAGCCGGAGAAGCAGAAGCCGGACGAGGAGAAGGCGGAGATGGACAGCAAGTACAAGCCGGGCGACGACGTGATCCCAAAGGTGCGGCTGCCGACACAAACACCAGAGCAGCGGCGGCTCGACGAGGAAGACCGGCGGCTGATTGAGGAGGTGCGAGAGCTGAGCCGGCAAGAGGCTTTGGCTGGAGGAGGAGGAGGAGGAGGACGGCATCGAGTGCGGCGAGACGAGAGCCGCCATGACGACAGCGGACGGGAGAGCGGACGAGAGAGCGGACGGGAGACCAGCCGAGACGGACGGGCCACACGAGCGAGCGCGGCAAGAGAAGCACGCGAGCGGCAGCGTCGACGGGCGGCAGCGGCAGCGGCGGCGTCGGAAGATGGGGAGGGCGGTGGCCGGTTGGCGGCACCGCAGGCAGGATCGTCTTCGTCGCGGCCGCGCAGTCATTCGCGGCAGGCGGAATCTGGCGACTCGAGCGGCGGCGGTGGTGGCGGCAGCAGCAGTCTAGGCCGGGGGATGGGCCATCAGTCGTCGCTGCGGCTGCTGATCCGAAACGCAGACCCGCCGTCGTCGGGGTCGCTGGACATTGAGCGAGAGATTGAGGACTTTGCGCGGCAGATCCAGGAGGAGGGCATTCTCGAAGGGCTGGACCTGGAGAACATTGACGTCAGCAACAACGACGAGCTCAGCCGGCGCATCGCCGAGGCCTACCGGCGCCGGCAGCACAACCGGTCGCGGCACGACGGCGCGCGGCGCAGCAATGCCAGCGGCGTGTCCTACCGGTCCGAGTCGCAGAGCACGGCGGACGGGGCCGGCAGCACGCGACACCCCCGGGCGGTCTCTCAGGGCTCGAGCCGGCGGCGGTCGCAGTCGACGTCGACGTCGGCCGTCTCCGTCGCCACCGCCCCGACCGCAGCCGGCCGCAGCCGGCCGCCGGTCTCCGGCCACAGCCATCTCGGCGTGCGAGACGAGTCGCGGCACCACCAGCGGCGGCGCACGGCCAGCGAAGGCCGCAGCGCGAGCTTGCCTGTGGCGGCTGCTGCAGCCGGGCCAAGCGCCCGATCGCAGACGGACCTGACGATTCGGCCCGTTGGGCAGGCTGTCCCGTCACCATCCATCGAGCTCGTCTCGTCGCCGGCGAAAGCAAGCCCGCCCGTCTCGTTCGACGCCGAATTCAAAAAGAACACACCCGCCAGCACGACCGCCGTCACACTGCCTTTCCGAGCCCGAGCGACCGCCATGGGTCTCCTGGGACTCGAAGCGGCCACGCAGCCGACGACGACGACGACGCCAATGTCGCCCACGTCTTACGAGAGCCACCGACAGCGTCCACGGCCAGCCGACATTGCCGTCAGCCCATCACAACCGGTGGAAGCAAACAGCCACGAGAAACAGCAGCAGCAGCAGAAGCAGCCGCTGTCACCTCCGTCGTCCGGACAGCGGCACACGCGGTCGCCGCGGTACGCGGAGCCGGTGCTCTCGTGCGCGCGGTGCGGACGGGAGCACATCGAGTACGAGGTGCACTACAACTGCGCGGTGTGCAGCCACGGCCGCTGGAACATCTGCCTCGACTGCTACCGGCGGGGCCGCGGCTGCCAGCACTGGTTCGGGTTTGGCTACGCGGCCTGGCACAAGTGGGAGCAGGCGGCGGCGCGGCGGAAGGCGGAGAGCCCGGCCGGAGAAGCCAATGTTGGCGCACCGCCGCTGGCGCCACCACACATGCTGACGGCCAACCGGTACCTGCTGCCGCGGACGGTGCCGGGCGGGGCCGAGGGGCGACGGACGCTGACGGAGGACGACCCGCTGGACCGGCTGCAGAGCGGCGTGTTCTGCGCGCGGTGTCTGGCCTGGGCCAACAGCTGCTACTGGCGCTGCGACGTGTGCAACGAGGGCGACTGGGGCTTCTGCCACGACTGCGTCAGCCAGGGCCGCTGCTGCACCCATCCGCTGCTGCCGCTGGCCCACGTGGCCCCGGCCGATGATTTGTCGCCGCTGCCCACGCCGCCGCCGCTGCCTGCGTCTGCCCGCCTCGTGCCCCCCGACCATGCCGGCGAGCCGCCGCCGCACATTGGCTCCTTTCGCCCGCTGACCTTTGCCGCCACCTGCGACCGCTGCCGCCAGGCGCTGCCGCCCACCCAGCTGCGCTTCCACTGCTTTGTGTGCCGCGGCAGCGGCGGCGAAGATGCCCGCCCCGGCGACTACGATCTCTGCACGTCGTGCTACGGGTCGATGCTGGTCAGCGGCGGCGGCATGGCGCCCGAGAACGGCCCCGCCGGCTGGCGCCGCTGCCCGGCGGGCCACCGCATGGTGACCGTGGTGTTTGAGGAGCGGGCGGGCGGCAAGAGCGGCAAGGGCGGCATGGGCGTGCTGCGGCGCCGCGTGGTCGAGGACCTGGTCGGCGGGCGGCGGCTGCAGAGCGAGCCGGCGACCGAACCCGCGGCGGCCGACAGTGCCGGCCTGCAGTCGTGGTACATTTGGTTCGCGCAGGAGAAGCGGTTTGAGCGGCTGGTGGCGCGCGACGTGCGGCAGCCGGTGGAGAGCGCGGACCCGATGCCCTTGCCGCCGTCGGGCGGCCTCGGCCGCGTGGCGGTGGCGCGGTGGGCGTGGTACCCCGAGCGGGGGTCGGACGACGAGCTGCTGTTCCCCAAGATGGCCGAGATCCGCGAGATCGAGGACGTCAACGGCGAGTGGTTCTACGGGGTTTACATGGGCAGCAAGGGGCTGTTTCCGGGAGGCTATGTCAAGATCGTCGCAGAGTAATTGAGTCACGTGATGCTTATAATTTTCTTTTTCACAAGGCTGACTAGCGGATGACGCCATTGTCAATTGCTTTTCAGCCCCACTTTCTCCGAACGCTTGCCGGAGGGCTTTTCGTACTTTGCATCCTCGGAGTCGTTTGGGTACCGCTGTGATTGGTTTTGGATTTATTTTTATCTCTTCTATTTAGTTTCATTTATTGACCTTGCCATGCTGCGCACCGGCCTGCGGAGGTTCACCTCGTCGGCGCGGGTCCTCCGGCCAGCGGCAGCGGCAGCAGGAGGACCAGCTCCGCCTGCGGCGGCAGCACCGCCGTCGGCGCACACGCTGGCGGTGGCGGGCGCGCAGGGGGTGGTGGACGGGTTCGTGGGGGCGATTGGCAACACGGCGCTGGTGCGGCTCAAGCACCTGTCGGCGGCGACGGGCTGCGAGGTGCTGGGCAAGGCCGAGTTTGCCAACCCGGGGGGCTCGGTCAAGGACCGGGCGGCGCTGTACGTGGTGCTGGACGCGGAGGAGCGCGGGCTGCTGAAGCCGGGCGGCACGGTGATCGAGGGCACGGCGGGCAACACGGGCATCGGGCTGGCCCACGTGTGCGCGGCCCGGGGCTACAAGCTGGTCATCTACATGCCGGACACGCAGGCCCAGGGCAAGATCGACCTGCTGCGGCTGCTGGGCGCCGAGGTGCACCCGGTGCCGGCGGTGGCCTTTGACAACCCGCAAAACTACAACCACCAGGCCGCCCGCCACGCCGCCCGCTTCGACAACGCCGTCTGGACCAACCAGTTTGACAACACGGCCAACCGCCGCGCCCACATTGAGACCACCGGCCCCGAGATCTGGACCCAGACCGCCGGCACGGTCGACGCCTTCACCTGCGCCACCGGCACCGGCGGCACCCTCGCCGGCATCACCCGCTACCTCAAGGAGGCCTCGGACGGCCGCGTGCAGTCCTTCTTGGCCGACCCCCCCGGCAGCGTCCTCCACTCGTACATTCAGAGCGGCGGCCAGCTCGCCGACCGCGCCGGCTCCTCCATCACCGAGGGCATCGGCCAGGGCCGCATCACCGACAACCTCGCCCCCGACCTCGCCCTCCTTGACGGCTCCCTCCACATCCCCGACGAGCACACCATTGAGATGGTCTACCGCTGCCTCGACGAGGAGGGGCTCTACCTCGGCGCCAGCTCCGCCCTCAACGTCGTCGCCGCCAAGGAGGTCGCCCTCAAGCTCGGCCCCGGCCACACCGTCGTCACCATCCTCGCCGACGGCGCCTACCGCTACGCCGACCGCCTCTTCTCCCGCAAGTGGCTCACCGACAAGAAGCTCGTCGACGCCATCCCGGCCCATCTTCAAAAACACATTGTCCTGCTATAGAGAGAGATCTGTATATAGAACAGTTAAAAGTACATTACTGTACACCATTTTCATTCCTCCCCAAACAGCTTCCGGTAGATCGCCGCCCCTCTCCGGTCGGGTGCCGCCGCCAGCGCCGCCGCCACTTCGGCCCCCAGCACGTCCCGCCGCGTCTGCAGCTCCGCCGCCAGCTCGGCCTGCTCGCTGGCCTGGAGCACGTCGCGCGCCGTGTCGAGCCCGTGCAGCAGCGGTGCCGCCACGCCCAGGAACTTGTTGTCTTCGCTCAGGTAGTGCATCTCGCCGTGCCGGCTCGTGTACGCCGCCGCCGGGTGCAGCCCCCGCAGCCCGCGCTCTGCCGGCCACAGCTGCACCAGCTCGCGCGCGTACTGCGTCACCTTGCCGTCTGCGTCGCCCCCGCCAAACTTGGCCGCCACCACCGCCGCCAGGTGCAGCCGCGCTGCCAAAACCTGCGGGTCCCGCGCCAGCGGGAACGCCGGAGGCGGAGGCGCCGTCGATGCCGTCGGTGCCGGTGTCGATGTCGATGTCGAGGCCGAGGCCGAGGCGCTTCCTTCGTCGGGGGCCGCCGATCGCGGCCGTCGTCCGTGGTGCTCGTCCTCCAGCAGGTCAACCACCAGCTCGGCCCACACGAGCGCCTGCCGCGTCGCCTCCTCGTCCCAGCTGCTGTCGACCGCCTTGAGCTGCACGTGGGTCAAGATCTCGGCCACCGTCTCCGACGTCTCCAGGCGGAACCCCGTCCGCCGCACCGTCCGCGCGCTCTCGATCACGGCAAAAATGCAGCCGCGCTCGCCCGCTCGGCGCGCAATCCGCGCATAGTCTGCCGGCCGCAGCCGCCGGCCTGCCCGGTGCAGGCCCTCCAGCAGCCGCGGCAAATTCTCAAAGTCCGCCCGCGTGCTCATGCGGCCGACGGCGTCGCGCGCCGCCGCCCGCGCGTTCGGCACGTCGCGGAACAGGTCCATGTGGGTGAAGCGCAGCACGTCGCCGTCGATCTCCAGCGTGATCGGGTCGGCGCGCAGCTTGTGTTCGTAGCGCGGGCTGAAGAGCTGCCGCCTCTGTTCGGCGCGCAGATACGAGGGTAGCAGAATCTTCGTTCGGATCGTTTCTAGCACAGCCTCGAGCTCCGGTGTAGACGAGGGCGAGAAGTCGATAGCATGGGCTGTCTGTCAGCTTTATACCTTTAACTTTCCGCCTGTATACGTTTCTTTCACACACACACGCACACACACACACACTGGTGTGCCTCGTTGCATGTCACTCTCCCATGCCTCTATGCCTCTTTCGATCTGTCTCCTCCTTCGCCCTCTCGTCCACTCTCGTCCTCTCCCGCCCCTCCCCTCCCAGGCATGACCGACGTCTTGGTACCAGTCACACTATAATGCGCCAGATAATAATAATACCAAGCTATAGTCGGGCCCAGAAAAGGGGGAAGGAGGTGTGGAGGACGGAGATGCTGAATATAGTAGCAGGGGGGGGGGGGGGCATGGAAGGATCGAAGGGAAATCGAAAAGGGGGAAGGAGGTGTGGAGGACGGAGATGCTGAATATAGTAGCAGGGGGGGGGGGGGGCATGGAAGGATCGAAGGGAAATCGAAGGATCGAAGTGAAATCGAAGGAGAGGGGAGAGAGACGGGGACAGATGGGAACGGGGGTTCACCCACCGGCGCGTGGTGCTGTGCTCGACAGCCATCGTCTTGGGCCTGCGGACCCTGTCGATGCCGCGACGACTGCACACGTGGGCAGTGCTGGGCACGGCCGGTGACGCAGGGCCTGCGCGTTCGTCCAGACAGCTGCTGCGTCGGCCACGAGGCCATGGTGGCCTGTTGCTGTCGTCCGCAGCACGTTGCGGATCGACGGTCCCGACATTGTGGTTGAAGATCAGGAGAAAAAATAAATAAAAATAATAAGAAAAATAAAATAAAATAAATAAAGAACCACCAAAGACTCCCGAGGAAAATTCAGGGAAACTCTCCAAGGAAGCTAGAAAGTGGCGTGGAAAACTCCGAAACGAAGACGAGAGCAAATCAAAAATAAACCCGCGACCCGACCAGGGATGTGACCAAAATGGGGCTCGCCACGCTCTTGTGAGTGTGCATATATTATGCGTTTCGACAACGGGAATCCCGAAAACTTATTTCGTGAACCAGAGTTTCGACAATGCCTGATTCCAGCTGGGGGGGGGGCGTGTGTGGGCGTGTGTTCTCTCCCGCCACGAAAATTTAGCTAAACATTATGCGCCAGGATTTGGCGGATACTGCCGGGCGGTGAGATGTGGGCCAATCAAGGGTGCGAATGGCCCGCGAGTAAAAATAGCTGCAAAACGCAGCAGAACTTCCCAGCAGTCCGGAACCTCACCACGGCCTTGCCTGGCAGCGTCGCTTTCACCCCCCCCCCCCCCCCCCTCTCTCTCTCCAAGATGAGCACTGCCGCCCCCCTGACCTGGCGGCCACTGGCCTGCTGCGTTCGAATGGCTTCGTCCCGGTCCATCCGTCGCTTTGCGTCCAGCTCGAGCGTGGCCTCGCTCGCCAAACCAGCCGTTCCTGTGACCTTTCGTATGTCTTTTTGTCCTCTTTGTCCTCTCTCTGTCCCTTGCTGACGTCGTGAAAGACTCCATCCCCACCAGTGACGGCCGCGTGCGCACTGCCTTTGCCGTCTATGGGCCACCACCACCACCGTCGGCAGCACCCGCTGCTACCTCGCCATCCGCACCACCACTACCACGGCCAGCATCTCTGCCCTCCGCTGCCGCTACCACCACCGCTACCACGGCTTCGAAAACACCCAAAGTCGACGTCCTGCGCGCCTACCACCAGCAGCAAATCGCCCTCTTGGACCCCACGGGCGCCCGCACCCACCTCTTCTCGCGCAAGAACCCGGACAGCGCCAAGCCCGGCGACGTCCTCCTCGTCACGCCCGCCAAAGCCGGCGGCGAGTCCTTTGCCGGCGTGTGTCTGTCTGTGCGCCGCGCCGGCATCGAGACCGCCATCCTGCTGCGCGGCCAGCTGGCCAAGACGGGCGTCGAGATGTGGTTCAAGGTCTACTCCCGCGCCGTCGCCGCCATCGACATCATCCAGCGCCGGCCCAAGCGCGCCCGCCGCGCCCGCCTCACCTACATGCGCCAGCCCAAGCACGACCGCGGCTCCGTCGACGACCTCGTCAAGGCCTGGCGCCGCAGCCGCAACGTCATGCGCACCCGCGGCGGCGGCGCAAAGGCCACCAAGCCTGCCTAGTAGCCGCAAAAGTACTACGTGCCATCATGTACCAATAAACAAGTCTTCCTCCTTGCTGCATCTAAACGGACGTGTGTATATACGACCGACGGCCATCCCGTCATTGTCTAAGCGTGAGCTATGTATGTATGAATCTTCCAAGTAGACTCTCCAACCCGCCAAAAAGAAAAAAAAGAGAAAAAAAAAATAGCATGATGCTGCCTGCTTGTTCGCCATGTCCTCCCGGAAATTGTGTCCTGTCCTCCCATGAATGAAATCTATAAAACCGCCTGGTCGGGTATACCTTTTGTGTGTGCGTACCGCTGAAAAAGATTCCAAAGAAAAAAAAGAGCACCCCAAACAAATATACCAGAAAATCAAAAGAGTGGTAATAACGAATAAAACAGGCCAGGATATCTCACCACCAGCATAGCCAGCGTGGCGACATCCCAGCAACGTAAATATTACTGGCGCAGCCTCCCGTTCAAGGCAGACGTCGTATCCACCCCCGTCGCGTGTGCCGTGTTCTCGTCCACTGCCAGATCGTCCGAGGATCGACGAGGCGGTGTCAGGGCAAGGGGGTTGTGCATGACAGCAGGGCCAGGATGCAGAAATTGCGAAATGATATTGCTGTTCACGCGGTCGATGCTTCGACTGGTCTGCCGGCCGCGGTTTGCGCTTGTTCCTCGGAGATTGCCTGTCTGCGTGGTGCGTATCGATGTTGTCGACGCACGTCGTGGTGCCGTCATCAGCAGCGGCCCAGCGTGGGCATCCGCGTCAGCCGACTCCTTTGCATTGAGCGACTCGCTTGGCAGAAGAATGGCTCGGTCGAGGCCGTAGGGCAGACCGCGGTGACGGCCGCGAATCATCATGGCAATGATCACCAGCTTGCCCACCACGCTGAACTGCGAGCACAGCGACTCGTTGCCGTTGCTGTAGCCGATGCTGAGGCCAACCGTCCCGTAAGCACTGACGACCTCGAACAAGACGGCAAACATCGACGTGCCGCCCTTCTGCAGCATGGTGCCCTCCGAGATGGTCAAGATGAAAAAGCCAATGGACAGGAACCACAAGTCGAAAGACAGCTGCCGCCTCAGATGGGCACCGACGTACTCGAGATCCGTCCCGTTGGCAGGCTCGTCCACGTCGGGATCGCTGTACACGCCCAGCGACTTCTCCTCGTACACATTGGTGCGGCGCACCGAGATGGCAATGGGGAAGACCGAGATGTACATCATGATCAGGTACGAAGCCTGCACAGCCGGGTGCATGGTCGAAAGGTTGACACACGAGAAGCCCGCCGTGCGCGTCGAGAAGGCCTGGAACAGGCCGTCCAGAACGCGGACGCCCGCGGGCAGATCGTTGATGGGGCCATTGCCAAGCTGCCAGCGGTGTGAGCACGATAAAGCAAAGAAAGGATGCGCGTCAGAGTACTTACATCGAGGATGATGAAGAACAGCAGGTCGATGCCGTTCAGAATGACCAGCAGCCAAAAAAGCCACCACGTGGCACCCGAGGGAAACAGCAGCGTGAAGCAGCGACGCGGATGATCCAGCAGAAATTTCAGCTCTTCAAAGGCGCCGCTGCCTCGCGGGGCCAGGATGGAAAAGACCCAGATCATGAACCGCAGCATGACGGGGAATCCCGTGTTTCCAATGACGATCAGGAAGCTCATCAGAAGCAGCGGGAAGACGGCCGTGTTGAACGAGTTCATGCTGTCGGGCGTCAGGGTGAAGCCGAGATCCATAAACGCCGAGTGCGAGGTGAAGAACCCCCACCACACGCGGCCCTCGCCGGCTGCGTCGACGACGGCGCCATACTTTTGGCTGCGGACGATCCATGGGAGCAGACAGACGACGCCGAGCAGCCAGAAGCCCCAAAAGTAGATGAACAGGACCACGCCGAGCGTCTTCAGCGACCGGTACTCGATGCCGCCCAGCTCTTCGCGCTGGTCATCCGACAGTCCGATAAAGGCAGAGTTGCGACCCAGAGTTGGCTGCCAGCTGAGGTAGGGCGCCGGGTCGCCATCGTCGCGCGAGAAGGCGGTCCGCACTCGCTTGAGGTTCAGGCGCTTGGACCAAGTGGTCGTTCGCTCAAACAGATTGCTGTCCCTGCGGCCGTGTTTCCGCTTCTTCTTCTTCTTGAGAAAGTCGGGCCATCGGAGGCCGAACGAGGCGAAGACGTTGGCAACCGCACGGGCATCCTCGCTGAAATCGTCGACGCGGGACGGCTTTTCCGGCTCTTGAATTGTGATCGCTTGCGCTCGGTTGACTTCGATGGCATCTGCGTCATCGTTTTCGTCGTCGGCTTCCGTATCTTCATCAATGCTGTTCATTCCATGGTGCGGGGCTTCGGGCAGAGGATCCGACCGTACAGACTCAGACGACCCTTTGCTGAACTTGCGCACACGAGCGGCAGGATCGTCCTCGTTCTCGTTCTCGTTCTCGTCCTCGACGTCGCCTTCGCGCCGGACCACTCTGCTTGGCAGAACGCCCCGCTCGGCATCCCGCGGGCCAGGAATGTGAAGAACTTCATCGTCGACCGGGTTCCGCTGGCGCTCCAGAATGGCAATGTGCTCTTCGTCTGTGAGTTGGGGAGGCAGTTTTACGGCGTCGTCCTCGACTCCGTCGCTGCGCTTGACAGTGGGAGCAAACTTGATTTCCGGCCTCCGAGTCTCGGCGGGTTCGTTGATCTGGACATGTGACCCGTTCCCATCGCCGTGACGGGCAGGTGAGCCATTGGCATCATTGCCGCCGTTGCTGACAACGGTCTCGTCTGTCCCAACAGTGCCGGCAGTGCCGGCAGTGTCATCTGCACCGGCAGCGCTGCGCCTCGGCAATGCTCCCTCAGTGGCGGATGGTGCGATGGGTCCCAAATAGGTGCCGTCGTTTGCAACTCGAGACGGGACACCGCTGTGCATGACAGTGATGTGGCGCCCATTTACTCCTCGCTCCAGCCGGGAGATATCCTCGGCGGCCTTGGCTTTGGACTTGGAGAGGGTGGACCGCCGCAAGCGAGCTTCATGAACGATGTTTTGAAAGCGCTTTTCAAACCAGTAGAGACGAAGGATGACGACGAAAGAGTTGATGGTGATAGGGTTCGACAGCGCAGCAAGCAGGTAAATAATGATCTGTTGAAAGAGCTGCAGTTTGTTGACGTCGACCGTGTTCAGCCCGGCTTGTGTGCTGCCGCCTGCAGCAAAAGCGAGAGCATCAATGTACCGTATCTTGTTATGTGCAGGAGCATAAAGCAGAACGGAGCCAAGAAGCGAGAGACCAATGATCCAAAAATCTGCATGATTAGCTACTGTCCCAAATGACTGGATGGCAGGCCAACTCACAATGAACAGAGATAAAGTTGAAGTGTGGATGTTTGGACACAAACGAAGGCCGAAGGGCCTTGATCTCGGACAGAACAATGTTCTTGAGCGTTTCCATCGTGCAATCCCAGTGTGATACAAAAATGGCGCAAAGAGCTTGGTATGTGGTTGTATGTCCAACTGGCAGATCCAACTGGCAAAGGGAAATAAGATATTGCTCAAGAGTCTCGAGCCAAACGGCATAAAGTTACGCACGTCCAGACGTTCTCGGCCAGATTCCGGTCCCGGCGTGGTTGATGCGTTTCCCAGGTGCGGATCGCGGGTGGAGAGACGTGTTCGGCCGGTCGGTGACAGTTGGCAGAGCCACTCCCCAATCTTTTTTCCTGGCTTGGATTGGACAGACGTGTCAGATGGCGGGCGGTACGTCGCAATGAGGAGGGTGAGAGTACCCGGGTTGGTGCGTAAGGAAAGCTGAGGGAAATTTCAGGGAGACACGCAAAAAGGTGAAAGTTGATATGCGACCAAATGGGTAGGTTGTCAAGGCAGTGGCGCAATGGCCGTTCAAGGAGCAAGGGCGACAAAGGCCAAAGCGCGTCGACGTTGGGTCTTTGCGATCTCCTGGTGTCTTGTGCTGACGGCACAAAACGTGGACGGCGATCGAGATGTTTCCACGCCCGTGGAAAGGCGTGTCTGACAGGAGGAGATGAGAGTAAGAGGGATCGGAGACTGGATGCGGAGCCACATAGGCGGCGCCTTGATTGTTAAATGAGGTTCATGGCGGATCACGATCAGAAAAGAAAGAGGGGTTTGGGGGAGAAAAGAGAAAGCCGGAATCTGAAATGCAGGCCAGTCGAGTTGGCAGTCTCGAGATCCTGCGCCGCTGAAAGACTCAAAAGAGCCTGACTGGCGGAAAAGCACAGAAGCGGTCGGGGGTGTGGTTGGACGTCAAAAGCGTGTGATGGCTGGGGGATGTGTCTGGGGAGATGTCTGGGTGAGGAGGAGGGAGAAAGGAGAGGAGAGAAAGAAAAGGCGAAAGGAGAAGAAAAGGCACGATAATACTAGCGCGATAGCGATTGGTGTCGATGTGGAGAGCTAATCGGACGGAATGGAAAGTGCGATGGAAAGAAGGATTACTAGGGGCCGCCGGTCATGTATTCTTTGAACTTGACGTGCTGACGTTGATTCACGTGACCAGGACCTTCCGGACGGCCATGCGCAATAAATCCACTTCCTGGACACGACGGAGCAACATCGATTGCTTCTCATCAAACGGTGTTTCCATGCCGAGCTGTACACGGTATTATGAGATGATGGGAGTGGACCCCCACCATGGATGCGCAGCCAGAACGTGATTTGGGTCTGCAAGTACGGAGTATCATTCAACGAATAGGGGATTGGTTCCCTCTCAGCAGCTAGGGTCGCTTGCCAAGACCTGCCGGTTCCGCTGTCCCGGTACGTCAACTGCTGCTAGTGTCAGGTTACGGATAATGCCCCCCGTCACCGCTTGTTGATCCAGAGCCCTACCAATTTTTGTGCCGATTGTTGACTTGTCGTGTGCAATTCGTCTTGTTACGGCTTTGATTGCCCAATATGAGACGGAGACGCCCCATAGGCAGCCCTAGGCCTGCTGTTACAGGGCTGCAGCGGAACAGATGCTACGTGTGCAACGGCACAGCTACTCGTATATACGAGTAGCATCCCTTGCGCGATGATATGTCATCGGCACGTTGCTATTTCATTTCGTTGGTCAGGCAGCGTGTTATTCTTCTGGGCAGCTCGTAAAGAGATGCTTTTACTGGCACATGTGTGTGTCCCGATTCGGCTAGTACGGTCCCACTTGCTTCTGTTGGCTGCACGAGTATTGAGGACAAGGCTGCAACCTGCTGCGGTCAGGCTGCATTGCAGCTGAAAACCGAGTAAGCACGTGGGGGAGAGAGGGAGGGGGGCTGCGGAGATGGAGCAGACGCAGTTTGAGGAGTCTGTGAGACTGCTCCTTCAGCCGCAGCTTTGGCGACCTGCACAAAAATGGCGGCACCGTCTGCGCAGACTCTCCTGCGAGCAACACCTTGCCGATATCATATGAGTGGCGGCTGTCGGAATGGCAGCGGCTGCCCATATCTGCACGGAGAGAGGCAGAGAGGCCGGGGAGGAGGAGGAGGAGGAGGAGGCCTGAGAGACAGCATGTGGGGCGAGAAAAAGGAAAGGAAAGATGGCCCGCAGACGCGCCTGATCCCGTGCAAGTTCTTTGCGGACGGAGTCTGCCGAAATGGCAAGCAGTGTACGTTTTTGCACGATGTCTCTGCCGACAACGACGAAAAAGACGCAGAAGAGGAAGAAGACGAGGGCGACGAAGAGGGCGACGAAGAGGGCGACGAAGAGGAGGCGGAAGAGGACAACGGGGCCCGACAGGTGTGGACGCGGAAGATGTGCGGCGCCATGGTGGCTTTTGGCGACGGCGCTGTCGTGGAGGACATCCTCTTTCCCAGCGACATGTGGGCAGTCCAGCTTGAGCGTCTGCCGCCGGGCGTAGGGCTGAGCTTTGTGCGCGAGCTGCTTGCCCGTCACCAGATCGCCATCGCCGGCCATCGCATCCGCGTGCAGCCATCGCCGCCCACTTCGACCGCCTACGGCACGGCCGCCATGTGGATCGGCAGCGCCTCGCTGGCCCACCAGATCTGCGCGCTGCCGGAGATGCAGCAGTACGGGGCGGCGACGATCAACGCTCCGCTTCCCGAGTCGGCCCACCACAACAGCCGCGCGGACTCCAAGACGGTGCGTCTGGCCTGGCAGGGCGTCACCAAGACGGCGAGGCTGATGTTTGCGAGCGCGGGTGCAGCCCGTCAGGCCGCCGCGTCGTTTGCCGGCGGGCGCGCTGTCGTCTTTGGCCAGCGTCCTGTCGTCGTTGTCCTCGCCGCCGCCCCCAGACAGGCCATCATGGACCTCGCAGGCATCCCTGCGAGCGCGACAGAGGACGACGTGCAGACGTGCCTCCCGGCCGCGCAGCGTCCCCTGCGCGTCCACTTGGGCGCGCCCGAGCTGGACGTGGACGACGCGCTGGTCAGCGCGTCCATCCTGTCGCTGCTGCAGCGGGCGGGTGCGCTCGAGGCGACCGAGATCCGATGGGAGGCGACCGAGAACCCGGGCCAGCGCATGCGCGGCCAGGCGCGGTTTCTGCACGAAGCAGCGGCTGCCCGGGCTGTCGACATGCTGAACGGCGTGCCGATCCCGGTCAACCCGCGGGACCAGCTCACGGTGCAGCTCGTCTACACGATCCGGTTTAAAGTGTCGGCGCGTGTCTACGAGGTCAGCTGGCCCGAGGTCGAGGGCCACATCCGCATCTGGAAGCGCCAGGGCCAGGCCTGCACCTGGTACCCGCCGGCGGAGGTGCCGGGCCAGCTGGGCGCCATCCAGCTCGAGGGCGTCGTGCGGGAGCACGTGGCGCACGCCAAGGCCATCCTCGAGGCCATATTCGCCGGCGACGTGGTCGTCAGCCAAGGCAAGACGCTGTGGCTGGCCGCGTTTGCCAAAAAGGGCCGCCTGCAGCAGGCGCTCAAGAAGCTGGAGCGCGAGCACAGCGTCGCCATCATCTGCGACAAGGCCAATGCCCAGCTGCGGCTCGTCGGCCCCCGGCCTCAGTGCATGGCCGCCCAGCACGCTCTCGTCAAGCTCGCGGCCCGCGAGCCATCACCTGCTGCTGCCGCCGCCCGGGCCATCCACCTCGATGACGACCAGCTGGCGTGGGCCATGCAGGGCGGCTTCCGCGCCGTGGCCGCGGCTCTCGGCATGGACGCGGTCACGCTGGACCGCGAGGCACGCCCGCCACAGATCCTCGTCTGGGGCGGCGAGGTGCCGTTTCGGACCGTGCAGGCCATCATCGAGGGCAGACGCACCACCACCACCCGCTCGGCCGGGTCGGCGGCTGCCGGCGAGATCTGCGCCATCTGCTGGACAGAAGCCGAAGACGCCGTGCGCACGCCCTGCGGCCATGTGTACTGCGCCGGCTGCTTCGAGGACCTCTGCCACAACGCCGTGGCCGCCGACTCCAGCAGCCCCGACGGCCACATTCGCTGCCGCGGCAGCGGCGACACCTGCCGCGCGCTGCTGCCGCTGGCCTTTCTGCAGGAGCACTTCCCCTCGGCCGCCCTGGAAGAGCTGCTCAAGATGGCCCTCCTGTCGCAGGCCGGGCGCCACCGCATGACGGTTCGCAACTGCCCGACGCCCAACTGCGCGCAGATCTACCGCGTGGTCGCGCCCGACGACAGCGAGACCAGCCCCGAGGCACGCCTGTTCACCTGCCCCATGTGCATGGTGCCCATCTGCCGCGCCTGCAACGTGCTGCACGAGGGCATGACCTGCGCCGAGCACCGCGACCTGGCCAACTACGAGACGAACCAGGCGCTCAAGGCGCGCCGCGGCATCAAGCCCTGCCCCCGATGCGGCATCGACATTGAGAAGGCGAGCGGCTGCAACCACTTCACCTGCCCCCAGTGCAGGACGCATTTCTGCTGGGTGTGTCTGCAGATGTTCCCGACGAGCGATCCCGTGTACCAGCACATGATACGCGTCCACGGCAGCATTGGCGTGGGCCAGTAGCGGATGTGACGGCTTGCTGTTTGGGGGGTGCAGTGTATAATGTGCGCTGTAAAGAATGCCCGATAGACAGTCTCCCTTTCACAAGAGCACATCCCAGACAACCCCCTATTTCTCGCCTGCGCCGCTGATTCTCTCGCCGTAACAGCGACTGAGTCTGGCTTCTTGGCTGGCTTCTTGGCATATCGATGTACAGGAGCATTGCCGAACGCGTAGCTTGCCCAGCATGGGCTGTTGCACCCGATTCATCTCAACCGGATCTTGTCATGTATCTGGCTGGAGACGTCCTTTTGTCGGAATTGGAAAACAGGATTACGCTTGGTCACCGGGTCTCTCGGGACCCTGTCTGAATGGAACGGCACGGGACTATCCGTGACGTGTTGTTCTCGTCATAGTATCCAACAGAAATTAAAAATAAAAATAAAAATAAAAAAGGAGACAAGCGTGGATACCAGATGATCATGAACACAGAACCAGCCACGGCACTACATCACACCGTCTTCCCACACTCAGCCGTCCATGCATGGCTGCGACGTCTGTGGAAATGTAGCCTGGACAGCTGCAAGATACCGGCTCCGGACAACCCGGACAGTGGCTCAGATATGAAGTGCTCGTACAGGGCCCGGCACAGCCACCTCGGTAATCACATTTTTGCAGCTCCATTTTTAATCCAATATCAGAGATACGTGTGCTCACCTCGCCGTATCTTGCAACAGCCCAAGGCAGCTGGGAAACCATACAGAATCGCCCTTTGTCGGCGTTGGGTCTCGTGGAGGCCTGACAACCCTAGACATTTATTGTCTTGACCCAACATGGTATTCTATTGAATGCCACACCGGGTGAGGTCCCTGGTGAGTTTTCTTGTAATCATATCGGAGTACTCGTAAGTATGATGTTTGAAAACGAAGCTCTTTGACAGCTGGAAAGACAAGCGATGATGCTTGGATGGCCTTGCTCCTCTACTGGAAGAACTTGCATAAGCAGCTGTGCGGTTATGGACTTTATACAATAAATCGAAGCCCCCGGATTTCAACACTTTGCCATGTTCGAATGGAAAACTATGTCAAAAGGGGTTTCGCCTCTGGTGGCGTCCAGAATCACAAATTATGATTAGTCACGATTCAACGGCTTAGAGAGACGCGTGCCCCGCCATACTGCTAAATGACTTTTTGATCCGCCAGCCAACATATCGGCGACGCAACCACCAGACCTCTCTTGCCAGCCGCGCCCCGTGTACGATACAAAGATGTGGTAGGTCCATCTTGGCCGTGTAGAACGCCGAGCGTGATGTGTCTGACACTGGCTCCCTCCCCCCTTTTTTCCTTGCAGCAAACACGTCCTCAACGCGCAAGTCTCCATTCGGTCGCCATGCTGTTCGTCTTCCCTTTCCCCTCCCCCCTCCTCACGGCTGACCGGCCAGGCCGCAAGTGGTTCGACTGCATCGAGTGCCACCGGGAGCAGGAGGACCACGAGCTGCAGCAGCAGTTTGAGATGACGTTTGCGTGCAAAAAGTGCAAAAAGTGCTTCCGCAAAGACGCGCGCGAGTTTGAGGAGTCGGACGAGTACTGCCCGCACTGCGACAACCACTTTGTCATTGACGCCGTCACGCCCAAGCCCGTGGTCTCCATCGAGAGCGAGGACGTCCGCGTCGACAGCCGCATGCTCAAGGACGACCGCGTGCGCACCCCGGCCCTGCGGCACATATTCGATCCAGACGTGGACGCGGACAAGCTGGGGTGAGAGAGCGAGGAAAAGGGCCAAAGCAGAGACGGGCAGAGACGAAAGACGGGTCGATGGACGTGCTACAAGATCTGATAAGAGCATCGCAAAGGCGTTTCATGATATTTTAGACTAGCAAAAAAACACACACGAGAGAGAGATCTACGAATACATGCCGGGCAGCCGCGGGACGACATGTCACAAGAGAGAGACCTGTCTGTGTTGTCCATGGCCGTGCCAGCTTCCCCCCCACTTCCGCACCGCCCGCCTACTCGTCGGCGTCGCCTTGCCCCCGCGTCAGGATGGCGGCGCTGCCGGTGCCCGGAGTCCGGCCAGTCTTCTTTTTGGCGGCCTCCTCCTGCTTCTCCTGCTCGATGCCCTTGACAAAGTTTTCAATGTCCTCGACGGGCAGCATCTCTATGAGCTTGCCGGGGGCCATGATGGCGATCTCAATGTTCTTGGCGCCGGTCTGGACGACCTCGAGCAGCGACTTGATGGCCAGCTGGATCGTCTGCTCGCGGTCCATGTTCTCCTTGTAGTTCCGCTCGAGGAACTCGCGGACGGTCTTGCTGGACCGGCCAATGGCATTGGCGCGCCTGGGCAGTTAGCATATCTCGATGTTGCCTGTCCATTCCGGGAGAGAAGAACCTACCACGCCGAGTAGATGCCGGATGGTTCCGTCTGGTAGAGGCGCGGCACGGTGCTGCCCTTGTCAAAGCCGATAATGAGGGTGCTGATGCCAAAGGGCCGCACGCCGCCGCTCTGGGTGTATCGCTGCTGCACGCCGGCGACGTACTTGGTGATGTACTCGATGGTGACCGGGTCCTCGACGGTGAGGCGGTGGGACTGGGCCTCTAACCGGGCCTTGTCGAGCAAGATGCGGGCATCCGCGTTGAGGCCGGCAAAGGCCAGGCAGGCGTGGGTGTCGAGCAGGCCAATCTTGGACGGCGTGATGCGGGTGTCCTGCAGCTTCATGGCCGAGCGCTTCTCGCAGCCCAGCACGACGACATCGCTGCCCTTGACGCCGACAGCACATGTTCCTGAAATGTCAGCATTCATCCTTGCAACCCCCCCTCTCCCCCTCCTTACCTCTCTTCACGGCTTCGCCGGCGTACTCGACTTGGAAGACGTGTCCATCGGGACTGGCGAGGTTAGCTGGTGGGACACGGGCAAATGCGCACGCTGTAGGAGCGGCACGAACCTGAAGACTGCGCGCAGAAAGAACAGTTAGCACACAATCAGAACAGCACCGCAGAACACGAATCTGCGCAGGCAAACGTACCCGAAAGAGCTCTGTCGTATCCCGAAGCCATGGTTGGTGGAGATGGAGGTGGAGGTGGTCGAGAGGAAGGGGGTAAACACGGGAGAACAAAAGCGCCAGCCGAACAAGTCTACAGTCGGAGGCGACCACTGAAGGAACCGTGATGCAGCTTCGAGGACGGGGATGGTGGCGGCGGGAGTGCAAGAAAGCTCGGTCGACGTCTGGTTGCGCGTTTGGGACCAGAGTTGCCTCCAAACCGCCCAGTAGGCTCCAAAAGCTCTGACGAAGCTGGGGGGTAGCAAGAGCTCCAGCTCTCATTGGCCAGAGTGGACCCACCATGGACGGGATCACACCAAATCACGTGCTACTTTTTTTTTTCTAGCATTCGTAAAGAAAGCCTCTCTTTGGTGGCGCCGAGAGACGGAGCAGACACGCATATAAACGGGCCCGGAGCGGTTGAATTTTGGTGTGGGCAGTTTTTCGTGATCACACCTTCTGGCTTGCTCTCCCCAAAATACCGCAATGGCATCGAGGACACGGCTTGTCTCTGTGCTGCGGCGGGTCTCTGCACCAGCCAGAGGGCCATTAAGAGGGCCAGCAGCCACAGCAGCGGCGCGGCGGATACCTGCTCGCTGGCTGGCGACGACGGCAGCGCGGCGGTGGCGGGCGTCGGAGGCGCGGCGCGGGGCAGAGATTACGTACACGACGGACAAGTATCCGGCGCTGCAGCGGGACGAGCGGTTTGCGCGGGTGACGGCAGAGCACGTGGCCTTTTTCAAGGCGCTGCTGGGGCCGAGCGGGGTGATTGACGCGGTGACGGAGCCGGCGGCGCAGGACGATGTGGAGCCGTTCAACGGGGATTGGATGCGCAAGTTCCGGGGCCACGGGCAGCTGGTGCTGCGGCCGGGGTCGACGGAGGAGGTGAGCAAGGTGCTGGCGTACTGCAACGAGCAGCGGCTGGCGGTGGTGCCGCAGGGGGGCAACACGGGGCTGGTGGGGGGCTCGGTGCCGGTGTTTGACGAGATCGTCGTCAGCCTGGGGCGGCTGCAGCGGATCCGGTCGTTTGACGAGGTCAGCGGCACGCTGGTGGCGGACGCGGGCTGCGTGCTGGAGGCGGTGGACGGGTACCTGGCCGAGCGCGGGTACCTGTTCCCGCTGGACCTGGGGGCCAAGGGCTCGTGCCAGATCGGCGGCAACGTGTCGACCAACGCCGGCGGGCTGCGGCTGCTGCGCTACGGCAGCCTGCACGGCAGCGTGCTGGGCGTGGAGGCGGTGCTGCCCGACGGCACCGTCGTCGACGACCTCGGCAAGCTGCGCAAGAACAACACCGGCTACGACCTCAAGCAGCTCTTCATCGGCGCCGAGGGCACGCTGGGCATCGTCACGGCCGTCTCGGTGCAGTGCCCGCAGCGGCCCGCCGCCGTCAACGTGGCCTTTCTGGGCCTGCCGTCGTACGAGCAGGCCCAGCTCGCCTTCCGCGCCGCCAAGGGCCAGCTGTCCGAGATCCTGTCGGCCTTTGAGCTCATGGACGGCGGCAGCCAGGCCATTGTGCGCGCGGTGCGGCCCGACCAGCGGCGGCCGCTCGAGGGCGACCACGCCTTTTACTGCCTCATCGAGACCAGCGGCTCCAACGCCGAGCACGACACGGCCAAGCTCGAGGCCTTTCTCGAGGACGTCATGGAGCGCGGCATCGTCGAGGACGGCGTGCTGGCCCAGGACGAGACCCAGGTCCAGGCCCTGTGGGCCTGGCGCGAGGGCATCACCGAGTGCCTCGGCCACCTGGGCGGCGTCTACAAGTACGACCTGTCCATCCCCCTGCCCGAGCTCTACCAGCTCGTCGACGACACGCGCGCGCGCCTCGCGGCCGCCGGGCTCATCGGCGACACGGACGCGCACCCGGCCGCGCAGGTCGTCGGCTACGGCCACATGGGCGACTCCAACCTCCACCTCAACATTTCCGTGCGCCGCTACGACGCCGAGCTCGAGCAGGCGCTCGAGCCCTTTGTCTACGAGTGGGTGGCCCAGCGCCAGGGCAGCATCAGCGCCGAGCACGGCTTGGGCCTGGCGAAGAAGAAGTACATTGGCTACAGCCGCAACCCGACCATGGTTGGCCTGATGAAGCAGATCAAGAACACCTACGACCCGGTGAGTGGACCTTTGTCTCGGGGAATTGTCCTTCTCGTCTCGTTTCGTCTCGTCCCGTCTTGTTGCTAACCGCGCTAGAATGGCATCATGAACCCGTACAAGTACATCTGAGCGATGTCGCAGCGCAAGGGAAAATAGCATACGGTACTCCGTATAGAGAATAAAAGCAAAAAAAAAAAAAAAGAAAGAAAGTCGCAATGCGCGCTGGAATGTCGTGCCATTTCGAGGTGCTGAAATGCGTTGTCAGTGCTAGCTGGACCGAACAAGATTGCCCAACCCACCGGCGACCATCTGTTGGAAGAAGAAAAGAAAGAAAGCGCAGCGTGTGCACGCGCAGGGAGCGGAGCAGGGAGCAGGTCAGGTCAGGCCACGGGAGGGGAGGAGACGGAGGACGGCGAGCGCTAATATAGCAACACGCTTACCAAGAAGACGACAGGATACATAAGCGCGAATAAGCACCGGAGAGGGCGGTCGTGCCAAGTCCCCAGGACCAGCCGTTCTGTGCATGCTGAGCAAGACGAACGTTCTCAAGGAGGGGGCGAGTCCGACTGCGACGGTCTTGTCACATTCATTAAGCGAAGGAAAAAAAACGAGAGCAGGCCGACGCGGCACTTCGCGTTCTTCGGGTTGCTCGTGGACCTGTCACCAGATGGGTTGTCTCATTTATGTACTTTGTTACATGTAGGAGCTGACATTAGACCGGCCAGGTGCGGAATTGAGCAGCGAGGCGAAAGAAAGCCGGGTGGTCGCAGAAAAAAGAAATGCACACAAGCCCTGGCCGAATTTGCTTTCTTTTTCGCGGAAAGCCGACCCAACAGCCGGCCCCTTTGGAGTATGCCCGAGAAACCCTCCCCTCCCTCCCAAGACAGCAGTCATCATGTAAGATACATCGTCGCGGCGCATTCCACCGAGAATGGGTGTTTGCAATCTGACAGCACCAGACGAAAAATAAAAATAAAAATAAAAATAAAAAATAAAAAAAGAAGGACGATTACGCCTATTAGATTAGAGAAGATTTGTTGGCCAATAGCGTGCCACAGCCCTATAAGGAAAAATAATTGTCTAAGAGCGAAATTGCGCAAGCCAGCCAATCAGCGGCCAAAGCTGGGGTGCGGACACGTTCCCAGGTCGCCGTTTCCTCGGCAAGTGGAATATTATGGGGCCTGGTGGGAGAGCTAGACAATACTATGTAGACGTCTCCTCTGACTTACACCGCACACCTACCCATCTCCCTCCCTCCCTCCTCCCCACCCCTTGGCGGCTGCAGCCCTATGGCCACGACAACCTGCAGCTGGAATCGTAAGACCCCCCCTGTCCCGTCTTTGTTCTTTTTTTTCTACGACCTAGGGAGCTCTACCGTGTCTTGTATTCAGCTCTTCTCTTCTCCCGTCTTCTCTCGTCTTCTCTCGTTTTCTCTTATCTTGTCCTGCTCTTTTCGCACTGAATTTCTGTTCATCTCCCCGGTCTCAGCTCGCGGGCCTAGTCTCGGGTCTAATCTGATCTCACCTCGTGCATTCCGTAGTTCCGCGTTGAGGGGGGGGTCCTTCTCGGCCTTGCTCGGCCTTGCCCCAGCGCCACATCGACACTAGGGCGTGCCAGACCGTTGGTTTCACCCTTGTCAGCCTACTACATACATTGTAGTATTAGCACTCTCTCTCTCTGTGCCCACGCAAAAAAGCAGGCTTAAGGGGGGTCAGGGGCCAATGCCAACCCTACCCAATCATCGTGTCGAGACTCGTCTTCCCAGATGCTCGGTCTGATTGCAACGGTCAGCTTGCGTCAGACGGATAATGCTAGAAGCAGGGCCAGGGATTTCTTCGTCTGCCCACAAATGCTATTACAGGCTGTTTCTTGATACCCCATCAGGCAGGCCTCTTGTTCTCTCTCTCTCTCTCTGCCTTGCCCTGCTCACTGTATATCACGTATGGCTAGGCTGGGAGGGGAGGCGGGTGGCGGCCCACCGCCTCCACATCACTCGGCCGGGGAGGCAGCTGGGTTGGCCCCATCAGTCTGGCTGAATGCTTCGAGAAGCTCTCTAGACCGCGGACATGGCCGCCCTCTCTCGTGCAGTCCGTCATCTTCTAGGGGATGGCGCTCGCCGACATGGACACGGGACTGTCTCCCCGTCTGTGCCTCACCTGCACAGCCATCATACACCTTATTTTTTTTAAAAGATCCAGAAAGCATGCCGTGCTCTTGCCCGGTCTGGCTAGTCTTCTACGTCCGTATAGCGTTGACCGAACTTCCACTGCCAGAAATGGGAAATGCCGGGTGGCAACCGTTGCCAGATATTCACCTAGATCCAACAACTGACACCTCTGAGACGGGGTTCTGACTTTATTTCTTTTTTTTCGTGTCTGTATTCTCGCGACTTGAAGTTCATGCACGCCCCCCGCCCCCCTCCCTTTCCTTCCCCTTAGTCTCCCATCTCTAGTCCCCCCTTTTTGGCTCCCGTCCCACCCATTCCTGCAGGGTCAGATTAACAAGCAAGCCATTGCAAGGCTCAGAAACATAGCCAGCAGCGCGGATAGGAGGGATCCTACCATCGGGGGGGGGGATTGGATGCCGGACACGTTGTACTTGCACATCCAGTTGAAAGGGTCGATTGTACATGTTATTTTCCGGCTTGCCTCCCTACCCTTGTCACACCTTCATTCTGGGTTCGTTGTTCTTTCCTGCTCGTCGTCTCCACGATCTTTTAACGTGCCAAGACATTTCTCTCTCCCTGCCCATGTGCATTCTGCATCGTTTCTCCTCTGCCGATATATATTAGCCCTGTACTTGCCGCCCCCCCCTCCCCCTTTTTTGGGGGGCCTCTTTTTGTTAAATCCACCTTCTCCGGTCGTCTCCTACTCTTGGCAGGAAAAGAAAGCAGTGAGTCTGCAAAGTTGAAAAAAGTTGAGGAATCAGAGTCGATGCGAGCACATTGTGGCCCGCTCTGGATCTAAAGAAACACCTCCTTTCGTCCCTCCCCCCCTCCCTTCGTCCCCAGCTGGCATTCCACATACGGCCCCAAGAGAAAAGAGACGAGCCCCCAATATTCAGCAGCCTCAGACGGCTGTTTCCGTGTCCACTGGCAGATCAGGCACGATGGTTGGCGTGCCCGGAAAGTTCAAAGGCTGCGAGACCTGCAGGCTGCGGAGAGTCAAGGTGTGTCTTTGATCGGTCTTTCCCCTTTTGGTGATGTCTCCGTTTCATTTCTGACCCCAGTGGCCAGTGCGACAACGCGCGGCCGCTTTGCAAAAAGTGCCAGGACACCGGCCGCGAGTGTGCCGGGTACGAGCGCGAGACGGTGTTTATCATTGGCACGATCGAGGACGGCGGCCGCTGCTCGTCGCACCCGCCGCGGGTGATCAAGGGGAAGAAGGGCACCAAAGCGGCCTCCAGCGCCAGCAGCAGCGCCAGCAGCACCAGCAATAGCAAGCCGTCGTCCAAGCCGTCGTCCAAGCCGTCGTCGACGTCCAAAGTAGGATCACTCCCCTCGCCCGCCTTGTCTTCCTCGTCTTCCCCGTCCCAGATCAGCATCCAGCCACCGGTGACCGAGAATGTCTTCACCAGCGACTTCCATGCCAGCAGCCTGTCCCACAACAACTTTGATCTGCAGCAGCTGCAGCCGCTGCAGCCAGCCTGGGACAACAGCGTGGCCGTGTCGAGCGGCGGCGTGGTCTACCAGGCGCAGATCATCAGCCTGCGGACGCAGCTGCGCAGGGTCGTCCGCCAGATGGACCCAGGCTGGTTCGGCAGCGGCACGCAGCAGAGCTTCTCTCTGTCGCCCTTCCCGTCGTGCGCGGTGGACGATGCCCAGCCACCTGCCAAGGACGCGGAATTTCAGATGCCTGCGCAGTGTTTGGTAAACCTGGGCCCCGTCGAAGCACCCGGAGTGGCTCCGCGGGCCATTCTGCTGTTTCTCTACGAGGTAGGCAGCTCATGGAATGCGCGAATGAAAGCAAGAGGACACCGCTCACAGATAGCACAACTTCTCCCTCCTCACAAGTGCATTCCCGCCGTGGAAGGATCCAGACGCGCAGAACAGCAGCATCCGGAAGTATGGGCCGAGACAGTTTACCGCTTTCCCAGACCATCACCTTTTTGCCCGGGTATATCGACCGACCGCGGTATGTCTCTCCTAGCACTGAAATGGACAAGGGGGGGGTAAATGAAAAACAAAAAATAAAGAAAAGAAAAGAAAAAATAAAAAAGGGGGGAAAGGGAAGAGGGAAAAGGGGGAGAGAAAGTCGTCTCCCTTCGCCAAACAGGCAGCTGACTCTCTAGATCTTCACGGCTGTGCTCAATCGCAAAAGCACGTTCCTGTCCGATCCCGAGTGGGTCACGGTGCCGTGGGAGCGACATCCCAAGGCCAACATCGACCGGCTGCTAGACCTCATCGTGCGACTGCCGGCGATCCTGTCCCGGGCGGACGACGTTGCGATGCACGACCCGACGCTGGTGCGACGGCTGCTGGCGCAGGAGCTGCTGGCCGGCTGCCTGAGCTTGGAGGAGAGCCTGGAGGAATGGCTGGCCCATCTTTCGGGAGACGACGGCGGGGTCGAAAGAGGAGGAGGAGGAGGAGGAACTGGGGGAGCCGGAGGTGCTGGGGGAACCGGAGGAGCCGGCCGACCGCTGGCCGGGCAGTTCTATTGGATCGAGGATCCCGAGGCGTCAGAGGCGCAGATCCCGTTTGCCGACACGTTTGCCTTCCGCGACGCCGTGGCGGCGCTCATGTTTGTCTACTACTGGACGGCGCTCATGCTGCTGTACCCGTGCATCGAGTGCCTGCACACGGCCGTCTTCCAGCCGCTGCTCGACGCGTTTCCGCCCGTGTTCCCCAACCTGCCCGCCCGCCTCGACGTCGTGGACCCGCACCAGTACGGCGAGAAGGAGGTGCGCGAGCTGGCCGCCAACGTCTGCCGCAGCCTCGACTTTGCCCTGGCCACCACCGTGCAGCCCGACCTGCTGCTGGCGCCCCTGATCGCCGTCGAGTCCTACTATTCCGCCCTCAACGCCGCCTCGGGCGACGGCGCCTTGGAGATGTTGTGGTGCAATGCCTTCCGCAGCCGTCTGGCGGCCAAGAGCCAGGAGCTGGCCGGGGCGGTGCAGAGCCGGCGCTGGGTGGACGCAGCGCAGTTCTAGACATGTAGCTGACAGGGCCGGACAATGGCGAGGCGATGGGCGGTCTATGACGAGGTGGCGATGACGGATATCGGGTGTTTGTGCCATATGGCTCGCAAGCGTGGGCGAGCCGTTTTCACATGTGCGCATGCATTGTTGCCACAGTTGATCATGCCGCCATCAATTTTTTCTCTCTGGCAGCACAACTAGCAGCACAAACCTGGATTTTTCTTTTTTTGTGTTTCTGTGCGTTCTTTTGGTTCGTCATCGACCATTTTTGGTTCCCCGACTGTCATCACCAACTCATCGCATCGAAGATCCATTTGTATCACCACCAACGAAACCAAAAAAAAAAAAAGATAAAAAAGGGAAAAAGAATTTTTTTTTTAAAACTCACCAGAAACCCTAATAATTTTGGTTTGCCATGTTACAGGTGGCAATGGACGGTGGAGAGGTGGCCATGCCCCTGTCTTCCCAGACGCCGACATTCGAAAATGGACCAGCGAACAAGCAGAGCAAACGCAGCCGCATCGCGGCAGCCCTGTCATTCATAAACTTGTCAGCAGCAGAGCTGGTGCCCCAGAGGTACAGGAAAACAAAAGGATTGACAGTGCTCAGGACATTTGTGCCAGAGCCGCCATCGCCCCGACCGCCACCTCTGATCCTCATCAACGGCCTTCCCGGCATGGGCAAATCCACGATTGCGCACGAGTTGGGGAAGCTGCTTACCGAGCCAGTGATGCCATGCCCGAAAGAGGATGTGTGGCTGGGGGGGAAGGAAAAGAAGGACTCGGGCAAGAACAAGCAGCCCGCAGTGATCGTACCCCCGCTGTATCCCTTTCCGGCAGTCGAGACCCACGGCAATGGCAGCGTGGTGGTTCTCAACATGAGCGACATCCGCAGCGGGCAGGAGCAGAAGGAGCGGGCCACGAAGAATGGCAAGGACAGCGGAAGGAGCGAGGAGACCAGCACGAGCGCCAGCATCCAGAGCAGCTTAGTCTGGACCTGGCCCAACGCTTTGATCTATGCCGGTGCCAACAGCGGCAACAGCAGCAATGACGACGACAACGACGGCGACAACGACGACGAGGGACGCGGAGACATTGTGAGCGGCCGTCGGCCCTACCAAGCGCCATCCCCGCGCGTCCAGGCCATCTTTGACCACGTCCTCAAGAAAGAAACGCTCGGCCGCCTCGTGATCGTCACCGACACCCTCTACCACGGCGATGCCAGCGGCTTTGCCGCGTACGAAAACGTCCCCAGAGCCTGCGGCCGCCCCCTTGTCACCGTCGGCCTCAGCTGCGCCCCCGGCGAGCACATTGCCCGCCTCGGCCACCGCGCGGCCACCGCCACCGCCTTTCACCGCGCGCAGGCGGAGGCCGAGCAGCGGCCCGGCCCGACGCCGCTCTCGGCTGCCGAGCACCAGCGCATGCGGGACGCCGTCTGGGCGATGCACGACGTCGGCAGCGCCACCGAGCGGCGGCCGTACCGCTTCTGCGCCCTGCCGAAGCGGCGCATGCGGCCGAGCCACCAGCAGAGAGCGGTGCAGAACCATTTTTGGCGGCGCAACAGAAGCAGCAGCAGCGGCAGCGGCAGCGGCAGCGACGGCAACAGAAACAGCAGCAGCAGCAACAGAAGCCCCATGGAAGGACCCTCCACGCCGACGCTGATGGCCGCGCCGCTGGACGTCACGGACCTGACGGCGCGCGAAGCCGCCGAGTGCATCCTCAGGTACGCCTGCGAGGTCGGTGCCTTTGGGGATCCGGCTGCCGAGAAGCGGGCTGCCGAGAAGGAGGCTGCCGAGAAGCGCGTCAAGGATATGGAAGCAGAGAAGATGGGAAAGAATGACTACCTGGGAAAGCTCCGCCGTGAGTGGCAAAAGTGGCTTCATGGTGGCCCCTGATTTTGATTTTTGGGGCTGAGACGGAGAGGCTCTTTTGAATATGCCGGAAAGAGGTCGCCTCCACGACCAGTGCACTGCTGCACCTAAAAAGCACAGGACCATATATTGGCCATTCTCTCAGAATCCCAAGTATACCGCGTGCTTGGATCCACGTGCCTTTCGGAATGGCCGTCGCGAGGCTCTGCGAGACGGCAGGTCCTGTACTAGCATATAGAAAAAGGCATGGCGAGCTTGATTCTGGCTTTCGCCACATCACGGCGGTGGCAGTCCTGCCAAGTTGACATGCACTTGTATGCTTTGTTGGACAGAAAAGGGGCGGTGCGTCATGATCGCTGCGAATGGCCTGCGCCTCGCCGGCTGACACAAAGGCCAGGCCTGGTGGAGAAGAGCAGACTGCCCCCCCAAGAGATCGATCTTTGCAGAAATGCTCCGCAGTGTTTTTTTCCGCATGGGGTGACGACGTTTTTGTTTCATGCAAGCCCTTTGACCACTAGTCGCTTTCGTACGAGACTTTCTCTTTTTCATCCTACCTTTTGTCTCATCCCCTGTCGGACCCAGACTTACCCCAGGCTTGCCCAGGCTTCATGCATGAACGACCCGTGGCTGGGTAAAACAGTGCGACGCCACCAAGCCGCACCAGTGGGAGATATAGGGGGGGAGGGCGACGATCGAAGTGCTTGTTGGCTTGCCGAGCGCTTCCTGATCCCAGGACGACTCGGCCGTTGCGCGCGGCCTGACCAGGACCCAGGCTCCCTCCCATTGGTTCATTGGTCGTTGGCCCATTATGCAACAGCCGGGTTTCCTTGTTTAGCCATACTTTGCACCTTGCCTCTCTGCCTGCAAGCCAGGCCGATTGATCGCAGGGTGGACGAGGTCCACCTCATGCATAGAGCGCTGCGGTCACTCCCCCCCACTCCCCCCCTCCCTTGCGAGGTCGAATGATGATGGCCGAGGGCAGCCCACTTCTTGGCCGCGAGGCAAGACCAGACGGACAAGGGATGAGCAGGCTGATTAGCAGGCCGTTCCATGGGCGGGTTGATGAGCGACGACGCGTTTCAGGTCGTCCTGGTGTGCCTGGTGTGCTTGATGTGCCTGCGCCGTATATATGAGAGAGTTGGCGAAACGAGTTTCGTCTGGATAGACGCTTCGGAAGATTCATTTCTTCTTCATATTTCTTCTTCATTGTCAATCCTTCTTTTTCTTTTCTTTTTTTTTTTTTTCCCCCTCACGAATGCGTGTAATCTCGATAGCACGCTATATTTAACCACCAAACCGCCTAGCCGTCGATAAGTCCGAGGGGAACCAACCCCGCCAACGCCCCCCCAAATGGCTGCTAATCCCATGCCCCTGGCGGGCCCTGTCGCCACCAGCCTGCCCGGCAACGCTGGCGCTGCGGACGCTAAAGAAGCCTTTCCGGAGCTTTGTTTACAAGAGCCTGACCATCATCACCAAGCGCCCGACTGCCTCCTTCACCCCAGCGCCCAGAGCTTCCCGTCCTCGCACCCGCCACCTTTTCTAGCGAAACTCGACAGCTTCCAGAACCGCCCGCCGTCGGTGTCGCTCCAATCCTCGTACGCCGAGTCCACCCACAGCTTCAGCGACCGGGACACCGACTTTGACTCGCGGCGGGATTCCATCCTCAGCGCAGCGTCCTCGCTGTACTCGGCGTCGTCTGCGTCCTCGTGGTCTCCGGCACACGTCTACGCAGCTGCCACTGCCACTGCTTCCGCCACTGCTGCTACCGCCGCCGCCGCTCAGTCGTGCCAGCCCACACCGCCTCTGACCCGCAGCCGCCGAGACGCCAAGCAGCTGCATGCTGCCCGGGTCCAGCGGTCCGCCTCAACCAGCCTCGTCCGGGGGAGCGAGAGGGAGCCCGACAAGGAGAGGGACCGAGAGCCGGCCCGCGAGAAAGAAGACTGGGACTGGACCGCCCGCCGCGCCAGCAGCACCAGCTCGTCGCCGCCGTCTGTGCCGGAGAACGCCACCGCCTCCGATTCGTCATCTTTGCAGCAGCAGCAGCAGCAGGGCGGCCTCACCAGAATGGCCTTTGCCGAGCAGCAGCGGTGGATCAAGGTGCAGGAGAAGACGTTTACCAAATGGCTCAACGCCAAGCTGCAGGAGCGGCAGCTCGAGGTCAAGGACCTCGTCAGCGACCTCAGCGACGGCGTGATGCTGATCCACCTGCTGGAGTGCCTGTCGAGCGAGTCGCTGGGCCGGTACGCGGCCAAGCCCAAGATGCGGGTGCAGCGGTTTGAGAACGCCAACCTGGCGCTGGACTTTATCAAGTCGCGCGGCATCCAGATGACCAACATTGGCGCCGAGGACGTCGTGGACGGCAACCGCAAGATCATCCTCGGCCTCATCTGGACGCTCATTCTGCGCTTCACCATCAGCGACATCCACGAGGAGGGCATGTCGGCCAAGGAGGGCCTGCTGCTGTGGTGCCAGCGCAAGACGGCCTGCTACGACGAGATCGAGGTGCGCGACTTCAGCGCCAGCTGGAACGACGGCCTCGCCTTTTGCGCCCTGCTCGACATCCACCGCCCCGACCTGATCGACTACGACGCCCTGGACAAGAACGACCACCGCGGCAACATGCAGCTGGCCTTTGACCTCGCCCACCGCGAGATCGGCATCCCCAAGCTGCTCGACGTCGAGGACGTCTGCGACGTCGCCAAGCCCGACGAGCGCAGTCTCATGACCTACATCGCCTACTGGTTCCACGCCTTCTCCCAGATGGAAAAGGTCGAGAATGCCGGCCGCCGCGTCGAAAAGTTTGTCAACAACATGCAGGGTGCCTGGGAGATGCAGAGCGCCTACGAGCGCCGCATGGCCGAGCTGCTGCGCCAGGTCGGCGCCCAGGTCGACGCCTGGCGCGCTGCCACCTTTGCCGGCACCTATGTCGACGCCAAGGCCCAGGCCGCCGCCTTTGCCTCGTACAAGCGCGGCCAGAAGCGCGCCTGGGTCGCCGAGAAGAGCGAGCTTGCCACCCTGCTCGGCAACATCAAGACCAAGCTGGGCACCTACCGCCTGCGGCCCTACGACCCGCCCGCCGAGTTGTCCCTCGAGGTCATGGACCGCGAGTGGGCGGCTCTGACCACGGCCGAGATGAGTCGGGGGCAGTTGATCAATGAGACGATTCGGGAGTGAGTTTTTTTTTCTTTTTTTTTCTTCCTTCCTTCCTCCTTCCTTCATTCTCATCACGTGACTAACCGACAGCATCAAAAACGCCCTCCGCAAGTCCTTTGCCGACAAGGCCAACGACTTTGCCATGGCCCTCAATACCGTCCAGCTGGCCATCTCGGGCCTCGAGGGCGACGTCGAGGACCAGCTGCACCACGTGCGCAAGCTGTCGGACAACCTGCCGCCGCTGGACGCGTACCTAGCCACGATCGAGGCCGTGGACGCGCAGTGCGAGGAGGCCAACATTGAGGAGAACGACTTTACGACGTACACGTACGACGAGCTGTGCTACGAGCTGGGCCTGGCCAAGGCGAGCGTGTCCAAGAAGCTCGTCTTCTTGGAGAACCAGATGGTGGCCCGCAGCATGACCAACCTGACGCCCATCCAGCTCGAGGAGTTTGAGTCTGTCTTCCGCCACTTTGACCGCGACGACAGCAACGCGCTGCAGGAGCTCGAGTTCTCGGCGGCGCTGGCGTCGCTGGGGCTCGTCTTCTCCGAGGACGAGATGCACGACTACTTTGTCGAGGCCGCCAGCACCACCACCGACGCCGGCCTCACCCTGCACACCGGCCGCGTCTCCTTTGAGCAGTTTATCCGCTTCATGGTCGACGTCACCGAGGACCAGAACACGGCCGAGCAGGTCTTCCAGTCCTTCCGCGAGGTCGCCGACGGCAAGCCCTACGTCACCGAGATGGACCTGCGCCACTCCCTCGTTCCCGACGAGGTCATTGACCGCCTCGTCGCCATGATGCCCCCCCACGCCGGCCCCGACCTCGCCGAGGACCGCGGCGCCCCCCAGTACGACTACATCTCCTTTATGGACAAGCTCATGGCCGATGTCGACGACCCCCGCCTCGCCTCCGCCTCCCGCTCTCCCTCCTCCTCCCCCATCCCCAACGGCAGCCCGCGCCGGAATGGTCATTAGTCCTTCTCTCTCTCTCTCTCTCTTCTCCTTTCTCCCTTTCTCATGTTGCCCTTTTCCACCCCATTCTTCTTCATACCCCTTCTCGTATATATTCTCGTCACCTTCTGGGCACGGTTGGATAAAAGGAGTCCTCCGACTTATGTTTTTTTCTTCTTCTCTTATGCTTTTCTCTCACGCGCGATATACATGCACACTGGCGAGCAACGGCTTATTGGGGGTTTCACAATGTCTTTTTTTGCTTTCGCTCCTGTCCGGGACAGATCGATCGCCCTCTGGATTAGGGAGGGGGGGGACTGACATCCTTTTCTACCTCTGCTTCTTCTGGCTCGCTTCTCCGTCATTTATTCGGCTTCTTTTTGTCATCATCGGTAGATTAAAATGCACGCCAAAAAACGGAAAACCTATTTAAAAACAATACCCGTCCATCGCTTCCCTTCTTTCGCTGCCGTAGTGATCTGATCTGAGTGTCTAATATGTAGCTTGCTTTAATGCTGGTGAACAATATGCTTGGCCAATAATGAACCTGAAATCCCAAACCGAACTCTGCACCATGTTTATCAGGAAAATACCAAAGGAAAAAAAGGAAAAAAAGGAAAAGAAAAAAAAAAACGATTGCCACGTTCACCATTACCACCGCCACCACCACCACTACTCCTTAAACGCGCCCATATCCTTGAGCGCATTTGCCAACCGCCGATAGTCACGCAGCAGCTCCATGACCTCACTGATCCGCAGATCAGCCGGATTGTGCAGTTCCATGAACCGCTTCATGGGCGGCGCCACCTGCGGCTTCGGCGGCAGCGCAGCGGCAATGTCGGGGAAGGCCTGGGGGAACGGTTGTCAGTCAAAGCATGCCATTGTATCCGCGACAGAAAATCAAACTCACCGTTGCCAGATCGCCGCCGTCGGCCGTCGCTGCAGCCGGAGGGGGGGGAACCGGGGCCGGCGTCGACGCCCGTCCAAATCCGCGGAAGCTGCCAATGCTCGACAGACGCGACATGGGGTTGAGCGAGTTGCCGAGGTTGCGCATCGAGTCGATCAACGCCGGGTTGCCCGCCGCGGCACCGCTCGCCGCAGCTGCTGTCGACGATGACGCCGCCGCCGTGCTGCTCGTCGTGCTGGCCCCGTCTTCGTCCGCAAACGCCACCCGCCGCGAGCTCGCTGCACTGCGCGAGCTGTCTGCGCTATGGTCCCGCGAAGGCTTCCGCCCGGCCAACATGGCCAACATCCGGTCGTCCTTTCCGGCGGTCAGCCGCCGATGCTGCTGCTGCTGCTGCTGCCGCTGCGACGGCGGCGTCGTCTGCAGGATCTCCTTCTGCGGTCCATGCTCCTCGCCGTTGATCGATGCCTCGTCCTCGCTGCCCTGCGGTGGCGTGCCCACCAGCTTCCGTGCCTCGTCTAGCGTCTTGGGCAGAAGCACCTCTGCGCTGCCCGCACCGGCCGCGTCGCCGGTCCCAGCCACAGGGCCACCTGCCTGGCCATCCCGCTGCTGCGTAGCCGCCAGCTTGCCAAAGAAGATGCGGTAGCTGCCCTCCAAGCTGTTGCCAATCGTCTTCAGGCCTTGGTCTGCCGCGTTGAACGTATTCATAACCGCCCCGCTCGCCGTGCTCAGGGCCTGTGCCGGCGTGTTCACCAAGTCGCTCAGCCGGCGGCTGCGCTGTGGGTCAGCTGCGTGGAGTCCGGCCGTCGGCGACGGCGACGGCTTCGCTGCTGCCGTCGCTGTGGCCTGTCCGATGCTCACCTCGGGCGAGCTAGGTGTGGGCGACGACACGGTCAGCCCGGGCGGGGAGTAGGCGGGGGGGAAGGTTTCGGTCTTGAGGGCTTCGACGCTCGGCACTTTCGCCGGTCCAGAGGGTGCCTCGTCGGCGCGCAGCGTCGACAGATCGACCGTCTCCAAGAAGCTGATGGCCGCCTCCAGGTTCGTCAGGCAGTAGGCTGCCTCGCCCTCGATCTTGGGCTCCCACCGAAACCGCTGGATAAAGTTCAGGTCGCTGACCACGCTCAGCTGCTGTGGTGGCAGGGTGATCAGCGTGTAGATCAGCATCGGCATGATCTCGTCGGCCGATGCCGACGGGTGGAAGTGCGACAGTGTGTCCACGATGCCTTTGTGCGCTGCCTTGAGCCGGTTCAGCTTTCCCAGCGGATAGTGCGTCTCGTTCATCAACACCAGCTCCTTCCGCGATGCCTCCAGCCACTGACGGACCTCCTGCTGCTTGGCGGCGATGGTCGCTTCCGATGCGTCTGACGGCTCGCCCAGATCGATCCCCAGGTCGGCCGGTCCGATGCCGACCAAGTCCAGAGCAGCCGTCTTCGACCGCAGCTTGTCGTCCTGCGCCTCGTCCTGCGTTGTCCGATGTCGGTATATCCGGTGGTAGATGCCCTCGCAGAGCCGCCGCTCCACAGCTTCTTCCAGCAAGCTGCGCTTGACCTCCTGTGCTCTTCTCTGCCGCTTGCGGTCAGCCAGCTCGGCGGCGGTGATCATCTGCCGCTCCGAGTCGCTCTTGGGTGGCGGAGGGGGTGTTTTAGCCTTGTCCCGGCCGCTGATGGAGGCGGCCTTGGCTCGGAAGATGCTCGCGGCCGAGGCTCTGGTCGTGTTGGTCGGCGCCGGCGACTGCTCGCGGTTCTGCCGTGTGGCGAGGGCTGCGAGGTGGGTGGCTATATGGGTGGACGCGGTGCTGTAAAAGTCCTGGAACTTGGTCGAGAGGGTGTCGATGGTGGGAGGTGTGGGATGAACCTTGGCCTGCAGGGATTCTATGAAGCTGTACGGCAGAGCTGGTTAGCAAGCCGGTCGTCTGAGCAAGCACTCGTGTACAGATCCTCACCTATCGGTGAGCCCGATGAGCTCTATCGGAAGATCGTCGAGGTCGACCGAAGCACGTGGCGGCTCCGGAGGGTCATCGGCTTGGCTGCTGGTTTCAAACGTGTCCGGCTCCCCCGAAGCCGGCGCGCCATCCTTCTCGTTTACGGCCGTCTGCAGTTTCTGGCTTTTCTGGGCGGTGTTAGTCGCGCCTTCGGTGGCAGCACGGTTGGGCGCCGTGTTGGTTCGCTGCGGCGGGGGCTTCTTCGAAGGCGCGTCCGCGTTGGACGCAGAGCGAGCCCGGAGCGGGCTGGCGTGCTTGCCAGCAGACGCGGCATCCTTGGAGCTGGCTGGCGCCATGAACGTCTCGGTTAAGCTGGCGAACATGGTCAATGGATGGTCTCACACACGCCGGCGTCTGTCAAAGACATCTGGACTGGGCAGGGATCAAAGAAAGGAGTGGGTGAGAATCAAGCACGGCGGGAACGGGTGACGAAAAAAACAACAGAGACAGGCAACACGGTTGGCTAAACATACGGCACGCGGCACCGGAAGACGGGACAGCACCGAAGCGAGGGTGCATGAAGCTCCCAAGTGATCTTGAAACCTCCTGGCTGAGGGGGGGCCCAAAGGTGGAGTATAGCCAACACGAGTGGGCAGAACGCGCATAGAGGGTCCAGTATGCCACAGTTGTTGTGCAGGCTGTATGGGGGAGCCTGCCAACAAGAAACAAAACAACCGCCCCAGAAACGCAGCTTGTTTGGGTATGATGCCAACCAAAAGACAAGAGGGGTGTCACCAGGCAGCTGTTTAATGGGTAGCTCTGCACAAAGGGCCAAGCGGCGAGAAGCACAGCCAGTCAGATGCCACGATGTGTACGAGTATGGTGCTCCGGAGATCTCGGCGTCTGCTGACTGCAAATGGGTGGCACCGATACTGCCGGTGGTCGAGTTCGAGGTCGACAGGTCAAGATCGACAATCTCGAGCTTCGGGAGGGGCGGCGACGTCGGCGGTGCAGGCAAGGACGGCACTGGAGACACTGCTGGATCGAGTCACGGGAGTGCCAGCATGTGCAGACCGCCAGTGGCAGAATGGTGTTGCATTCGAGAACGATCGAGGCGGCGGTGGTTGTGGTGACATCAGGGGAGCAATGGCTCGTATTACGAGAGCGACCTGCGTGCGATTTATGCAGGCACTTTGTCCATCGGGCTGTTAGCGGCTTCCGCTTTGGGGTGCTACGAGTCCACTGGTTGGTTCAGGTGAGTCAGCGGATTTGGGTGCCTACATACTCGTACTTTGTAGGTACTCGTACGTGGACTAGTCATCGGCTCCACTAAAAACGCATAGCATCGAGACTGCCTACGTATTGAATGCATTTTCGTGTAATAATGATCTGCCTGCGACAGCAGGCAAAACTCGGCACCAAACTCTGATGGTGACATGGCCTCTGGTCTGGAGGCGATTCTGCATCGACCACGGCCGAGCGCCTGGCAGCTGTTTCTGCGTCAGCCCTGTGTCTATCTCGCTCGTCTTCTGTTCTCATGGCGCCCAATTATTCCTTCCCAGGCAACAACCAAAACCCGTGTCGATTGTCTGTGTTTCCGACACGCACAACAGCCAGCCGTCTTTGCCAGACGGGGATGTTCTCATCCATGCTGGCGACCTCACCCAGTCGGGCACTTTGACGGAGCTGGAAGCGACTCTCGCCTGGCTGCGTAGCCAACCGCACCCCGTCAAAATTGTCATTGCTGGCAATCATGACATTCTGCTGGACGCCCACTACAAGTACGGTGCCAGCCGAGGGGGCGATGCTCGGCAGCGTCCGGCACTCAACTGGGGCGACATTGTGTACCTGGAAGACACGGAGAAGACCATTGTCTGCCCGAATGGCAGACAGCTGCGAATCCACGGCAGTCCTCTCTCACCGCGCCATGGCAACTGGGCATTTCAATACCCCCGCTGGCAAGATGTCTGGTCGCACAAGATTTCCCTGGGCATCGATATTCTCGTCACGCATGCGCCTCCACGCGCCTACCTGGACCTGCAACTGGGGTGCGTGCACCTGCTGCGGGAGCTGTGGCGAGTCCGCCCTCGCTTGCACGTGTTTGGTCACGTCCACGAAGGGGCTGGCATCGAGTGGATGAGGTTTGATGAGCTCCAAGCCGCGTACGAACAGACCGTCATTGAGAATGGCGGGATCAGAAACCTATGTCTGGTTTTCCTGCGCTTGTTGCAGCAATGCCTCAGGCCTGCTGTCGAGGCCAAATGTCTTCTCGTGAACCCTAGCATGGTTGGTGGGCTGCGGGACGAAGAACGACGACATGCTGTACGAGTAACGCTGTAATTGTGTCACTTTGTAGAAACCCGCGTGTTTGCGACGGAGATGCAAATGGTGCAGCTGCTACGTGGAATGATGATGGCTGGCAGAGACATCCCCGTCAGCCAGAAACCCCGACTGGTCTCTAGAGCTGGAAATATCTGGTTGGGCAGAGCCAGGTTTACCCAAAGCCGTTGGGAGATGCTCCAAAATTGTTGCCTAGAATACAAGGCCGCAACCACTAGCGTCGCGTATCTTACACCTGAAGACAACCCCAATAGAGTGGTTAGTCGTGCCTATATCAACTGATGAATCTGATAAATATTAACTAGTTTCTCTGAATACTAACTTGAGGAACGACAGAGAGAGAGAAAGAGAAACAAACAAGAACCTCACACTCATTAAATAACCGCTGGTCTTTGCTCTAGGTAACAACATATTACATATTTGCACATTACTACGAGTACATAAATACATCCTGAGGGTGAGGTAGATGATGCGATGGGATTTTTCTCGGAAAGAGACGCTTAATTGTGAAGCGGGTTTGGTTCAATTGATAAAAAATCACTTTCCGTCCTGTAAATTTTCAGGCATACGCTCTAATTCATGATTCATGACGAGTACAAGCAGACGAGTCCTAGACTTTCTGCCCAGCAGAAGATCATTAGCTTCGTGTTTCGCAAGATCATGGTCCTCCTTTATACAACAACGCCGTTCCACCAGCCAGCCAATCGCAGATCAGTTAGCATGCCCAGGTTCGTCGACCCGTCTGCCTTGACCAGAAGCTCCTCGGTGTCCCGGAGAATGGCATCGCAGTGCTCGTCCGCACCGCACATGTGCAGGATCCTGGCCACGGCCGCGTGAATGGCTAGCAGGCGTGGTAAGGGGGCGTCGATCGTGGCATTTTGAGACAAAAAGAGTGTCCGAATAATTGGTTCTCGACGCAGAATAGACGACTGTAGTGACATGATCCGGTAGGTGTGCGGTTCGTCCAGCTTTTCAAAGTACAGCTGGAACATACCAAAGCGTCGGTGATAGTCGGTTGTGAGGGTGAGCGCGTTGGTAGGTCGGTCTATGTTAGAGCCTTCGATCAGATGGCGTACGCCGTAGTCAAACATATCAAGAATATCGAGAGCGTTTCGCCGTGCTTGTTTCTGGCTTTTGTCCGCTTGGTTAGAGGGATCCTTATATGCCCTTGAGAGGGGAGAGAAGCCCGTGCCTATGGCTGCTTACGATGCCTGTGTCGCCATCGATATTCATTAGTGAATGGGGCAAAATGTGCGCCGCTTCGACGTGGGCACAGTCCTCTGCCTTCATGTTCAAATCAAGAAACCGATTGCCATCGTCGTCTGCTGCATCGTCTCCATACTGTTGGATTCGCTTTCCTGCTTCGACTTCGTCGAATTTCTGCGAGATCACGCAGCGGTGTCGGTCGCGGATGAGACAATCCCGACGCAGCGTGGCCAGGCGATAGGCCGATCCTGGGAGTGCGGTATCCGTTGGGGCAGACAGGGACGCCGGCGTAGCCTGAGGGGTCTTTGGCAGAAGACGCTTTCACTAGAAGGGTCAGCAACTGTCTGGTAAGAATCATCAGGAATGAAATACGATAAACTCAAACAAAAAAACAGACGCAGACCAGAACCCCCCCCCCCCCAAAAAAAAGAGCAGACATACATGGAAGGAAGAAATTGTCGAATAAATAGTCGGTAAACAGGACAACCTTTTCCACAAGATGGTCGACGCCTGCGAATTCAAGCTCGGTCGCCATGTCCATGTCCATCGTCGAGAAGAAGTGGCGCAGAAGCCGGTCTTTGGATAGCTGTACGGGGGCCAACTGATGCATCAGCCGCACCATCTCGACGCGTCGGTACGGCATCACGAGACTCTCATGAAGGCTTTCGTCGAGCCGCTGTAGCACGGCCGTGAAGAGCGTCTCGGCATGACGGCGGGCATCATCAGTCGCGAAGACATCCGCATCGGAAGAGGTGTCAATGACACCTTCGAGCGATGCTTGATGGCGGTGGTGGGGTTGAGCCATCGTAATTATCGATCCTTAAATTCTGATGTCATCACCAATTGCAACGGAGCCAAAATCTAGTCGCGTTCACACTCGTAAAATTTACGCCCTTACGACACGAGTACTCGTGCCATGCCCCACTTATTAGTGTACATTGTTGAATTAAAATAACCCGATGGGCGTTGGAGTGTGTCTGCTGTGATTGGCCAGATCTTCACCTGATACTACGAGTATGTAGTATATTACAGGAAAGATGAACAGCACAACTGTAATATTATTGTAGCTTAACGCTGCCACTTTACCGCCTTAGGTGGGAACACATTAACGCCACAACTCCGGCCTACTCGTATTCGTACGATACTCTTAACGGTAGGTACTGTACGAACGCCCTACAAATAATAAAATAGAAAGAAAAAAAGAATAAGAGAAATTGAGAAAATTGGGAGTAAAGGCGAAGGAGTTAGGAGGAGTGGCATAAGAAGACTGGAGGACTGGGACGAAGTTTAGAATACCTTGGAAACGGCCTTTGCTTTGTAAGATATATCTGTAGCCACCAGAGGCTAACAGATCGAAGTGCGCCAACCCCAGTATACAAAACACTAACCCTAAAAGGGAACGCAGCGACACCAATCTCACGGTCACTACAGAGCATCCGTTCTCGGCAGTGCGCCACCAGTGGCGGCCGCCTAATCTCGTTATCGTCATTCCGTCATCAGGCACCTGACCCAGGAGTCTGCCTCAGACATCTCCAGCATCGCTTCTTTTCTTTTCTTTCCGTCTCTCGGGTTGTCTTTCTAACGAATCTTGTCCGTTTCATCGGGGTTCTTTTCTTTTTCCTTTTCTTTTGGCTTCCGTCAAACCGGCGGTCAAACGATCAAACAAGTTGTATCTCAAGCCTCCTTGATTCGCCTCCTCTTATTTGCCCGCTTGTCCAGCGCCATGGTCTTCCACCGCTCTTCCCATCAGAGACAGACAAGCGGCCAGTGCACATCTGCCGGCAGAGTAACCGCGCAGCTTCTCCTTTCCTTCCTTGCTCTGTCGTCGCCCCTCGTCTCGGCAGCCGGCAACACCGCCTCGGAGGAGCTCGTCCTCCCTTTGCCTGCGGTTGGACCTGTTCTATCACCAGAACCACCAGCACCAGCCGAGCATGTATTCGTACGTCACCCTCCCTTTTCCATCCACATACAGAATCTGCCATCAGACTGACACGTCCCCCCAGACACTGAGGCACATCTACCACCACGGCACCCACCGATACCCGAAACTGCACCGGAAGCAGGACATTCTCCAGCGCGATGCCGATGTGTGGCTGCAGGCGGAGGACGGCTTCGACCGCCACCGGCTGCCGACGCTGCGCGCAAAGAGCCGTCCGTCGACCATCCAGCGGCTCGTGGACCGGCGGCCGAGCGTGGTGGACCCGATGGTGGCGCTCGCCCGGGAGCGCGGGTATGTGACGGTGCTGTCGCCGGATGCGTGGTCGATGGACGCCGTGCTGTCGCCCAACATCTCGGACAAGGAGACGGTGTTGAACATGGCGTACATGGCGGCCAACGCGTACGTGGAGACGCCCGGCGAGCCGGACTGGAACGAGGTGGGCGAGCCGTTCAACCGCAGCTCCGACTTTGGCTGGGAGGGCGACGGACTGCGCGGCCACGTGTTTGCCGACGAGACCAACTCGACCATTGTCATCGGCCTCAAGGGCACGTCTCTGGCCGTCTTTGACGGCGAGGGCACGACCACCAACGACAAGGAGAACGACAACCTCTTCTTCAGCTGCTGCTGCGCCCAGCAGGGCCAGTGGACCTACCGCCAGGTCTGCGACTGCGCCACGGGCACGTACTCGTGCAACAACACGTGCGTGCGCCAGGCCCTGCACGACGAGAACCGCTACTACATGGCCGCGCGCGAGCTGTACGCCAATGTGACGGCCGAGTACCCCGACGCCAACATCTGGCTGACCGGCCACTCGCTCGGCGGTGCCGTGAGCTCTTTCCTCGGCCTGACCTACGGCCTGCCCGTGGCCACATTCCAGGCCGTGCCCGAGGCGCTGGCTGCTGGCCGCCTCGGCCTGCCTGTGCCGCCCGGTGCCGATCCAGACTATCCGCAGACGCGCCAGAACGCGGGCTCGTTCCACTTTGGGCACACGGCCGATCCCATCTACATTGGCACGTGCAACGGCGCCACGGCCTCGTGCTCGTATGCTGGCTATGCGCTCGAGTCGGCCTGCCACACGGGCTACGAGTGCGTGTACGACGTGGTGGGCGACATGGGCTGGCGCGTCGGCGTCGGCACCCACAAGATCCGCACTGTGATCAACGACGTGCTCCTCAAGTACGACAGCGTGCCCGAGTGCCAGTTCACCCCCGAGTGCCGCGACTGCGCCGGCTGGAAGATGTACGAGAGCAACGGCACGGAGCGCACGACCACGTCCACGTCCTCCACGTCCACCAAGACGCGGACGCGGACCGAGACGTGCCAGACGCCCGGCTGGTGGGGATGTCTGGACGAAACGACGACGACGACAGGCACCACGTCTACGTCGACCACGTCGACAGAGACAACCACCACCACATCGGACAAGACGACAACGACAACAACGACGACAACGTGCAAGACGCCGGGTCGTTTCTGGGGCTGCCTCGATGAGTCGACATCGACAACATCGACAACATCGACGTCCAAGCCATCAGCGACTGCCACTGCCACTGCCACTGCTACTGCGACAACGTCGTCGAGCTGTCTCACCCCAGGTCGGTTCTGGGGCTGTTATGACACGACAGAGACGACGACGGCGGCGACATCGGCAAGCTCGACCACGCAACCCGGGCACGTCATCACGCCTGCGCCTACCGCCATCCTGCCGATCCCAACAGTGACGTCACCGCCCAAGTCGAAGCAGCGATGCCGCTCTCGCAGCTGGTTCGGCTTCTGCAAGGACTGGGGGTCTCTGGATGAGCTGTAGTCCTTTCTGTTTTTTATACTTGTTCTTGTTCTACTTCTGATTTCGCCTTGTTTGGATAGCATGATGGATTACAACCGCAGACGCACGTCAGAATATACGCGCTGCTCGGAGGCGTCAAAGGGCATGGCTCAACCTGTATGGAAGGAGGGAGGGAGCTTTTTCTGTTTTGGTCTCTGTGTATTTACGACCACCCTGGAGATTGGTAGACAGATTTGCATTTCTGTGAATATAGCACTGTAAGATGCATGCCGTCAACACACGTGCGCGCGGCGGCGCCAATGCTGACATGCAGACGCAGTGTTCTATAGCAGGCTCAAGCTGAGAGGCTGACAGGCTGATGGCGGCGTAAGAATGTTATTTCTATGCTTGTGGGGAAATGCTGACGCAAAATTCTCGTTTCTATTTGCGTCGTTCCAGAATGTGCTGTAATACTTTGTTTCCTTCGACACGAAGCTCAATTCTCGGAGGAGCCTGAATGTGCTCATTCGCCACCATTATTTATCTTTTAATGGCACATTTATTTGAGGAGGACGTGGTGCTTGGCGGTCTTCTCGATCTCCTCGTTGAAGACATCAATGTCCCATTTCGGCGAGTCTGGCTGGGGTTAGCTGTATTCTGCCGAGTCAGAGATGGGGCAGAGAGAAAGGGAAAAACGCACAGGTCACTGGGATGTTGAACCGCCGGTGCGGCTCGCCCAGCTTGTCGAGGGCAGCCACGGCCTCGTCGTCGAGTGTGACCTCTTGGAAGTTCTCCAGGATGCGGGCGGCCTTGACAGACTTGGGGATGACGCTGTGGCCACCAATCTGGGACCAGGCCAGAATGACCTGAGCGGGCGTCACGGTCTTGCCAGCCGTCTTGGACAGGCGTTGGGCGACGGCCTGGACGTCGTCATTAGCGACCAGGAGGGGCAGACCAAGGAGGTTGTTGCCAAAGGCCGAGTAGGCCGTGATGTGGATGTTCTTCTTGGCAGAGTAGGCGATGAGGTCCTTGACCTGGAGACGCGGGTGGCGCTCAATCTGGTTGACAGCCGGAACGATGCCGGTAGCGTCGATGATGGCATCGAGCTACGAGAGAACAAGTGTCAGCGGAGGCCGATTGAAGCAGTTCTAGGACGACAGCAGCACATACCTGCTCAATGTTGAAGTTGGCCACACCGACGGCGCGGACCTTGCTCTTGGGCAGCTTGTTGATGGCTGTATCCAGGTCAGCACGGGAAACGACTGCAGCGAACAGGTCATGCAGGAGCAAGTGCTCGTCATACCCTTCCAGGTCTCCACGAGAGAGATGTTGTCCAGAACCTCTACTTCGTTCTCGTTGTCCTTGACCCGCGGGAGCAGAGTGTTGCCGCGGGCAAAGGCAACAGGCCAGTGGACCAAGTACAGCTACACGCATATTAGCCAATGGGAGTAGTTGGAGAGAAGGGGATGGCGGCATACATCCAGGTAGTCCAGCTCCAGCTCGGCAAGGGTGTCCTCCAGAGCGGCCTCGACGTCGTCGGGGTGGTGCTTGTTGTTCCACAGCTTGGAGGTGATGAAGATGTCTTCACGCTTGAGGCCGGGGACCTCGGCCAGGGCCTTCTTGATGCCCTCGGCGACCTCGCGCTGGTTCTCGTAGATCTTGGCAAGATCCAGGTGGCGGTAGCCGACCTTGAGGGCCTCGTAGACGCCAGCAGCGACCTCGCCAGGGGCCGACAGCCAGGTGCCGTAGCCCAGGAGGGGGATCTTGGCGCCCGTGTTCAGGGTAGAGGTTTTGCCGGAAGACATGGTTGCGATGGAGCGGCGGAAAGAGATTGGAAAAGCTGTTACTGATGCAAGAGAAGGAGAAGCAGAAGCAGAAGAAGCAGAGAAATACGAGCGTTCACAGAATTGGGAATGGAAACGGGAAGAAGAAAGAATACGGAGAAGAGGGGCAGTTTTAAGCAAGATCGAGGTGCATTTCGTCATTGCCGAATGGCGTAGAATCCCGGCCATTTTTACAACGGGCCACTCTTTCCTTACGTGACCAGCGCCGGTATGAGGATCGGGCTTTCTCTCTTGTTCGTTCTAAAGAGGTTCTCACTGCGCTACCCCACCAACTAACCGGCACCTTCCTGGATTTATATCAACACAGCTTGCGGGCAGTTGCTGTTGCATGACGCAAGAAATCATGTGATGCCTCTGTAAAATGTCGTCTGGACCCGAAAATTAGGCGACGGCCCATTAATATTCCGCTAGCGAGGGCGCCGCGCCCAGGTTTCCTGCGCAGGGACATGGCCCGACGGATATTCCGAGACGCGCTTAGCGAAAGCAGGCACACCCACCTCCAACCCCAACGCTTTTTCAACCCTGCGACGGATACCGACCACGAGCATGGCTGTCGCATCCGAAGTCGGCGCGCCGCCGCCGCCTGGCGTGCCTGCAGACGATGCATCGCTGTCGGCACTTTCGTCGCTGTCGTCGTCTGATGACAGCGAGGCGAGCGACAGCGACGGGCAGGGACAACGGAATTCGCCACCCAAAAAGATCGAATGGCTGGCGATGGGACGGACGAAGCGTGCCACGGCGGGCAACCGGATGAAGAGCCTGCTGGCGAGCATGGGGGCGGCTGGCGGCTTGGGGGATGACGGCACGCCCGGCGGAGCAGCAGGTGACGACTCGGATCTGGAGCTGCTCTTTGCTGAAGACGAAGAGGATGCGGGGTGGTCGATGGACGAGCAGGAGAATGGCGATGACGAAAACGACGACGATGACGACGACGACGACGAGGGGGGTGGTGGTGGTGGTGCCGGCAGGACTGGCGACGAGGACGCCTCGGACATGCAGATGGACTCGAGCTCGGACGACGAGGACGACCAAGACGGTGCGGAGGCGGACGAGCTGGCTGGAGAGCGGGAGCTGGAGCGGCGCGAGCGGGAGAAGGTGATGGCGGCACGGAAGCGCAAGGCGCAGGCGGCCATTCCAGCGCGCTTCCGCAAAAAGGTGCGCATCAACTCGGCGGCCGCACACAAGACTTCCACCAAGGCGTCGACACCTTCGACACCCTCGACGCCAGCGCCAGCCGAGGCTGCCGAGGCTGCGGCAGCTGCGGCAGCTGCCAAGAAGAAGAAGAAGAAGAAAAGCGAGCGCACGAGCTGGCTGCCGACGGCTGCGGATGCGCCTGTGCGCGCGTCGTCGCGGGCGACCACCCGCATCAGCAAGGAGCAGCTGCACCTGCAGATGGCCGAGCGCGAGCGGCGGCGGGCGCGGCAGGCGGCCATCATGGCCAAGAGGCAGGCGCGGGCCGAAGCCAACAAGAAGCCGCCGCTGACGCAGGCCCAGCGGCTGGCCGAAGCCGCCGTTGTCGAGGCCGCCAACATGCGCAGTCTCAACACCTGGGAGGAGGCTGAGAAGCAGCGCGAGGCCGAGCGGGCCGCCAAGCTGGCTGCTATGTACAACCGAAAGCTGGAGGGTCCGGTGGTGACCTTCTGGAGCGGCTTTGTCGAGCTGGGCGGCGAGGGGCAGCTGAAGCATGTCGGGCGGATGGTGTCGATGGAGGAGAAGGCGCCGCGAAAGAAGCGCCAGACGGCCGCTCAGGCTGCAGCTGCAGCAGAGGCAGAAGCCGCCGCCGCAAAGGCAGCAGAAACAGCCGCCGCGGAAGCAGCCAAGGACGGCGAGAAAGCGACAGACAAGCCAGCCTCCACCGAAGGGGTTCCCCCTTCAGCGACTGTGCCAACAACACCTACAGCACCAGAGGCTGCGACAGAGACTACGACAGAACCGCCATATACCCAAAACGTCTTCGTGCCCATCGGCTCTCCAGAAACAGCTGCCAATCTACCGTCGACTGCAGTCCCCGAAGCTGCGGACACGACCAGGACAGATGCCCCCCTGGCCAACTCCAAGGAGGAAGACAAACCAAAACAGCCAGAGCAACCTTATTCGTCCGATGCATCTGCATCTGCACCACCAGACGCATTACCTACCATACCCGAGCCGTCAGATGCGGCACCAATACCCATATCGACACTGCCACCAGCCATCACGGCGTCTCCCCAACTGCCCTCCACCACAACTCAAACCTCTCCTTCGTCAACACCCCAATCAACACCTGTCGTCCCAGATGTCAGCACACCAGAGCCAGCTGAGGCTGTCGCTCCTGTTGTGCAGCCCACCTCGGCGCCTATCCCACCAGACCCCAAGCCCAGCGTGAGCAATGCACCCGAAACAATGCCACCCCCTCCCGTACCAACGACTCCTGCGGCGCACGAGCCGACTGCTGCCCCGTCCCAACCAACTCCGACGGCCGAGCCCGCAAAAGAATCCGCACTTGCACCCATGTCAAGCGCTGTACCAGCACCGCCTGCCACCAAAGAGCCACTTTCTGAAACCAAGGAAGGCACTCCACAGGCGCCAACAGATCCGAATGCACCCGTCGCCGCCCCAGATGCCACCATCGCCACCGCCACTGCCACCGCCAATGCCAATGCCCGCATAACGCGCACGTGCATTGTGCTGCAGAACTTTGACGAGGATGCCATCAAGGACAAGCAGGTGCAGATGCGGATCCTTTTTGGTCGGCGCATGGCCAAGATAGGCAGTACGTTCCGGTCCCTTTTTCTTTTTTTTTTCTTGTTTTTCTTTACTGCACGCTCTCTAACCGCTTAGAACCCGCACATGCACCGCTGTGCAGCATCACGGGCCACCCAGCGCGCTACCGCGACGTGCAGACGGGCCTGCCTTTCTACAACAGCTTCGCGTACAAGCAGATCCGCAAGCTGTGCCACGGCGACTACCGCTGGAGCCAGCTGGTGGGTGCCTGGCTGGGCGCCGGCGCCGGCGCGGCCGCGGCCGGCGTGCCGGACGGTTTCGTCGATCCGAGCAAGCTGAAGAAGGCGAGAAAGGAAAACGGAGCCGACGAAAAGGACGGCTCCGGCGACAAGGACAAGGACGAGGCCGAGGCAAAGACTGGGGAGAAAAAGGACACAGCCGAGGCACGCACAGAGAGCCCAAAGCCGGCTGTCAAACAAGAGCAGAAGGATGTCCCTGCTGTCGCTGTCGCTGTCGCTGTCCCGGCTATCACTGTCCCTGCTGCATCTGCAGAGGTCAGCGCAGATGGCCAGCCTGCCACAGCGGCGGCACCAGCAACAGCTCCAGTCGCAACAGATCCAGTCGCAGATCCAACCGCGACTCCATCCGCAACGATCGCCCCGGCACAGACTACGAGTACTTGAGACTGCCCACCGCAGCTGATTGGCGCGCAATGATGTGACAATTATTGGGTGGCTTATATCTCATACCATAATAGAAGACTCGGAGCTATGCCCGAATCCATGCAGTGCCAAAAAAAAGCATGTGCGCGTGCCTATTTTTCCGTTTGCAAGGAATGGGGTCCCCCACTGTTAATGTCAAAGAAAAATGCCTAGCAAGGAATACGAATGATCCAAATGTGCTTTTTTTGCCAAACAGCTGCACCGAGGGTAAAATAAAAACAAAAGCAGAAACAGAAACAAAAAGGACAACCTGTCTTAACGCCTGTAGATCTCCAACAGATAAATGACCATTTCCCATATAGTTGATATCTTTCTCTTCTCGGCCAGAGCGTGTTATCTCTGAGCTAAAGCAGGTGCAGTCATTGACCTCATGTTTCTGGCAAGCAAGGGGCGGTTAGGAAGACTTTAGTTCCGGATCCGTACCGGTACATCCGCCACCCAACCAGCTCGGTCACCGTTATCTCCACCGTCACGCCACAGCGCTTTCATCACCGACGCAAATACGTGTCGTCCGTGTACCGGTGCCCATGGCCTTTCCTGGAAGGCGCCGGCCCTGTTTTTATTTATTTCAGCCGCTTTGGGCGCAAGCATCGTCCCGCACCCCTCCCCTGGTCGCTCTATGTTGCTAGATGCCGCGGTTGTCATCGCCTTGCCGTCTTGTTTTGTCAACTTGCGCCACTGTCGTTACACATCACATGTGAAGACGCAAAGTATAAGTACCACGTCGCTCCAGCAGCGGTCGTCGAGATGTCGAACCGAATTGGCGGTGGGAATGTGGCCGCGTTTGGCAGTTGACTGCTCATAAGAAGCCGGATTCCGCCAGCACTCTGTAGTACGAACGAATCAGGTCAGCCATCAGACTACTTTCCCTTGGTTCCTTCTCTCCACAGGTAGCTAGCTTGAGGGGGCCCCAGAACAACAGGCAGAAGAGGTAAAAGCGTATGGCCAGGCTTGGCACAGGGGCTGTTTCCAGCCCCCCCTTGCACTTCAGATACATACGAACGTCTGGACCACAGAGCAGCTCTCACACAGGCTGAAGGAATGACATGATGGACAAGAAATGTGAACAGGATGAGGCTGCCTCTTCTGTAGTTGATGGATGCTATTGATGTTGCAGAACGCGCACTGCTGTGACATACCTCACGATCTTCTCGTCTTCGCGTTCGCGAGGTTCCACCTGCAGACTCTTGTCGTACATCTCGTGAACGTCGCCAGCCGCCTGCATGTTGCTTAAAATGTAGTCCTGCAATTCAGGGACCGGCTGTAGGAGGTACGCCACGTTCTGGTATTGCTGGATGTCACGGATCACCTCGGCGGTTTTGGCCCGCTTCGCAAAGTTGATCAGGTTCGTCTTCTTGATGATGGATGGAATGCCATCTTCGATGAAGGTGAGATCCGTCAAATAAACACCTGCGTGGCGAGGTGATTAGCAGCAAGGCAGGGGGGGGAGGGGGGCCAAAATATTCGACTCACCAAAGAACGGGATGCATGGGGGGTTTGCTACGTGCAGCGCCTCTCTATATTCGCCAAAGTTCTTCGTGCTTGCCATCAGCTTTCGCATGCTCTCGAGAATGGTCTGTGTCTTTTGAGGCACAATGTCCCATGTTCTCTTCAGACGCGCGATAGGCGCTGTGCCGAGCGCCGAAATGATCGACGTCAACGTCGAGAAATTATTCAGCGTACGGCATTTCTGGACTCGTGTTAGCGCGCATCCATCGGAAGATAAGGCGATCAAGCGTGAAACGTACATCAGCCACGGCGACGAAATGCTTGATCACAACCACGCGCTTCTTCACATCTGTCTGAGCCAGGATCATTTCCGCGACCCAGTTGGTCATTTGGTTGGAGTGGAGAATGAGCGCTTTGACGTTCGGTGCCGGTTCCGGTTCGCCTTCGCCCACTTTCTTCTGCCATGTCTTGTTCAGGCATTCGGTTGGCTTGATCTTGCCGTAGAGACGCGACTCGATGATCGTCAGCTGGCGAGCAAATTCCGTCACGTCAATATCCAGGAACTTGAGCTTCTTCATGTTCTTCGGCATGATAGGCGGCGGCGTGTTCTGGCTCTGCGTCTGAATCAACCGCCTGGCACCAGAATCCTTGCCACTGAGACGCTGATCCAGAACTGCCATGAGTGGGGCAGAACCGGGGGTCTCAGTGGACTTGACTGTGTCACGAGCAAATGCATAAACGTCGCGAATGAGCTGCTTCGTCTCTTCCAGGCTTGCATCCTCCATCCAGAAGTTGTCGAACCAATTCTTCATGATGTTCACCACGCGGAACCGGATCAGCTTCTGCTTCTGGTCGCGCCATTGGTCGTATTCGCTCTGTGATAAGCCCTCAGACGGCTGGATCCCAAACCGCTTCACCAGAAGCTCAAACAGCTCCCGCGCAGAGGTAAATGACCGATAGGTGAGAAGAAATGTGTTGTTAAAGCTGGAATCGAGCTTGTCATGGCGTGTCAGCTGTTCCACCAGGGCAAGAAGAGAACCGCCCTTGACTTGTGGGGGCTGCGTCTTCGTATCCCAAGATATTTCGCCCTCCTGATCGTGGTCGAGCCGGAGGAAGTCTGGGGTGTCATCGACCACCATCCCCTGAGGGGACGGGTCTTCGCCAAGAAGCTTCTTCAACTTCGCGTAGTCGCCACCCTTGCGGTAGGTTGGGCCTGGTGGGTCAGCGCCTTCGCTGTAGGACTGTGACTGCATCAACGATGGCCGCGATAGAATGCCACGGGACTCGGTTCGCTGGTGTGCCAGGGTAGCGGATGAGGCAGTCGATCCAGAAACGGACGGAACAGCTGTTGAGCCGCCAGACATGTACGATATTGTATCGCCGCGACGCAACGGTTCCCTTGGCTGTATGTGCTCTTCTCGCATGCGTATTTCAGCCCGCTGTTGCAGATTGATGTGTACTTGCTCAGACAAGAGCTGGAGCGAAAAGCCGATATGCGATGAGTTTGTCTCCAGGGCGCGTGCACACTGTCGCACGTACTCTAGCCGGTTCTCAAGCGCCTCTCCGCGCACCTCGGCCCACTCGTCGGCGAGAGGACCAGCCACGGCCTGGCATCCAAGAAGGAGATCGGATATGTTATCGTACAGGCTCTGCTTGTTGATGCTAAAGTCGGCAAGCTGTGGCGTCTGGAAGCTGTTGCCCAGAACGGAGAGGTCAATCGATTCGATCATGGCAATCCATGGCTTGAACATCTCCAGCACCTTCCCACCGGCTATGCAGACATTGTTGCCAATGACCTCGTGCTTGAAAGGTGTCACCACGTTGCCGGTCATGGTGAGATACTTGTCCAGCTCGCGAATGCTGGACACAAGCATGCGCTTCAGCTCATCAAGTCGCTCCAACAACTTGCCATCCAGGATTGCGGTCGGTTCCGTTGTTCCTTCCTCGTCCTCCAAGAAGTTGGAGGTGATCGGATCGCGGGCAGACAGGGAGTTGTTCTGCCAGCTGCCGCCGGCACTGCTCCCGATAATGAAGCCCGGGAAAAGACGAGGAATCTCTTCGCCCCGCTGCTGCCGTGCTACTTCGACGTAGCTATAGACCCCAAGCAGCACGCCGTCGGCCTCCTGCAAACACTTCTGAACAGATTCGGCATTTGGCCAGTCAGCAGCAGCAATGTGAGAAGAAATGACAAGCTTGGAAAACTTGGACATCATGTCGCGAAAGTGAGGGTATAGGGCCTTGTTGGTAGAGATGATGGAAGGCTGGCCGGAATGGTTGTCGGTGGTGCCTGACCCGGCAGCAAGCAGGAGGCGTAGGTGGTCGGAAATGTCCTCAGCACGTGCCACATATTCGGAACGGCTATTGGATGTGATGGCATCGCGGTAACGATCAATTGACTTCTTCATGTTGGACACGAGACGGCTCCACGTGAGCGCGGGGGTCATGCCATCGTCAAAGAAAGACCGAGGAATGGTGGTAGCGGTTGGCAGGTTGTAGGCGGTAGAAGTAAACGAGGTGGCTGAGGCGATCATGGGTGTCTGGGCAAGATTGGTGCCGTTGAAGACGTCGCCGTTGCTCGTGGGAGGGACAACAGAAAGCTTTCCTCGGGTCGGTGGTTGGCCGTTTAAAGAGTCCATGGAGACAGTCGGTGACACGCCATCCGTTGTGAAGGAACGGTTGTTCCGAAGTAACGATCCCCGTGTTCCTAACATGATATGTTCGCCCTCCAGCTCGGATGCAGATGTAGCCTCAGAGTCCTCATCTTCGTTTTGGGTGAGTCCTCTAGCCATCATCTCGGGAGGAGGACGGGTACGGTCGGGCACGTTCACGTTCATGCGGTCGCGGGGACCGGTCTCAGACACGTGAGTGGGGGACTCGAGTGGCAATTCCATGGAGCTTTCCCCGGTCATGGTGTTGTAGTAAAAGAGGCGGCCGTCGGGGGTCGCTTGCGGGATCCAGTAGTCGGCACCGGAGCGGCTCACATTGGGGTCGGTGCCTTCTAATGGGAGGCCAGGAACGTCGTCGGTGTCGTCCTCGTCCTCATCGTCAAAGCCCTCCTCGTATACATCCTCTTCCAAGTCCTCATCGACATGGTCAATCACGCCAACGCCGTTTTGTTCTGATTCCGGAAGCTCGTCGGCACTGGTGATCAGCTGGCAGTAGTTGCTGGGAAACCAGCCACGGACGCCGTTGATGACACCGTCCCACCAGCCACTCTCCAATTGTGTGATCACTTGTATGACATCGCCCTCATGGAAACTAAGGCTAGTTCTGTCGTCCGCCTCGTAGTCGTAGAGCGCCCGGACATACATGGCGCCCGGCGGCGCCGTCCCGACTATGCCGTTCATAGGGAGGGCCGAGGAATGGTTTCAGTGAAGTGTCGCAGGTATAATGTATGCCGCTGCAAGATATATCACGCTGGATTCGTGCGTGAATCTATACTGCGGGAGAAGGATCGTTCGCGCTGCCAAATGGTACCGCAGTGGGATTCGATTCTTCTGACCGTGAACTGAAGCCGGTGCCACAGAACGCAGTCATAAGCATGGTGTTCTCGCCGGGACAGGTCACAGGACAAAGCACGCCTGAGAAAGAAAAGAAAAAAAGAGAAAAAAAATAGAAGTCGGGATCAGAGAACTAATTTGCGGCCTTGCCAGTGGCCATATCCAGAAGAGAAGAGGCCTGTTCGAACGTGCAGAGCGTCAAGTTGAAAAAAGAAGTCTGGTCGAATGATTGTCAACGCATGAGGGCGCACGCATAAACAGCCCGCATAAATTGGAGCAAAGCGACCAACGGCCTAGCAAGTGCGCTTCAAAGACAAGCACCTTGCAGATTCAAAGCAAGAAGGAGTGTGGTTTGTTCTGTCCTTTTCCCCAAGAGGCCGACTATGAATGGCCAGGTCGAGCTGGGCGGGCAGGGAGGGAGCGAAAAGTCAAGTAAAAAGATCGCAATTCGTGAAATTCGTACAATTCGTCCGTCGATGAAGAAGGAAAGGGTATGGTAGCGACAGAAGGGAGCAGGCAGGTCGCGAAGAAAAGAAAAAAGGGCGGCAGTCGTATCTCGTCCTTTGTTTACGTCCCGGCTCTGATGACTGCACCCCCTATTGGCCTCGTCCGTTCTCTTTCGGTAACCTCTCTCGCTGAGCCGCACGCGGACACGCCGCCTTTATATATATATATATATATAGCGCGAGGGAGAGGCGTTTGTCCGAGATGGCGATGGGGTGGGCAAGAAGACAGGAGGAAGACAAGATGAGAGGATGCTGTCTCAATCTATGCCACCGTTGAAGAAAAAAGTCGGAGACGGTGATGGGGGCCGGACAGCGTCGTATGCCACCAACGAGGCGTCTGTGTGCATGCACCGGTTTGAGCGGGGCGAGTCGTCGTCCGTCGGTCGACGTGTCGGGGGGAGAGAATCGCGAAACGGAAAGGAAAGGAAAAATGAGAGAGAACAAGAAGAGACGGTCTCAATCGTCTACTGAAGGCTGCCCCTCGAGCTCCTTCCTCGTCTATCTGTTTTGGTAGGGGGGTGGGGACACTGTCATGACTCCCTTAGACGCAGGAAGAGGAAAGAACATTTTTGCTACAGAGTCCCAGGAGAGAGGGGTGGGTTTTTGCTGGGAGAAAGGAGGGGACCGGTTTGACGCGCTGTGAGTGGCTGGAGCGAGGGAAAAGAGGGGCGCTTGGCTGATCGGTTTGGTGAGGTGATAGGTGGGTGTTGAGATCAGCGAGTTACAGGCAAAGATGGCCTGCTTTGGACGGTCCTGTTAGCGTGTTAGCGGGCTGGGCTCGGGGCAACCGCGCTATGGATTCTTTTGGGCAGCCGTTTCCGTGCTGTTAGCTAGCCGTTTCAACGTTTCTTTGTACCCCCTCCAAACCCAGATTTTGCTCCCTTTCTCGCTTGTCCCTCCCTCTTGGCCTCGCTAGCATAAGACGCACCATGCACGCACGGCCGACGCCTCGCTGCTTGGGGGGGGACACACCGACTGGCGCAGCCAATGCGCGCTGGTTGAAGGGGTTCCTCAATGCCCAGGTGTCCGTGTATCCCATGAGCCCACCCTGTTTGCGATCGCCATGCTCGCTGACACGATGCCTGCCAGTGTCCGTCCGCTCGACATTCCAGCAAGCGACGACCAGCTGGCGATCCAGCTCCCAGGGTCTTCCAGAAAATCGCAAAACCCCCTCGATGGCGTGTCCCAACAGCTGCTAGCGCACGTTACAGAGCTCAATAGCGCTGTTGTAGCCTGGGTGGCGTCCGGCTAGCCAACGGCCCATTTGCAAAGTAACGGGACTACGAGTGCTAGCAGCCTTTGCTGGAGGGGTGGACCGGGAGCCGTGTGTCCGCCACATCGCCCGCAAAAAAACGGCAGATCGCAAAGGGGTACGAGCACTGTCGCTTCTGCTTGATGAGCCAGTGCTGGCGGCGAGGCGACCCTTTGACGGTTCTCCTGTCCATCTTTCTTGCTGTGCTGCTGTGCCGCTGTGCTGCTGTGCCGCTGTGCAAAGCTCGCCAAAGGGGCAACCTCGCTTTTCCCCGGGATGTGGGCATCGGAGCCGCGTGCTCCTCTCATTCCCTCGCGGCCGGCTTTGGTCTTTTTCCAATCCCGGTTTCACCAGGCATAACAGGCGAAGCCGCCTCTGTTCCTACCACGAGCCTGGTACGCGTGCGCGGTCCCGCTTGAAGAAAGCTGGGGAAATGACTGTCATCTCCTCATTGAACCTCTTTCGCGTGGCATCATTTCTCTCCTCAGCTGTCCCGCCTCGCGTGGCGCTGTAGGTTCTGCAGCCGCTTCCCGTTTCTCCTTCGCATCTCTACATATCTTACATGCGCTCGTTTGTCCCGCCGTTGCGTTCCGTCGCATGATCCCTGCATTTGCCGTCGTCCCATTGGAGGGCAGCGCGTGCGACGACACACCCTATGAGCAGTCTCTCCTTCGCACAATCTCGGGGGCGGGACAGCGCATGCAAGAAGACAGCCCCAACATGGAAAACGAAAGCCCTAGTGTCAGACCTGCAGGTGCGATCACTGCCTTCCCCGCAAGGTTGCTTTCACGGGCCGCCCGTCCGCCGAGGACAATCCAAAAGCGGGTGGGTAAAGGAAGAACGGGCTGGCGATGCGCTGTGGCCCATTGCTTCTCACCTATTGTCAGCCCAGCTTCTCCGTAGTCCCGAGCATGGCGCCATGACAGGGATCAAGCATCGAGAGCCGTCAACGCAGTTCCCGTCTTTGGGAATCGGCTGTGAGGGGAATTTGTCACCATCGTGAGCGAGGGGGACGGGGGAAATGGCAGGCATGTTACTCAGAGTAGCCGAGGCTGTTCGTCCCAAGCCCCAGAGCACATGCGTGCGTGGTTCGGTTCAAGGGACCGTTTCTGCCTTGGACAAGCCATGGACCCGAGTCCTTGGCTTCCCCCGGTTCTGCTTTGTTTCATCTGCTCAGAGTTGGAACGGATGAATATGACAGGATGACGAAAAAACGAGCAGCGGAAACAAGAACGTCGGAAATGCTGCCCTGTCTCCCATCGTTTTCCAAACAAACCGGGCCGTTTTTTAAAAAAATGACAGCCAGCAAGCTTCCCGTGTCACGACGTTGCATCTCCTCTCCCTTGACAGGCCTGTCGTTTGTGTGATGACTTGAAGATGTAGAGCCGGCGCGGAAGTTGGAAACCATACGAGCAGTCTGCGGATTTCAAATCACACAAACTATTCACGTCTGCGCCATCCTTTTCACCCAAATTAAATCATTTCAACCCAGCTGGTCACCTGCCTTTTCGTGTGTCAGTCACTTGCCCATTCGAGCCTTGTCTGCTGTTCGACCATTGGAGGCATGTGCATCGTGCCGGTTGCTTGCGCGATCACGGGAGAGGGGATGCGCCCAGAGATATTGCCAACGTTGGCACCGGACTTTTGGGTTCGCCTATAGGAGGCCCTTGGTATCTATGCTCTGCTCGCGTGTTGATGCTCCTTTCCCACCTCTCCCCTCCGCCTCGTTTATTTCTGAGGTGTTCTGGGTCATGACGCGACGTGATTCTATCCAGTATCAATTTCATTGACACGAGTTCACTACCCCAACAATATAATCATGGTACAGTAACTCTTGCATTCTCAGGCTTGATCAACAACGAAAAGGAGCAAAAGGCTCAGTGGATAGGCACAGTCAAGTGACATGTTTTTCATATTATCTAGTCATACTGTTTGTTGTTGGAGCGGGATGATTTTGTCAAAGGTGAGCACAAAGTCACTATCTATGCATGCAGATCCAAGATCACCCAGACAACAATGCCGTCTGTGCTACCAGATAAAGTGGTTGCACCACAAAATTATGTTGACGATAGCCAGCTCGGCCAGGCAAACGCCCTTCCACGCGTGTTGCCATGATCGTCAGGAAATACACAGTCGGCCCGGCCGTGTTGTGTGCCAAGTAAGCTCGGCAAGACAAAATCTTAGATATAATTTATTTTATATAATTATCTACGATGGAATTTCGAGACCATCGCCTTTAGTTAAGGACATGTCGGCAGCAGCCCCCTCCTCATCCCACCGTCTATGCTTGAAGCTTGCGTAACAAGGCTGTTGATATCGGCCAGCAAACAGAACAAGCAAGCATGTCTCAGAACGGGCAACTGTGTGTTGGCCATATCGTGCGGGGCGGCATCCAGCATGACAGCTCACCCAGGCGGACGTGTCTGTCTCACGGCTATGCACGCTCGGGACTGGGCATCATCTTACATTGACAACCCAGCCGGTCTGTCACGGGTGTGTGTGCATGGTTCGGAAGGACCAGGACGGGCCAATGGGCAAACCCTTGGCACGCAATCGTTGACCGTCATGAACCGGTGAGACCCCAAGGCCGAGGACGGAGCAAGAAGCTCCGGGTATCGGCATCAGCGTTGCTATTGCTGTCAGTTGTATGCCTTTGCGTCCTTGGCTATATCCTACAGATTATAATGACGGTCGGGCACAAAGGCATGGAAAAAATTCTATGTGTTGAAGATTTCTTTGTGGAGTTACGTGTGGCTCTTTTTAGACTGTCGTGCAGGAGGCTCCTCAGCGGCTTGCCGGATCTGTCCCGGATGGAGCAGGCACTATTGCCTGCACCTGCATCAGATACCATCACAGGCATGCCCATTACATCGAAGGCGGTATATCCAGGTGGGCTATCAGACGACGGACACAACAACTATCTACGGAGTAGTGTCCTCAGCTCGTGAAATCGAATTGCCCTCACTCCTCACCGACTTCGATCTCGCTCTCCCTGTGCATGAGGGGCGGGGGGGGGGGGTCGTATGCAGGAACGAGGTTGGGCTTCACGATGAGGCATGAAGCATGACAAACAATACACGTATATCACATAATGCCAACACGTGCTGTAGCCAGCTGGGGGTTATCTGCTTTCACCGCACTTCGCACGCCTTTCCAGACCCTAATGTATGTGGGATGGGGCATACGCTGCAGATTATGCAGGCTGTGCAGGCCCTGCTGGTCATTTGGAAAAAGGCGGTGATAGAAAAGGCTGGTGGGTAATAGTGGTTGAAAGCGGCGGAGGAGCAAAGAAGCAAAGAAGCAAAGAAGTAAAAGAAGAAATGCGCATGCAAGGCACAGCAGGTTCCTGGTAACACGGCAGCGGCAGGGCCTTCCGCTGATGAGACGCAGGATGCAGCATTTCGCAATCTCAGCAAGATTAGCATCTCTCCAGTCGAGGAGACAGAAGAGCCTGGCAAATCGTCTTTCACCGACATTTGGGTACGTTCTGCCAGTCATCGACAGGGATACAAACCAGCATGATTAAGCCTCGTTGTTTCTCTCACCGGGACCCGCCGAGACATGCTTTGAGAGCAGATCCATGCCGCACGAATGAGCATTGCTCCGTATTTACGTGATGTCGTATTACATCTTTGGGCACAGAGCGGGATGTTTTTTTTTTTTTTTTTTTTTGCTATTGTTGTTGTTGTGGTTGCTGTTGTGGTTGTGGTTGACGTTCCGTACAGCGGCGGGCTGCTGATTGACGGGGCCAAAAGACGGTGAAGCCACCCCTCTACATAGTACATGGGAACTAAGTGCGGGTGGGACAAAGCGCCCCGGCCTGGCTCGAAGGGAGCGGGACGACTCGCCATGCCGAAAGGGGGGCGCTAGCCCGGTCAGCCTTAGCCATTGGGCAGAGAAGGACCCAGCGCATGCCAGCTGGCTTTTTCCCAGGCTTGCAACATGCTGTGAAAAATCAAGAGACAGGGAGATGGAATTAAATCCACCAAAGGCACACAAGTTGCCCGATATCCAAGTACTCGTACTCGTACGTAGCAATGCGAGCGTGACCAGAATGAGTCAAGCGGGAACCAAGAGCGCGAGATTGGGAAGAACAGCTCCGTCCCGGCTGCGACGCCGTTGCTTCGAGCAGTCATATTTTGCAAGAACTGCGCCAGGGCAGCAAGAAACCAGTGTGATTCCAGAAGCCCAGAACCACGGGGCCGGTGCTTCCAGGGGAACCTGAGTGGAAAGCGGTCTGGAGGGGCTGGAAGAACTAAGAGTTTTCCCCTGAGGTGTGGCTGGAATTTCTTGCGCAATTTTGTCTGATTTTCGCTTCCAGGGGATGGGAATAAAAATAATAGGAGCATCAGTTAGAGCCAAGAGTAGCGCAAGGGTGCCGTCAATCTCAACCGAGACACGTCGCCCTCTGCTTTCTTTTTCCTTCCCCCTCTTCTTTCTTATTCCGATGAAAAGTATAAATATGGGCCCTGGATATGGGTGGTTCAGAATCAGACACTGGTTGTAAGTGAGACGGACAACATATGTGAGATAGCTCATGAATACGTGTATTCATCTTAAACACTGATCATCGCTATTGCATATTACTGCATATTACCGCAGACACACCTACCTGCATATGATACGTGTACAAGTTTTATACTGACTAGTATCCGTATCTTAGGTCCAAGGGTCAATAGGGGCAGAAAAACCACCAATGCCTCCCTTTGCACACCCCCTGCAACCCAAATTTCCGGCACCGCCAGATCTCGGATGCCTCGCGAGCCTCAAGCCTCTGGATTCCAGGTTACGTGAGTCTACGAGTAGAGTAATTATGAGCACTGTCTCAGGGAGGAAGTGCACGAATCCGAGCAGAGGCTTGATCCACGATGGGGGGCAGCCACCCCCCCTCCCCTCCCCTCTCCCCCCTTTTATTTATTTATATTTTTATTTATATTTTTATTTTCTTCTGCGATCTGCAAGAACGAGTGCTCGTACCATACTGGTTTCGTTCCTGACAACAGTGCTGCTTTCCAAAACGGTTGGTGCAATCTTCTTCCCGTTGTTTTCGCGTTTCGCACTTCGTAAGAACTCTGCGTGGGATCCCAGGGACTCCCCTGCCACATGAACCAATGCCCCGATTTTTTGTTTTGATGGAACAATCAAATTAGTGCTATACCTGCAATATGAAGACACACATCGAGTCACCCTAACGCGACGGAAGCGACCCCCGAGCGGCCTTAGTACGGATCTGGCACGAAGCGGCGTGCGCCTGAAATGAAGAAAAAAAATGTCACTGGAAAAACTGTGCCAATTCAGGGCCAGCTCAGATCTTTACGGCATAATGACAATACTCGTACTTATTCGACGCTTGCTGTCGCCCTCGTATTCATACTGTACGCGTCCAGCACTCATGCACACCGAGTCCGGACAATTAAGATACATTGTAAGATTTTTGGTTCCTCTGTCCAATTACACTTGCATCATCCTTTCAATACGAGGTCGCCGTTTGGCTCTTAAATTGCAGTTTTTTTTTTTTTTTTTTCCTGGTAGCCTTATTTTTGGCTCTCTCCTGGTTTTGTACCTGCCCGCAAGTGGGGGTTGCTTGCTTTCTGCGGTGCCAGCCGCCTTATTCATCCAAACTTATGGCCTGCCGGATACTTGGCCAAAGGGTCCAACGTCTATTAACAGCTTGCTTTGTTTCGAGGGGCAACTAGGAACCCCTCATTTTCGCTTCTAAAAAAAAGACAGTCGGGAAAACCGAACAACCCCTCTCGTGAGAGCTGATCTTTTTTAGCACACGTGAGCTCACCTCACCAGACAATGAGTGATCACTGCGGAGCCACGCGGATCCGACCCATTAGCAATGAATGGCTTGCGAGTTCCTAAAGGGCGACTTTAACTACGTGCATGCGACCTCGTCTTCGAACCAAACCAACGAGCTGCAGCTGAGACAAGCCGCCACGTCCACTGGCTCGGCTACTGCAAGCCTACTTGCTGTGGGGTTAGCGCATCTCTCACCACGCTGTACGAGTCGCTGGCCACCGCTGCAAAGGATTGGGCCACAAGCGTCCTCACCCCCCGTACAGCACACCAGCCTCACTTTCGGAGTGGCGGGTTCGCCCTCGCCTCGTGCTCGCGCGGCCTGCACAACCACTTGTGATGTCGCATTCCGTCCGCCGTAGTCGTCAATGTCTCCCGCTTGCAAGGATGCAAGATATTTCCTCTTGTCCAAAGCAGTTGGCCCTCCCCCCTCTCCAGGCGGTGGCCGCACGTCACGCGTGCCTGCCAATCATCCGCGGAAGCTGCCCGCCATTTCACCTACCCCCACCGTTTCTCGTGCCGGTCAACGGAGCTGCTGCCATTCGCTGTCGCCGGTCCCGCGTGACAAAAACGACGTACGCACTTACACTCCCGCCTGGGCGAGCACGAGTCGCCTATTCCGTACGCGTACGATACGAGTACACGGGCTGCCACACACACACACACGCGCGCGCGCCCGCGCCCGCGCACGGAGTAAACGGCACGAGATGATGGCTGGCTGGCCTCTCATTGCGATTTTGCGGGTCTGCAGGAATTGTTAGCGACCAAGAGTTGTAAAGTGTGCTGTGTGCCTCGCTGGCCTTGAAGCTCCTATTTTAATAGCCATGCTAAGGTATGTATCTCTGTCCAAGGTACCTGGCAGCTACGGTGTAGTGGCAGCGACCCCACCAAACAACCCGAGAGAGCGAGGAAGCTGCTCATGTAGCCAGTACTAGCTGATCCTGCGCTGGGCCTCACCGGATAACGAGCCAGAGTGGGGAAGGGGTGCTTTAGCAGAGGTAGTCAGTACTTCTCGGGGCCAATTTAAATCTCCCGGACCAAAACGGCTAGTACCAATATGGAAAAAGTGGGCTGTTGCTTTCCTGATCTGATTTGTTCCAAGTTGGTACTCGTGCACAACACCCCCTTCCCCCCCTCTCATCCCACAACACACAGTGTCCCAAACAGGTTGGTTGTACCGAAACTACGGAGCAGCCAGAAATTGCTGAAAAAGAAAGAATAGCGTAGTCATGCATTCCTTGCCAGGGTGCCACCAGCCACCATGTCCGCTATCGTCAGCCCCTTTCCAGCGGACACCTGCCTGACAATCATAACAACGCTAACTGCGCACTGTATCAGGAGCTGGCATTATTGTACACCCCCCTACCGCACCAAACAGGGCCCCTCCAACACGTCCCCCTGGTCGCTCCTGCTGAGTCCCCCCCCTCACCACTACGTTCCCCGCTAGAGTTTGCTCCCCTCCTTCCTGAACAACCACCAAAACAACTGTTTTTCCCTCATCGCTGCGTCCCCTCCCCTCCTTTTTTTCTAAGAAAAAAAAATCCCTCCTCTTTTACTCACCCCTCTTCCACTTCTTTTTTTTCTCCCCTCTCTGTCGTCAACACACCTACAACGTTTTAACGATTTGAAGCTTCAACCGTCAACGTCCCAACGTCCACCAACCACACTTTGCCTCACAGCACCTGTCAATCAACCACTTATTTACTTGTCGGTCTTGCTTATCAGCCAGGCCGAGCCACAACTGCGTTTCCAAAGATTCCTCGGGCAACAGACAATCCAGCCATCCATTTCGCTTGTCCTCGACCCCCATCTCCATTACTTCACCCATCTCACACCCATATCGGTTCTTTCCATGACACGGATACCTTCACAAATGACCTGCAACGATCATCAGAGTCAGGAAGACACACTTTAAATCCCACGGGAGCGCGTGTGCGAGAGAGGTGTTGGGGGGCGATTTCAACCATCGTATCTGAGAGGAGCCGATATCCGCTTTCCGAGGCCCACCCGTCGCCTACTGCCGTTGTTGCTGTCCGTCGCCGTCGCTGTCGTCACTTCTGTCGTCATCGTCGCCGCCGCCGTCCGCCGTCCGGTCGAAAAGAGTCACAGGGGGACAAGAAGATTCTGTTTCATCCCGCAGACCACAACCCTAGACACAAACACACACGAGCGCGACGCAGCAATCGCCAACAGCAGCCGTCAAGATGCCAGGTGCCAACGTTGCCGTCATGCCTACCGCCGCCACACCTGCGCCAGCCTCGCGAAAGCCGTCAATGGCACCAGAGAGGAAGTACAAATGCCAGTTCTGCAACCGCGCATTCAGTCGGAGCGAACACCGCAGCCGTCATGAGCGATCACGTAAGTACCGGAAGACAAACAGAGACACTTCCCCCGCACCTCCAGCGCTGACATGATCGCAGATACCAAAGAGAGACCCTTCAAGTGCATGAAGTGTAGAAGTACCTTCGTGCGCCGCGACCTTCTCCTTCGTCACGATCGCACTGTCCATGCCAAGGATGGCGGTGTGCCTCTGCACAGTGATGGGAAGCGCCGCGGTGGCGGCGTTTCTAAACCACGCGCCGTCAGCGGTCCGTCCAAGTCCATTGCTGCTCTCGACACGGCCGCAATTGAGCAGCTCGAAGCAAGCAGCGAAGGTATTTTCGACGTGGAAACCGCTGCCATGCTGGTGGCTGACCTGCACCACAAAGCCACTGCGGCGGCCCGTGCGAATGGCAGTCCCTATGAAGGCAGCCCTGGCATGCCTCCTTACTCACAAAACGGAAATGCTCTGATGGAGCCCGCTGTTACCTATCCATCTGGTGCTATTGCCCTTCCCCAGTGGGACTCCTTCATGCAGTCGGTTGACTCGAAGCCGCACTCCCTTGCTTCGAGTGCCTCTGGTGCTTTTGATACCCAACCCCCCTTTGCTGTGGCCAACGCCAGCCAGCCGCTGGCGGCACCGCTGCCTGCTTTGAGCTTGCACAACATCAACGGTTCGTCTACCTGCTTCTTCGCATCGCTGTGCGTCCACGAACTAACTGTCTCAGGCGGCGCCGCTTCACCTGCACCGTTTGAATCTGAACGTGTGTACTCGCCCATTGACCTGCCTCCAGCGCCTACTGGTTTCAACGTGCCCCTGGTCAACAGCGACGACGAGCGCAACATCATTCTGGACAACATCCGCAATGGCGATTCAGAACATGCCATCCCCGAAGGCTTCCGGGTGCCGAGTCTCGCATCCATGAACCGGTACCTGCTGACCTATTTTGGCCTGTTCCACCATCACCTTCCGTTCCTTCATCCGGCGTCGTTCAACCCATCACAGTCTTCGCCGGCTCTGTTGCTCGCCATCTTGTCCATTGGTGCGCTGTACGCTTTCGACCAAGAGCAGGCGTACATTCTGCACATTGGATCCAAGGTGCTGGTGAACCAGTTCCTGCAGCACAAGGAGAACTTCAGCTCCCGGAAATGTCCTCTGTGGACGATGCAGAGCTCGCTGCTGAACATGGTCTTTGCCAGCTGGAGCGGCGACCCGAAGGGTCTGGAGTGGGCTTGCTCCATCAAGAGTCTGCTTGCCAACATGGTTGCCGGAAACCGCTACGAGCTCAAGCTCCGACAGGAGGCGCGCGAGGGTCGCTCTCCGACACATTCAGAGTGGATTGAGGACGAAGGCTGCCGCCGAACGTACTACGCGGTGTACATCTTTTTCGGTCTTCTGACGCTGTCGTTCAACCACACGCCGGCCATCGGCTTCAACGAGTTTGAAGACTTGCAGCTACCATCGACAGAAGCCCTCTGGAACCTGAAAATGTCGGATGAGCCAACCTGGCAAGAGCAGCTCAAGGCGTCTTCGACTGCGACCTTTATGGACGCCCATGACAACCTTTTCCAGGGCGAGACACTAAAGTACAGCGCTTTTGCAACCCGCGTTATGATCAACGCCTTGTTTCTCGAGGTGTGGTATCATAAGCGCAGCCCGGAAGCTCTGCAAGATGTGGTCACCGAGTACAAGCTCCGCCTCGCGCTGGAGACGTGGGAGAAATCTCTCGAGATGTGCGAACCGGAAGCGGCTGTTCCCCTCAGCGCCCCGCACAAGGGTCACCCGCTCATCTTCAACGCCAAGGCCATGTACCGGAACGCGCGGGCTCGGCTGGAGGTTGACCTAAAAACGGTGCAAGAGGCTCTTCGGTATCATGATTCATACGAAGTTGCTGCTGCTATGTCCAACGCCCGCGATAAGGTCAAGCGATCAAGTGAGATGATCAAGGTCATCCAGGAATGCTACAACTGCATCGAGACGGTTGTGGTCCAGGGCGTCCGATGGGTGGCGCGCACCTCGCCTACCAACTGGAGCATAGAACACCCCCTGTGTGGCATGGATCTGATGATCATTCTCAGCCTCTGGCTCTATCGCCTGGAACATGACGAGGAGCCGGCCACGGAGGAGGAGCTCAAGATGTACGACAAAGTGCGGCAGCTGTTTGACAAGGACCTCGAAGAGGCATTTGCCACGCAGCTCAGCTCGATCGTTGCACGCCTCTGGGGGTCGATGCTTGACGAAGTGGTTGTTTGGGGGTGAGTTTTTTTCCCTGGCATCCAGACCATTTCAAGTCATGACGCTAACCTATCAACCAGAATTACGAGACTCATGGGTGAATCATTCCGACTTCATTCGCAGGCTCTCGTGGGCTATGTGGACGACATTGAAGGGTCCTCTGGTGTCTCGACGCCGTCTATGACGTCTCAAGGCGCTGATGAGGATAGCGTGTGCTATTAGAGCTGACGACTCTGAACGACTTTTTCCTTTTTGTGTGTGCCTCTCCGTTGGATGCTGCGTGGTGCGGCTGACCAGAGTTGGCTTGGGATACACTGCCTATTTCTTTTGTTTGTTCGCCATATCTGGTCGGTTGGCTTCGGCGCGGGCGAAGGGCAGAATACGGTTGCGTGCGGGATTCCAATTACCTTTTTTTATTTGCTACGTCTCAGTTTTTTTTTTCTTTTCCTATCATCTCTCGCTCTGCGCCTCTTTCTTTTGTCTCGTATTTGCGTCATTCTCCTTTTTTTCTGATTTTTTTTTTTTTTTTTTTTTTCCCTTTTTGTCTGGTTTTGCCGGGTTTCTTGCATTTCAGCGTGTCTGCATGGTCAAAGGGCACTCGGCAACTAATAGGGGCAGGATTGGGCAAACTGGTTTCGGTTGATCCCAGAGACGAAGGGTCTCTGCGCGTCGCTGGAGCCATCTTACATCTAATATCTGCGCACGAATGTTGGCTGGTCCATATGGAGGATTTTCTTTCTCATTGTTTTATTAGCTACGGCATCCTCTATTGGCATTTATTTGTAATGCGGGTGTCGTTTGACCCCCTCGCTCCGACCAAACACCCCCTTTCTATTCTCTCCGTCTCCTTTACTCCGACTACCTATCTACATCTCCTCCGATACCTTGTTCGATATACAGATTGTTTCTTCTTTTTTACGTTTTTATCACGCGTGTGCGCTGTTTATCGTTATGTTTTATTTTTTTTTTTTTCGTTCCAGGCAGCCTCGCGTCATCTTTGTCAGTATTGTCGGCTGGGTAAGGTCGGTGCAACTGCGCAAGGGCATTGGGGATTACTGGTTATAAGATTGGCAACAAAAACAAAAACAAAGGGGAGGAGGAAACAAAAAGGAAGGGAAAGGGATCCCCTCCGCTCATTGCAGACTGGATAATCAAATAAGTTTTTTTTCTCGTTTCGTTTTGCGTCTGCTGTGCGTGCTGTCTGTTGTCGATTATTACTTTCCTTTTACGTCTTTTGTACTTCCTTTATGCTAGACTCTCGCGTTTGTCGCCCCTGTAAGTGCATAGATAGCAAGAGCCTAGCAAATCAAGCAACAAACTCTTCTCAGCGAACGTTGGACGTACGAGTAGGGAGATGCCGAAATTCATCAATAGAGCACCTGACAATCGTAGTTGGCGGACTTGCCAAGTGGCTCCAGCCAGACAAGCGGCAGAAGATCCGCTTTACAACTCAGGTTGCAACGATCATGTGCATGGTATAAGGCAAGCAACACGTAGGTTAGGTGGCAACGCGGCCGGTTAAACGAAGAGCCCACACACAGCAGGGCATATGAGCACCCAAGCGGGAGGTTAAAATTCAAATGCGCGACTGCAGTGTGTGCCTGAAGACTCGGTGCCCAAGCAAGCAGTGGCAGGTAGATTTGCTCTCGCGGCATATTGCTCGTGTAATGGGGAAATGACGGCACACATTTTCGCCGCAACCGGCTTGGGCACGGCTCGTACTCGTATCTTGTACAAATATTGCTTGCGGCTGGCCCGCTGCAGACGATGTGTATTGCACACCTTTTTTTTGCACCAGTGTCATGTATGGAAACTAATCGGGAGGTCAGCACTGCTGCATGATGACACGGGCTGCCGACGTCGAACGGTTTTTTGTGCTGCAAGGGGGAGGGAATGGCATTGAGCAGGGTAGTGCCTGTCACTCCTTCGTCTGGTTTTTTTTATCCTCTTTTATTTTTGTGGACATGTCGTTCGGTGTCGTTCGGTTTCCTGCACGTTCGACAGACGCATGTATGAGATGCGATTCGCAATGTGCAATCAGAGCAGCGGTAATAGCATTTGTGCCGTGATATCACTGGTGACACTCGTATTCCACAGACGATTCAGCCTTTCCCCCTCCTCTAATTATTAGAGATCTTGTGCCCCAAAAGGAATGGGCAGTGCTCGTTATACTATTAGTGCTCATTTGCCTCCACAGTAAAAAAAATAAAAAAAAATAAAAATAAAAATAAAGGATCGTTGGAGCAGCGCCCGTTCCTGCGTCGACATGGGTGGGGCTGCTGCAAACCCCTGCGTTTATTTCGTCCTGGGCTGGTTCCTGGTCTCGGCTTGCCCATTGGTCGTTTCATCTCTACTCTGCCCGCTCGTTCTTGTTCCTTCCGGCCGTGTTCTCATCCCTCGAGTCAAACAGAAAGTATGGCATCTTGCACCACGATGGAGTTGTTCAACTCTCAATGCCGTGGCTATGGAAACTTTTAAAGGATTCGGAGGAGAGGCGTGGGGTAGCACTGCATTGGCACCACTAAGAGCCACAATCCTTATTTCTCCGTAGCGTAACAAGTGCCGTCAGGGCCGCTCTATTTTTACTGTTTAGTTCGTTGGGGGTTCTGTTTGAGTGTGCTCTAGAAGATGTGTCGTTGTGTCCGCCTATTTCGTGCTTGGGCACAGGCAGTGATATGCTTTTTCTTTCCCCGTATGTGGCCGTTAATTACCGAAAGCGGAAGGGACGTTGCATGGATACATGGTATCAGCAGAAGGAAAGAGCGGTCTCAGTCCTCCAAAACAGGGAAGAGCTGGCGAAGTAACCCACCCCCCATATTGTCACTTGCCACATCCTTGCTTGCCCTTTGACGCGACGAGAACTGAATGACCTCTCAGTTCCCGTTTCCTAACCGTGTTTCCCGCGTGTTTGGGCACCGTTTCCGTCTATCCAGGCACTGGCGTGTGAGTGGTTTTTTTTATTCTTCTGCAGCAGTTCCCTCAACAATTGTCGTTGGAGGCATCACGAAGTACATGCGAGTAGTAAGCCCCTTGCGCCAATCCCAAGGAGTCTAGATAAGCAGGGAGGAAGCTGCACCAAGGATGCAGACGGCACCGGACGCTGCCGAATGAGCGCCCTGGCCGTGTCCAAGACGCTCCCCAACCTTGACCAAAAGAAACACAATCCAATCTTGCACCCCCTCCACCCTCCCTCTCCCCTTGGCCCCCCTTTTGTCCTTCCTGGTTCCATCTTCTCTTAGACTCCCGCCTCCTCTCCGTCTTTCTTGTCTTTGTTTAAGCCACCCATGCTTGGCCTCCCCGCTCCTTTCCTCGTCAATTTTTTTTTCTTCATTTCTTTATCACCTTCGCTTTTCGTTTCCTTCCCCAGGCCTTCTTTTCCCCAGCTTCGTCCTGTCGCAACCGTCGCTCGTTTTTCGCTCGTTTCACCTCATATTCTTCTGGGCCTTCCCTTTCTTTTCACATTTCTATTCCCTAATCTTCAACTCACACTTTCTCTACCCTCTTCCTCACATAATACCAAGGCGTATTCTTTATCTTTCGCGATCTTGTAATAGCGTCCTCTGTTACTTCTTCTAACTCGCTTTTCTTTGCGTACAGCTACCACGAAAGCTGCCGTGCTTGTGTGGCCGGGCGCCCATCTGGATCTCTTGACCGTCGCTCACCAGCGACAGGCCTTAGCATACATAGCAATAGCCTCCCTCTCCCTCGGAGATTATTGCTTAATACGACGAGCCGATCGACTGTGATCGACATCTCTTGGGCTTCGCCGCCCGCCGCACATCACAATGACAAGAACGTCTTCATTAATATCCCGGGCAGCCGCGACCTTTGTGCTCCTGGCAGGGTTTACTGGTCTCGCCGCGGCTGACTGCGAGTGCGGATATTCAGCCGATATCAATGGCACCAACTATTTCTTCACTGATCTGATCGAATCCGACTTCGCCCACCTGTCAAACATTACCAAAAACAAGGACTGGGTGCGCCAGCAGTTCAATGTCACGGCCGCGTCGAACCGCGGCAGTTTCGGCGAGGTGTTCGCCGTCGACAACATCTACACCAACCCAAGTAGCAACGCCAGTGTGCAGAATGGACTGGCCAGCGACGGCCGGCCTGCCGGTCTTGTTTTGGCTGTCAAGTCCAGTAGGGTGGACGACATGGTTCCTGTGGCCGAGATCGACTCCAACCGCACCGATATCATCTATGGTACCTTCCGCGCTGGCATCAGGGTAACAGACGTGCCTGGCACGTGCTCTGCGTTTTTCTGGGTAAGCAAATCGCTGGCAGCAACATGCCCCGCGTTCTTGTTGGCTTACACGGTGGCAGTATTTCAACGACACGCAAGAGATCGATATGGAGTTCCTCTCCCAGGAGTTCAACACAACCAACAGCAGCTACCCCGTCAACCTTGTGCTGCAATCGCGCGAGGCCGCTGAGAATGGTTACGATGCATCAAGGACGTCTACCTTTATCAAGACGTATTTGCCATTCAACCCGACGACCGATTTCCACGAGTACCGCATGGACTTTCTTCCTGGTCGCGTCGTCTTCTATGCCGACAACGCAGTTCTCGCCAACATGGAAGGCGATGCTGTGCCCGACCATGCTGGCCACCTGGTCCTGCAGCACTGGAGCAACGGCAACCCCAACTGGTCTGGCGGTCCGCCGACGGAGGATGCCACCACGACCGTGTCGTACGTCAAGGCGTACTTCAACTCCACGACAACTCAGCGCCAGAACGACTGGCTGAACCGCTGCCCGAATATCAACGCCGCGAAAGGCATATGTGCTATCCCAGAGGTTTCTGCTACAAACAACAGTGCTTCAGGGTGGTTTTTTACCTCGCAGCACAACATGACGAACAACCAGACCGTGTCTGGCCAGGGTGAAAACGCAGGCACGCGACATGCCCCAGGGACGCTTCTCTGGTCAGTGCTGGCCACGGCGTTTATTATTAGCGGTTGGGGCCTGGAGATATGGTAATTTATCACGAATATTTTCCGTGTCATTTACCGTGATCTGTGTGCGTTTCGTTCGTGCCAAAGAAGCATGGTCTTTTAGTTTTGCATTTATCGGTCGCTTATCGGAGCTCGTCCTTTGGTTCTGGGGGGGATTTGGGACTGAGGAACTATCTAGTCTTCCGAGATGTCATTAGGTCACGTATGGTTCAAATAGGAGGGGGGGGAAAGGCGTTATACTTGTCGAGTTTTCGGGTTCTTTCGAGTCGAACGGCATCCTTCCATTGGACGAGAACAGCGAGAGGAAACGATAACCAATATCCGAATATGTTTCATTTTTGAGGAGGGTGTGTTGCTTTGGTCATCTGCGGATCTAACTTGCGTCTTTTTTTGAACCTGCAAAGTGAGAAGACTCGCAGTGCAAATGGCACGCGCAGGTCATTCGGCAAGCACGTCGGCACATGCATTCTAGCTCAAGGGGTGTCAAATACGAGCATGCTCTGTACGAGTACGAAGATGCATATTCAGTTATGCAACGTTCCAGTTGAGCGTGTGGCCGCCACATGCCTAGATCTCCAGAGAGCCGGACTGTCGACAGGTGAGCAGTCAGGAGCTGGCCGGGCTATCATCACGCGGTCACTGGCCAAGGCCGAATCATTGGCCAGTTGACATGTTTCAATCCGGCTGGGGGTCGGAGATGTTGCCCAATGGACACGGCGACAGCTAAATGACACGGCGGATTGTTGCCACCTGCCTGAGATGTCGATGAGGCCAACCGGCCAGAGCACCGAGAAACCATATTGCATCTGCAAGTTTATATTACTTGCCTCGTCGATCATTTTCGTCCCCGTCCCCTCTCCCTCGGCCAGAAGGCAGGCGAGGCTCGCGGAGTAGGATCAGAATTTGTGGGTAGCATTTGACTCCACAAGCAAGAACCAGGATCGACACGAAGTGCAACGCAGAAAGAGATGAGGAAAGGGGCAGAGTACCACATGATTCCGATGGATAAGCGGGCGACGCGGCTGTCTCGATCACTACATAGTAGCTCAGGGAGCGAGAGCAATGGCAAGACTCGCCATCCGGCCGCGTGGTTCGTCCCCAGAGAGAATGGGTGGACAGGCAGCAGCAGACCGGAGCGCTGTTTCACCCTCCGTATTTGCATGTTTCCAGTGAGAGCCAATCCGGGGCGAGAGCAGCACCAACAGGCTTGCGTCATGTTTCCAAAGAAAAGAACAGACGGCGAAAGGGCGGGGCCACAGTGCATTCTTGCCGTTGCGGTGGCCCCCAATTCCGCATTATGCACGGAGACAGGCGGCAATAGCCCAGATGTGCCGACAAGGTCCCCTTTGGGTGTGGTTGGCTTCGGCGCCCGGCTAATAATACCACGCACATATGCGTCGCACGACAGATCAACCAATGAAGATGAACAGCAGGCATTCGTTCAGAAAACGAGCGAAAGCGAACCGCAAGAGAGCAGACCGAGAGACAGGTCTCGCCAAGGACAAGGTGCAAAAAATGGAAGAAAAAAAATGAAAGGAATCCCAAGGTCAAAAGTGCAGGGCCAGTCGGCACAATGCCGGTGTCAAGCCCTTGACTGGCTTCTTGCGCAGGTGACGACAGCTTGTTTTCCTGCCTTGCACCCCTTCCTTCTTTGTCTCTGTCGAGTTTGTCCTTCCTAATGCGGACTGTTCTCGCTCTTGGTGAAGACGCAGGAACAGCTGCAGAGTGCATAGTTGCATCGCGCTGTTGCCTCCTGGTCCCAGTGGCCATCTTCCCTGTCTCTGCTCCTCGCTAGGTGGATGATGCGGCCTGGCCTTCTCTTCTGCTTGTCCATCTGGCCAATGCCATTGGCCCCCCTGCATCACACGCGGTCTCACTCATTCATCTGAACATGCTGCTCTCGCACCATCCAACGTTACCCTCCTCGCTCCCATCTCCCGGACCTGCCTTTCTTGTAAACACCATTGTTTGGCTTTGCATCCTTATGGTTTGGGATCGATCCTCCTTCTGTGCAGAGCCAGGACGGGTCATCCGTTCCGGAGGAGATGGCCGATGTCTTGCCGCCACCCACCTCGTGAACTATAATTACCTGCTCAGCTGCCCCCCTCCCCCTCCTTCCGATGCCCTCGCTTGTGTCCTGGGGGTTTCAAGTGCCACACCTGTCGACTCGGCCTGGTAGTCTGTGATGATAGCATAGACGTTCCCTTCGTTTAGCACACTCAGCAGCCACGCAATACTGTCTTTCGTTCCCATATTTATAACCGACCCTTCACCCGCCACTCGTTGCAACTTTACACTGAACATTCTTTGTCTATATCGTCCTCTGTCTGACGATTGTTGCCCTCTTTTTGCAAACTGCCACTCGTTTTTCCATTTTGTGCATTCCAACAGACTTCCAAGTCCACATCTGCCCGCCTTCCTCTGACGTGCAAAAAAGGATTGCCAGCCACGGACAGCATCATTCCATTGGCTCTGGATCACGTTTTGCGAGCACGACCTAGCAGCATTCCTCAGCCAGGCCAGAGAGCCTCGTCCAGCCAAAAAAGACAAGGCTGCGCCACTTGGTCTGCCGAGACCACATTCCAAGCATTTCCCAACGTGGTCGATTTTGCATACCAGCTCGTGGTTTGCTAGTGGTTTGTCAACGTGAAACTTGGTACGATGCCCTCTTTTCTAGCGTCTTCCGGGCCGTCTAGGCCGTCCAGGCCGTCCCAGCCCTACTTTTTCGGCCGGGGCCCGACGTCACGCACGCCGATCTGCATACCAAGAGATGGCAGCCGCATGCTGACACTAGCGCTGAAGAGCCTCGCACTGGCACATGGTGGCTGGCAGCAAGGATACAGCCAGCAAGTGCACGAGCGTGAATCGCAGAGATAAAGGATCACAGCAGCCGCTTCTGTCGGGACTTGTCTGCTCGGCATCTCATCTCATCACCATACCATCTCTCAAAGGCAGCAGCAATGACGACCCTCGACGACTGCCTGCGCATCCAGAAGCAGCAGTCGATCCTGACTGCTCCGGCGGACACGTCCAGCACGTCCACCACACTCATCACATCCAGCCTCGGCATCACCACCAACGGTAAGGTTGCGGCTGCAGCGGCGGCGGCGACGACGACGACCGCATCGACGCTGCAGATCACACTGCAGAACAACACGACGTCGGCGAAGCTGTATGCGTCCATTACCGGGCTAGATATCAACAACAACAATGCCGTGTTCCTGCTACAGAGCGATGGCTCAACAGCGTACCACCCGGCCAACCCGCCGTCCGACCAATACGAGCTGGCGCAGGACGTGGCCATCGTAGTGGGCGGGCCCGGCAGCTCGGTGACGGTGACGGTGCCGCAGCTGGCCGGCGCGCGGATCTGGTACGCGCAGGACACGAAGCTGGTGTTCAAGCTCAACCAGGGCACCAACGGAGCGGCGCTGGTGGAGCCGTCGGTGACGAACACGAGCGACGCCAACTACTCGACGCGGTGGTCGTTTGCCGAGTTCACCTTCAACCAGTACCAGCTGTTTGCCAACATCTCGTACGTCGACTTTGTGAGCATCTCGGCGGCGCTGCAGCTGGAGAGCTCCGACGGCAGCGCCACGCAGACGGTCAAGGGCCTGGCGGCGAACGGGCTGACGACCATCTGCGAGGCGCTGCAGGCGCAGCAAAAGGTGGACTGCGCCGGCTGGGACAAGCTGGTGGTGCAGGTGAAGTCAGAGGCGACGGGGACGGAGTACCTGCGGGCGCTGTCGCCCAACTGCGGCATCGTGATGAACACGGGCCTCTTTGACGGCTACTACGACGACTACGTGAACCAGGTGTGGGCCAAGTACGCCAGCAGCTCGCTCACCGTCAACACGCAGTACACCTGGGGCGACGTCACCGGCAAGGTGAGCGCGTCGACTTCGCTGCTGACCTTTGGCGACGTCGGCGGCTTTGCCAAGCCCACGGCGGCCGACATCTTCTCCTGCAGCACCGGCGCCTTTGCCTCCTACTCGACGAACACGGCCGAGATGGGCAACCTCACCGCCCGGCTCGCTGCCGCCTTCAACCGCAGCACCCTGCTGTCCAACACCAAGCAGCCCAACGGTGACACCGCGTCCGCCTACTACAAGACCAGCCCGACGAACCACTACTCGCGCATCGTCCACGCGGCCAACCTCGACGGCCGCGGCTACGCCTTCCCCTACGACGACGTGACCCCGGACGACGGCACCGACCAGGCCGGCTCCGTGGCCAGCAGCTCTCCCAAGCTGCTGACCGTCTACATCGGCGGCGGCGACGCCAGCGGCCCCGTCTCATCGTCGACATCCACCACCACCCGGTCGGAGAAGATCCTGCTCCGCGAGATGGCCCGGCCCGGTCGCCAGCTCGTGGGTAGATACAGGAACGTTCGGCGCTCTGTGCCGTCGCCCGATGTCGAGGTCGACGAGAAGCAGGTCGTGAGGGACATGGTGCAGCAGACGATGGCTCCGTTCTTTGCCGACGAACCGACGACGGCAGCCACTAGTGATCCGGAAAAGATCGACCTCGAAAAGGGGCAGCTGCAGCTTGCCTACTCGGCCGACAGCAAGGCTTGCCCGACAGCAGCAGCAGGAGGACCGCCACACATGCGCGTCCGCTTCTTGACGCTCCTGCACCAAGCACTGTGCTACCTCTGGATGGCCATTGGCACGCTGGCCCGCTCGGCCTGGGCGCTGGTGCCGCGTCCCGTCGCTGCCCCCCTGGCCGCCCTCGGTGCAGCCATTGTCGCCTCCCCGGCCTGGACCGCCGCCACCTCGGCCGCGTCCTCGACCGCCCACTGGGTCGTCTCGTCGGCCGTGGTGCGACCGCTGCTGCTGCGTTCGGCCGTGGCCGGCGTGATGGTGCTGGTGTACATGGCAGCCGGGGCGTCGCCGCTGGTCGCCACGCTGGTGACGGCCGCAGCATCGCAGCAGGCGGCCACACCGGCTCTTGTGCCTGACGCTGCCTCCAATGGCACGTCTCTGCGGGTGCAATAAACTTTCTCTTTCTTTCCCACCTTCCCCTGTCACTTCACCACATTACCCCATGCCACATCACTTCGTTACCCCCTCCCCTTACCCCCTTCCCTTTTACAGACACATCACGTATATAACCCCTACCCCCCTCCCCCTATGTACATACTCCTTCACTGCACTGCATATAATCCATTTGCCACAGCACATACCCCTTCACTTCCCCCGACCCCCCCCCCCCCCCCCCCCCCGTCACTGCACATCTCTCCTCGCTCTAGTTTTCATTGGTCGTGTTTCTGGGTCGCTGTCTTGTTTTATTTATTTTTATTCTCTTTTTTTCACGGGCGGGCCCCGATACCTCTTCATTTCTCCCTGGACTTTTGTTATATACCAATCGGTGCATATCAGGACAGCTATGGGGGTTTTCTTCTTTTTTTCAGACGCATCTGGCATGCTGTCGCAATAGATCAAAGAAAAGAAAAAAAAAAAAGAACCAAAAAAAGCTGCTGTTCCATATTGTGTGACTTGTAGACAAGAGTAAAACGCCCCAACGCCATGTTGCTCCCAGTATGGGTTTTCTTTTTCTTTCATTCTCTCTCTTCTCAGATATCATCGCCGGTCTCCATCGCTGCGGCTCCGGCTTCGGGTACGGCTCCGGCTGCGGCTAGGGCTCCGGCTCTCGCTGCGCGCCGATCCCCGCCGCGGCCGCACGCGCCGTCCGTCCTCGCGGCCTCGCTGACGATCGCTGAGGCTAGAGCTGCGACTGCGACTGCGGCTGCGGCTGTCACTCCGGCTGTCGCTGTCGTTGTCGCGTACTACCGCACGTCGGCCCACCCCCAATGTCCCGTCTTCGACGCTCCGCAGAGGCGGTGCCCGGCCGTCGCCTTCTTCGCTCTGTGCCCGCTCCCGCTCCCGCCTTCTTTCTTCTTCCTCCTCCTCCTCCTTCTTCCGCTTCAGCGCCTGCTTCTCCTCCTGCCGCCGCCAGTGTCCGCCCTCCTCGTAGTCCTTGCTGATGTGCAGCGCCCGCCGCAGCCGCTCGCTCTCGGCGACCTTGGCGCGCGCCTGCTCGTGCACCTGGTGGGCCTTGAAGCGGCGGGATGAAGAAGGTTGTTGTTGTTGTTGTTGTTGTTGTCGGCCAGCGGTGCTCTCGCGCGTCAGCTGCTCCCGCAGGGCATCGCAGCGGCGCTCAATCTCGTCCTCGTCCTCGTCCTGCTCCTCCAGCTGGTCGCGCAGGGCAAAGACGCGGACCTCGATGGCGCGCTTGCGGTCGTGCTCGAGGATGCCCTGGTCGGGCTGGGTGCGGATCTTTGCCTTTTGCTGCGTCTCGAGAAAGTCGCGGGGGTGGGCGTAGGGCCCGGTGTGGTCGCGCGGCTTGATGAACGCGCGGTTGCGCTGCACGTAGCCCGAGGTGCCGCTGCCGCGGGGGGTGGAGAGGCCGACGTTGTCGGACATTGCGGAGCTGTGGTGTGGTTGTTGTTGATGTTGTGTGGGTGATGATGTTTGTCTTCGTTTGGCGGCTGAGTGGAATGGTAGCTTTCTGGGAATTTTTAGGCGTTATCCGATTTCTATTGGCTAGTTGCAGTGTCGGGTCCACAATAATTGCCATGCAGTAAAAGAGCTGTAGGTTGGAGATAAGGCGATCTCATTTGGCCTTGTCGTCAGCCAGCCAGCAAGGAGGTTGAATATGTGCACCTTTTGGGGACCAGATACAAATACCTCTCTTCATTTTGTTCAGTCGCATGCCATTTCGTGAAAATATATACATTTTAGTAACTTAAAACGTGGCAAGTAGAACATAAAAGCACAAGAAAAGTGTTTTTGTATGGTTACCCCAGGAGTTCAAAACGATGCGCAGCAATCGGCCGCACCTATAAACGGGAGCTTCCTGTACGGAGACTTTGGGATGCAATCAGAAAGAATTCAGTGTCTGCCATATCAGCATCCAATGCCAGCTGTTTGTCTGGGAATAGCATGGAGCAGCCAGTTACAGTGGAGTCTAGCGGACTACTCGTGTATAGATGCTATTGCTTCTGCTAGCCAGCCGTGATTAGGATACAATAGCACCAGGATTCAGATCAACTGATATACCGTCTCGTGGGTAAGAAGGTATGTTCTCTGTCGACTGCAGGCTGGCCGTCTTTGTATTCTCTGACTGGTACCATCCACTGAGCTCGAGTGTAGTCCAAGCAGCACCGCCACTTCGGAGTCATAATATAGGTAGAGCGCGCTATTAATGCGTGTAATCGACTTCAGCGATGCCTCAGCCCGTTACAGCGGTCGCACAGCGTACGTCATTGGCCAAAGCGGTGAGAACCAGCCTAGACTCGGTGGATTTTCCGGCAGAATAGAGTGCATCGCAGCTTGTTCAGTGGGGTCGCCGCAAATTCTGCCCCTCCAAGAACCTGGACGACTCATACCTGTGCTTCTCTTGTTCTTTTGTGACTGCGCTCTTGGAAACGTTGCCATGCCGGAATTCAGCTCGCCTCCTCGGCCGGCGGCAGCCACCAAGCACGACGACTTGGGCACAGACGAGCTCCAGTTTCCGCCTGTCAGCCGCGACCACATTCTCTACTGCTCCTACGACTACTGGTTTCCAAAGTGCGTGCTGGGATGGAGGGTGTTGTTCTGAGAGGGCCATACTGACCGGCAAGATACCGCAAAGTCTGCATCAAGTCTCGCATCATACGCCTGCCTCCCGCGTTCGTCGAGTACCTGCGCGAAGACGGCATCATCCTCAGCGACGAGAGCAACGGCGACAGCAACAACGATGACGATGACGACTGGGAGCCCTCGAATCCCAGCATGCGCCATTACAAGTCTGCCGACGAGAAGAAGTACGATGCGCTGCAAGACGACGACGACGAGGACGACGAGGAAGAGGACAATGCGCCGGCCACGGTTCGCCAGCCACCGAACAAGCGGTTCCCTGAAGTGCACCAGCAGATCAAGGACGAGATCGCTGCGCTTGGAGGCGCTGTGGCGCCCAAGCTCAACTGGTCTGCGCCCAAGGACGCCACGTGGCTGATGGCGGAGAAGAACACGATGCGCTGCCAGACGCCCGACGACGTGTACCTGCTGCTGAAGAGCTCCAACTTTGTCACCCACGACCTCGAGCACGCCTTCTCCGGGTGTGCGCCAGGGGCAGCAGCAGCAGAGACAAGCAGCAGCAGCGAGCCAAGGTCGACCGACGGCAGCCTCGGCTTCCAGCCGGTGCTGGTCCTGCGCGCCTATTTCGAGATGCACACGGCGCTCGAGTTCCGCTGTTTTGTCAAGCACCGCAACCTCGTCGCCATCACGCCGCGCGACCTCAAGTACTACCCCTACCTCGAGGGCCTGCGCGCTGCCGTGGCCGCCCGCGCCAAGACGCTCTTCCACAGCAAGCTGCAGTTCACCTTCCCCGCGGGCTCCTTCTCGTTTGACATTTACATCCCGGAGCGCGAGGGCCGCGACATAGGCGCCGACGAGATCCTCGACGAAAGCGACGACGCTAGTCGCCGGCTGTCCTGGGCACGCCTCATCGACATCAACCCGTGGGCACCGCGCACCGACACGCTGCTGTTCTCGTGGCGCGACCTGCTGGACCTCAAGATCCCCAAGCCGTTCCTGGGCATTGTTGGCGACAGTGCTGCGGAAGAGGTGGCGGAGCAAGACGGTGCAGATGGCGGAGAGGAGGACGAGGACGAGGACGACGACGACGACAGCGACGAAGACTACGAGCCCGAGCTGCGGCTCGTCGAAAAGGACGACCCGGCGGCGGTCAACTTCAGCTCGTCGCCCTACTCGGCCCACAAGCTGCCCAAGGAGGTTGTGGACGCGAGCATGGCCGGAGAGGGAGGGCTGCGGGAGTTTGCGCAGCAGTGGCAGCAGATCGTCAGCGAGAGGGAGAGGGAGAGGAGGCTGTAATGATTGTAGCGTTTGAACGTGTATTCATCTTACAAAGTACCCAATCTACAAAACGCCATCTGATTGGTCCATTTCTGTTGGATCTGATTGGCGAATGGGACGGTGCAGTCTCCACTGTACGACGGCCTGAAAATCCCCCCATCGCAAAAAGAGCCAGCTGCCACCAGCTGTTCGCCACTTCATCCCCCATCGACTCGACAGCCTCGACCCCAGACCTCTGTTGGGCTCTGCTGCCGCAACATCCCTTTGTCTCCGACGACGCATCGGATCGCGCCAATTGGCACAGACGAACCTGCCAGACTGGTCGCGCCATTGATTGCGTCCGCTCCTGCGCCCCGATGACCGGCATCATTCGCTTCCCGCGCGGCGGGCGTCCGAACAAGGTCACCAAGCCGGCATCCATGGCGCCGCGACGGGCGGGAAACAGCAGCAGCAGCAGCATAGCTACCTCTTCGTCCACGGCAGCAGCAGCAGTCGCAAACCGGCACGCTCTCGTGGAGCAGGCCATCGAGCAGCAGCAGCAGCAACAACAGCAACAATCGCAGTATGATGCGATGACAGCAACGACAGCTGCGCTGGATTTGCCAGCAGCCTTGGCCACTGCACATGGCGACTTTGGTGAAGCTGATGGCGGCGCGGCAGAGTCTTTGAAGATTGGTTATAGCGGCGTGGGCAATGATCATGCAGAAGAGGCGGACACGGGCAGCAATGTGACCGACGGGCACCTTCCAGACAGCGGAGGCGTGATGCACGAGAGCGAGATGTTGGATCTCCATGAGGCAGTTACCAGCGGTGCAGACGCCCCCCACACCACGGATCAGGATGCTCACAGCCACGGGCACGATGTCGATGACATGGTGGTCCTGGACGAGGCGGATATGGACGGCGTCGGTGCGCTGGTGAGCAGTGCTATTGCGGGCCACGACGGCCATGCCAGCGAGATGGAGGATCATGAGCCGCCATCGACGAGCAGCGACGTGGATATGGACCTGGTTGCGGCAACAGCGGCGGCGGCGGCGGCAGCGGTCGCAGCGGCAGCCGCCGTGACTATCCACGCAAGCCAGGAGGCGAAATACAGTGAGCATGCCGAAAGTGCACCTGGACAAGGCTCGGCAGAGCGGGAGCGAAAGCAAGGAGAGCAGCCGCCACAGCAACAACAACAGCAGCAGCATTCCTCAACACCCTCCTCCAAGACAACCACCGCCCAGATGGCCCGCGACTCGGGCTACAACCGCCTCCTCGTAGAGAGCGCGCTGGCTAAGCGCCTCGCGCGCGAGCCGGGCCTGCGTCCTGCGCAGCAGCGGCGTCCCGAACAGCAGCTCAATCTGGCCAGGCGCAGCAACGTCGAGGCCCTGTTTGCGCACATTGCCGGCGAAGCGGCAGCTGTGCCGTGCAAGAACTGCCACAAGGGCCACGGGCCATGGACGGCCTGCGTCATCGTCGACGGGCAGATGTGCGGCAGCTGCGCCAACTGCTGGTTTAACGCGTCGGGCGCGCGGTGTTCTTTTCATGGTGAGTTTTTTTCTCCCCTCTTTTCTTTTTTCTTTTCTTTTTTCTTCTCTCTCCACCCTTCATGACTAACACTAACCAACAGAAACAAAAATGCCCGTCCAGCCTGCTCTCCAGCCCGTTTCACACCACTCCCTGCACGTGCGGCCATCGCTGAGCGGAACCAGCAGCAGTGCCGCACCCCTGGTGTCGCCCACTGCCATCGACCCGCACCTGGCCGGGCCGTACGGCTTGAGCTCGTCACTCGCTGCTGGCCTGGCGCAGGTGCAGGCGCGCACAGCCGTCAACACCACCACCACCACCACCTCGGCATCTGCACCTGCATCGGCACCTACGCCGACATCCACAGCCGCCGTGGCGTCCTTTACCTCGACGGCTCCTGGCAGCTCGGACTCGAGCTTTGGCTTGCAGCTGGCAGCCGCCATTCTGGGTGCCGAAGCGGCTCGGCGACGAAGCAGTTCCGTCAGAGGTGGTGAGGCGGTAGCTAATACAACCGCAACAACAACAACAGCAGCGACAACAACCACAGCACACAATGACGCCCCCAGCGGAACCGCCCACGATGTCTCCCTGGTCGGCTACGTCGTCGAGCAGGCGCTGGCCGAGGTGCGACAGGCGGACCAGCGCACGCGCGAGCTCATGCTGATCGAGATTGCCGCAAAGCAGCTAGCACTGGCGATTGTGCAGTACGGCGAAGGAGGACGACAACAGCAGCAGCAGCAGCAGCAGCAGCAGCAACAGCAACAGCAGCAGGATATACAACATATGCAGCATCAGACAGAGACTGCAGCAGCACAACACAGTCACGACGAGGGCGCAGGCGAGCTGTGATGCCCCCGACTGTACGAAGCATGACAAAACAGCAAAAGGAAATATCATTTTTGGGAGGAGACTATGGAGCATTCAACACAAACTGGGTTTTTTTCTTGTTCTGGCTTTTTTGGGGCAGGGGTTCTGGCGCAATTGCAGATAGCAAAAAAAAAATAGGACAGGCATGCAGGGGTATTACATGACGAGGGTCTTGCTATAATACAGTATTGCAGATGCAATGAAATACAGAATGAATCATGGATTATGGGCATGGCTGTGCCATCGATGCACGTTTACTGCTGTCATGGAATATGCCTAGTTGGTGTTTTCAATTTGCATTTACAATGGAAAGGAAAGTCAGAACAATAAGTGTTGTCACATACAAACGAAATAAGATACAGGCTTTGCTTCTCGGACATCAGTGGGGCTCACCCGCTTCTGTCGAAAGCAGGGTCTCGAACAAACAAACAAAAAACGAGATGTAAAGTCGTAATTAAACAAGATATCGAGCCTTCCTTTGCCCCTGTACTACCAAAAAAAGATGCGGAAAAAATAGATATAAGCAACAGATAGAAACAAGAGAGAAAAAAAACAAAGTAGAATAGATCGGGAATTGAGAGAAAAGAGATCAAAAAATAGTTGAAGAAATCCCGTCTCTCCTGTACTCTTGTATTCTTTCTCTCGCCATCTCCCCTCTGCCATTTCCTCTCTGCTCTGCTTGCTGCCTCCGCAAAGAACTGCCTCGGGGCTTTTGTGGTACAATATTCGCCATTCACTTCATGTTTTTTCTTATCTTCCTCCCTTCCCCTTTCCTCCACAGTAAAACATATAAACTTGACTAAGCAGACTCGCCAGAACAAAAAATGAGCAAGGAAACGAAGGCAGGAAAAACAAGAAATAAAACAAGTCTGGAAAGATGTGCAAAAAGGATTGTCGTAAGAGAAAAGAGGCGGCAGACCGCAAGAACTGGCCGACCCAAGGAAGGCCGGACCTCGGAGGACGTGAGAAGACATTCATTTCGCGACAATCGTAAAGGACCGGCGCGAGTGCGAGAAATAGCATCGGAGAGTACACTTGATGGTAGTGGGAGGGGGGACAGGTAGCATCCGTCGAAAACTCTTTTTGTCGGCCAATCGTTCGGGTATATAGAGACAGATGAAGACGAAAAATACAACGCCGGAACGGTTTTAAATCAGACCACAGAGACGCAGATTTTCCTGGATGATGATATCTGTTTGGTTAGCATGAGCACTACTGGAAACGAAGCCGCCAATCGGATGCAGACATACCATTGACGGCCGCCATGACGAAGCGGATCTGTGTTGTGTCGGTGGCACATGTAAAGTGGGTGTAGATCTGCTTGGATTCGTGCTGGTTCAGGTTCACGAAGCGGTTGAGGATGTAGTCGCAGGCTGCGCCGTAGTCGTCGCCGCCTTCGTAGTCGGGGAAGTAGTTCTTCATCGGGCTGATGGGCAACTTCTCCTTGAAGCGGTCGATCTTGTTGAGGAAGAGGATGATGGACGTCTTGGTGAACCACCGCGAGTTGCAGATGGAGTCGAACAGCGTCAGAGCCTCCTGCATACGGTTGACCGTCTCGTCTTCGAACAGCAGCTGGTCGTACTCGGAAATGGCCACCAGGAAAAGGATGGTGGTGACGTTCTCGAAGCAGTGAATCCACTTCTTCCGCTCAGACCGCTGTCCACCGACATCGAACATGCGGTACGTGAGGTCGCCAATGATGAAAGTCGTCTCGGTAATACCGGTCGTCTTGACACGCGAGCGAAGCACGTCCTGGTCGTCGGGCATGTAGTCGGGGGCAGCAATGCGGACAATGTTGTCAAAGTAACTGTCGGTTAGCTTCGTTCTGGCGCCGGCGCTTCTCTCTCTCCTCTCTTGCAGGACTCACTATCTTGCGGAGTCGTTCAGCTGGTACTCGCGCGACCGCTTGAAGCACTCCTGGACACCGCGGTCCTTCCACAGCGCCTCGATGGCGTTGCCGACTTCTGGTGGCAGAACCTCGCCCTCGATCTGGGCAGGCTGCATGAAAATGGTCTGGACATGGTATTCCATGCGCTGGTCCTCGAGCGGGAGCTCGAGCGACTCCATGGCCTCGAGGATGACGCGCATGGACTGGACGGTGTTGCTGTAGATGATCTCCTTGAAGGATTCGCGCTCATCGCGTGAGTAGCCGCCCTCGTGGATGAGCTTCATCTGCTTCAAAATGGTCGACTTTCCGGATTCGCCAGCACCTGTCCCGTTAGCACGGCCCGCGTTTGCGATCAATCCAACCCGTTCACGTACCCAGAAGAAGCATCTTGATCTCGTTCCGTTGTTGCATCCGATCGCGCTTCAGCTGGTTCTCAATCTCCTCGTTCCGGGCCTTCCCCTCCTTCTCCTCCACGCTCATGCCACAACCCATTTTGTCGGCTTTGCTATGAGGTAGGCTCTAAGCAAGTGTGGGAATAGTCGTCGACTGAATCGAGACGGGGCCGTCGAATTGACAGTTGGCTCCGTGGAACTGCTGTTTGTTAGCTATCGTTTCTTTTTGATCCAGCCACCCCCAAATGAATCACCTCCAGAGAGATGAAGGGGGAGGATATGAAGATTAAGGAAGATAGCACCCCGTTGGCGACGCTTGGAAGAGAAGGGGGGAAAAGTAACACAGCGACTGTTGGGACCAATAGATTCCAGCCACAACGGCGATGGATCAACGGCGCAGTTTTACGTACCCGTCAGGATGAGCTTATTGTCGCTAAGACGAGTTCAATTCGATCCAATTCGAAAGGGAGATGGGAACGACAATGCTGAAAGATGGTTGGCGAATGTCGATTGTCGTGGGCGCAGGATAGGGGTGAGATCGAATGAATGGAAGCGGCAGAAAAAGCAGCAAACGGAAACTAACTGACACACAAAATGGACAAAGGAGAGAAGAAGGCTAGACGAGGTTTTGGGGTCGCGCAGTGGCCAGAGACGGAGAGATGGGAAAAGAAGGTAAGGGAAGGAGAAATTGAGAAGGGATATGAGCACAGGAAAAAGAAGAGACTATTGGCGGCGGCAAGACGACTGAGCGACAGGGAGGCAGGACCGAAAACGACACTAAAATAATAATGGGGGGGGCGGTTTGGGTCGTTGGCTGCGGGTTCGTCGGTAGAAAGGGGTTTGAGCTTTTTCGGGGATGGAAGGGGGGGGGAAGGGACCCCAAAAGTCAGGCGCTCTGGGGCCACTGCATGGGCAAAGTTAGGGGGAGGCAAGGCCTGCTAGACGTCACTTGGAGCCCACACTGTAGTGATTGTGATCTATTGGAATTTGTTTTCGCTGGCGGCCCGCCCACACGCAGCGCACAATAGTGGGCCCTTGTGCAATTCTGAGCACTAGTGTCAGGGCAGTTAAGTTAGACGGACAGGGACGAGACAAGAAGCAGAAAAAGATATCGGGCGAGCAGAGAAGGAAAAATTGCACAAAAAGACCGCCGGCTCGGGCCAGAGAAAGGGAGGGTTACGTCCGCAAGCCATACGAGCTTCGTACATATGCATGCACATACCAACATATGAGGCTATTTGCGGCTGCAAGCAACGGCGAGAAGAGGAGACTGGATTCCGAGTGGTGTTACTTTGTACCTGCGGTGGCATTTCATACTGTGAACGCATTGGTACCTCACGCTCGGACCCTGATCGCCCTAAACGGCAACTTCTGGGGGGCAGTCGGAGCGTCTGCCGAAGTCGTGCTACTTTTTAGATGGCATCGGCTAGTGAAGAGGACGGGTAGCAGGTACTTTTAGATTGCGGCCAAATACGCATATTCCATACGAGGAGCGATCCTGTTTCGGAGAGCGCACAGAGGCCGTGGAGAGATCGAAACAACAAGAGGATAAATACATGAGAAGGACACAATCAGGAACAAAACGACTGCTGGCAAACATGGACTACGTAAGACATGTACATTGCAGTTATGCTCGTAGCAATGTGACAGGGAAAAGGGAGAGAAAAAAAGGCGAGACGAAAGTTTTCCTCATTTTGTTGGTGCCATTCCAAATGGGTTAGACCCGGCAAGGGAGAGTGAGATGGATCGAACTGTCGTGCAGCAGCAGCATGCATCTAGGCCAGCTAGTTAGTCAGGTCAGACAAACTGAGACGACGAGACGACGGCTCGCATTGCTTCGTCACGGCCGAAGCAAGGGACGGCGTAGCGACGGAGGACGCCGAAGGAGGTGCTCTGCTCGTATGCATAGTCGCGTGCGAATGCGGCACGATGCATCTGGGACGAGAAACAATCGGGGGGCCGGGGATGTCTCGTTTCTGTCTGTGCCGTCCTGCCGTCTGGCCTCATCATGTTTCCTCCTGAGATCGATTACTCCATACTCTGTATGGATTTCATGCCCCATACCTGAGACCCTATGCTGCTGAGACCCTATGCTGCCGGGGAGCAGGCACCCAAGCAATGCCATCGATGGCACACACCGCATCTCACTCGAGCGGCAGCAGGCCTTGAAACGCCTCTAGCCGCACGGCGGGCCCCCTTTATACTGGGCTGGAAGCTGGCAACTTTGGTTCGGCTCGATGTTGGCTCTGCGCGGAGCATTTTTCTTCTTCTTTTCTGGCCCCTTCCCGTCGGTTTGGATGAACTGCTCGCTCTCTTCCACCCATCTTGCAGCACAACCACAGGCCTCCCGGCCAGAACGCCGAGCCGGACCCCCCCTCCCGGGCGGGCTATGTGACGTGACGGATGATGAAAGAAGCCCTGAGAAAGAGTTTGGCATATTGCCCAACAGCCGCTTCCGAGAAACGCGTCTTGTCAGACCCCGGCCTGCCACATGGCCAAGTCCCGCCGCCGTCGTCCAACGTTAGTTTTGTCTTTGTCCTGCCTCTCCTTCCTCCCTAGCCGTCAGACACATGTGGTCGCTTGCAGGCATGGCCCGGGGTGGAGAAATAGGAGGGGAGAGGAGGGGGGGTGGGCAACTTCCACTCATTGTGTCCCGTAACGTCATTTCCTGGACTCCCCTTGTCGTAATAGCGATACATCGCGGCCCCCTTTCTTCTGGAAGGACACATGGTGAGAGAACGGTGAGGAACGGGTGAGTGGCCAGGCTGGTGGGCAGCAGCGCGACAGGTTGCACTTTGGGTGGGTGCAGACAGGGATGGTGCAACTTAAGCGGTATTAGTGCCCCTGCTTGTCGAAAATGGCACTGCCCTCCTATGCAGAGTCAGCAGGGGCGCGAAACCTGAAATTGCAGCGGCGCGCAGTTGCATCCGCCCATCATGACACTGCGCTCTTACGAGTGCGAGGCCGATGCAACGCCCCCTGGGCGAGGTCTGCATAAACAGCAGATCCGAAATGAGGCGAGAGGCGAGCTGCTCATATTCTAGAAGCCGGCTTCGGTTTTCTCCGATTGGGGATTCTTAACGGCATAATACATATAGAGGGCTGTGGGTGGAAGACCAAGTTTCGTTCTCCTCTGCCAGACGCTGGTGAAGCGATGGAGACGCGCAAGGTGCGCAAGATGGCTTTGAAGGGACCAGGCTCATCGGCACGCGGTGTTCCGTGGCGGCTTTGCGCAAGCTGATGGTGCACGGCCTCCTCTGCTCTACCGGTTATTACAGTGAGTGCAGCTTTCGTAAAATGCAAATGCGCATCGTTTGTCATCCGGAACAGGCCAAATGCGATGAATTGGCCGCGAGAGCCCGAGGAGCTTTCCCAGCAGCGCGACGCCAGCTGAAAAAAAAAGATCGGCGATCCCTCTAGCGCCCCGAATCCGACCATTGGGGTGGCCGTTCCTTGCATATCACCTGCGCCAGGCGCATTTTGCGTGGCCGGTCCTTATTTTCAGCTGGGCCAGCGAGGGAGGGTGATAGCGCAGAGAGCGCTATCAATCCTGCCAGCAGAGAAGCTAAGGAGCTAAGGAAAAAGCGGGCTCAAATCCATTGTGCGATCTGAAATCTTGGGTTTCGCTCGCCCGTTCCCCTCCAGACAGCCTTGCGACGGTGAAACAGATCGCGACGTCCCCTCTCCCCGCCGACAACGCCCTGCCGACGACACCGCCCGCCATGGCCTCTTCCGCCATTCCTATGACGCAGCTCGGCGAGCGCTGTACGTCTGCCTCCTCTCCCTCCCTTGTCTGGCCTGCATCCGCAGCCGCTGACCGCCAGCTTTCAACCACAGCGCCGGCAACGATGCCGAGGCCGAGTACGACCGCCTGCGAGACATGGCGCGCAAGGAGGCGAGCAAGCGCAACTCGTGCTTTGACCGGGTGCGTCTGGGCACTGCGAACGACGGCGCACACTGCAATGCTGACCACGGCAGGCTCACCAAGCGTACGAGCGCGGCGACGGCGCCGAGGCCAAGACGCTGTCGGCCGAGGGCAAGCGACACGCGGCCAAGATGGACGACTACAACCGGCAGGCGTCCGAGTACATCTTCCGCGAGAACAACGCCGTGGGCCGGGTGGCCGGCGACACCATCGACCTGCACGGCCAGTTCGTCGAAGAGGCCGAGCGCATCCTCACGGAGCGCATCCGCGCGGCCCAGGCGCAGAACCAGTCGCATCTGCACGTCATCGTCGGGCGCGGCAACCACAGCGCCAACCACGTGCAGAAGATCAAGCCGGCCGTGGAGAAGCTGTGCCGCGAGATGGGCCTGCAATTCGCCACCGAGGAGAACGAAGGCCGCATCTACGTCAACCTGCAGGGCGGCGCCGTGTCCGGCATGCCGCCGCTGCCGCAGCAGCCCTCGGGCCACACGGGCGGCTACCAGCAGCAGCAGCAGCCGCACTACGGCCAGCAGCATCACGGCGGCCAGCACCAGCAGCAGCACCAGCAGCAGCAGCAGAACCAGCCGGACCAGGTCGAGCAGCAGATCGAGCAGGCCGTGGCCAAGTGCCTGCCGAAGCTGTTCAAGAGCTGCTGCACCATTATGTGATCTGCACGGCTTCTTATGCTCTCTTGTTTTATCTATTTGGGGTCTTGGACAGATCTGTCATTTGTTGGGTATATCGGGCTGGGCGTTTGCTGCACAGCAGCACAGGAGATGGATTCAGGATCTTGAATGTTCACGATATGACTTGCTTTTACGACACTGGCTATCCTGGTCAACACATCTATTCCGTTCCGTTTATTACAACAAAAGAAATCAATCCTTTTATACAGTCGAAAGAGGGACGCGATGACAATGGGCCGCCCCATCTCCATACCACACACCTATGATTTACATAAAAAACATCACACAGCCTTCTAATGCATCCTCAGTCCTCATGCGTAGTAGCTCTCTTTATGCCTTTCGGATGTCCTTGGCCGCCTGCTTCAGCGCCGAGTTGCACTCCTCGTAGGCCCGACCGGCGCCAAAGCCCACGCCGATGACGGCTGGCCAGGCCCTTCGCTTGAACAGAAGCACCGAGAAGACGACGCCGAAGCCGAGGCCGAGGGCGGACTTGATCACGAGGTTGGACAGGCAGTGGTCCCACTGGTCAACGGGTCAGCACAAAAGCCCCGGCACGAGCCCAACATGCCGCATCGGGCAACCCGGCAAGCGCATGGAGAAAACCCACCTGCTCGTTCAGCAGAGCCTCGCTCACGGGCCGCGCGACCACGGACCGTGCTGGTGGCTGGGGGGGAGCGGCGGACATGGCTGTGAATGGGTGCGAGCTGGGATGGGATGGGATGGCCGCGTCGGGCTGTCGGTAGGATGTTCGCTGTTGGAGGGAAAACACGAGTCAGCACGACGACGAAAGCTATCCATTGGATGGCGCCAGCTCCCGCAATGGCTGAAAAATCAAAACATACCTTGATTGCAGAGCTAGCCGCGGAAATCCGGTGGCGCGTGATGCAGTGGTCGAAGGGAGAGGGGGGACAATGCAATGGTTGGGCAAAAAAAAAAAGAGGATTCGGCAGGGCGCTGGACGTGATTTACCGCGCAAAGGTGGCAGAGAACGCGGACCAAACCGGTTGTGGTTTTTGCGCATTTATTAATAAGGGGATCTGACTCGCAGAGGTCAAGGCGGTGAGCCCAGAATGGTGTGGTGGGTAATATGGAGCTCTGAGAAACCGGCAGAATTTTTTTATGGCAGAAAGCTTCAAAATTATTGTGGGGCGGCGAAATATCGACAACTCGATCTAGGTCGAGACAGCCTTCTTCTGCATCCTTCGACAGCAGTTCTGTTGCATGGGAATGCACATGATATCACAGAAGAAAATACACTCAAAGCACAACCCTGACGTCATACAAGCACAGCCCCGCGAAATGGTCGAGACTGTTCTTCTCAAGACGGCTCGGTCCCTCAACCAAGGCGGCCCAGAAACCACGCCGGCCAAGATCGAGAAGCTCTGGGAGGCACTGGCGGCGACAGCCGGCGACAGCGGCGCGAACAGCCATGTCTTCCACACGCCCAAGAAGATCGCCCTGCGCTGGATCCTCAAGACGATGAGCGCCACCGGCAGCGCCGCCAGCGAGGCCGAGACGCTGCGGCGCTGGCCCTTGGCCTGGCATGTTCTGGCAGGCATCTTCCAGCGGATACCCCTCTTTACGCTGGCCAAGTCGCTGGCCGACCGGCGGTTCGTGGCCGTCCTGCAGAAGACGGCCAAGGACCTGGCCACTCGGCATTCCGGGGCTTTGGGCGGCGAGAACGAGAATAAAAACGAGAACGAGAACCCGCGGAAGCGCAAAAAGTGGCAGGCGGCTCGCTTTGACCTGGATGCCCTGCGCACACCCGAGCAGCGATTGGTTTCGGCCGCGGCTGTTTTTGGTGCCCTGCGCGCGCTGCTGCAGCGCATCGACGAAAGGCAGGCCTGGAGCGGCGGCGACCACGACCACATCGGCGCCGAGCTGATCAAGTCGTTCTTCTACACGTCTGCAGCCGACGCCATGGCCCTGCTAGAGCCGCTCCTGAGCGTGTGCAATCTCGCCTTGACGAGCGGTGGCGAGGAGGACGACGACAACGGCAGCAACGGCAGCAACGGCAGCAAGTCATCGAGCGCCCTGGAGGGCCAGAGCAACTGGATTGCCACCCTTGCCGCCCTCTGGGACCTGCACCTGCATGGCGCCACAGACGCGGCCGAGGTGGCCATGCACCTGGCGCCGGTCGGCTTCGTCATGCTCGGGCGGCTTCTGGGCCTGGCGGCCTCTGACGAGGTGGTCACCACAGCGGACGTGCGCCGACTCTGGGCAGCGGGCCTGCAGCGTTTTTTTACCAGGCAGGTTGTGCTGCCGGCGTGCTCGGCGTATCTGAACCGCGGCGACGTGACCACGCTCGCGCTGGCCGTGGGCGATGCCCCAGCGCATGCCTCGAGCGCCGCCAGCGCGGCGGTTCGCGCGACAGTGCTCTTCCACCTGGCCCTCGCTGCTTCACAAGTGCTCGCCAGCAGCGGTGGCGGCACTGCTGGCCGGGACGGCACGCGCTGGCTGCAGGCGGCATTCGACCAGATCCAGGCGCCTCTGCGGGCGTCGACGGCGCTGACGCCCGAGGCGCGCAACCGCATCCTCTCGGACCTGCTGGACATGGCCAGGCGCCAGGGGGCGGCGCCGTCGGTGGAGACGCTGCAGTCGGTGTGCCGGTACTGCGCGCTGCCCGGGCTGGGGGTGAGCAAGCGGGAGGCGCGGCGGCGGTCCAAGGTGGTGCCGGAGGCGGCCACGCGCGTCGACTGGCGGCTGATCGCGGCGGTGGCGCAGTGCGATGCCGACGCCTTTCTGGCGCCCGACAAGGGCGAGGCGCTGCTGGACGACGTGCTGGCGCATCTCTCGGACCGAGAGGAGGAGGATAGCGAATACGAAGCGGCGGCGGCGTTCCTGGTCGCGCTGGCCAAGGGGTTCGCCCGGGGGCGCAACCTGGTGGGCTTCATCGCGCGCTGGCACGCGAGCCTCGGCCGGCGTGCCATAGACGACGACGACAGCGACGCGACCCTGGAGCGGGCCTGGCTGCACCCGGCTCTGCGCGCGGCCGTGGCCATGGCCGTGCAGCCGTCGCTGACGACGATGCAGCTGGACGCCCTGCTCGTCGAGCAGTTCCCGCCGACGCCAGACGGGCCGGTCTCGGAAGCCGCGGCCAGGCTGGTCGTCTTGGACGCCGTCAGCGCTGGCATCTACCTGGAAGCGTACGAGAACGTCCTCGGCACGCGGCTGCTCGACAGCGCCGCCGCGGGTGCCGACCGACTGCCGTCGACACTCGCCCCCGGCCTGCTGGCCATGCGCTGGCGCCTGGTCCGGCGCACGCTCGCCTGGGCCGACACCGACGCGGTCGACCGGCTCTGGGAAGCGACGCGGGCGCCGCTGCAGCAGCGCCTGCCCCAGCCGTCGCAGCTCGGGGAAGACGCGTTCGAGGCGCTCGTCTGCGCGTTTGCCTTTTGGATGGCGCTCAAGTTCTCGGGAGCGGCCGAGCAGGAGGCCAGCGACGTGACCCGGGCCTTTTTTGACCGCTTCCAAGCCCAGCTGCCGGCCGACGGACGACATAATAGCACGGCCGAGCTGGCAGGCGAAGCGGCCCGTCTGATTGCCGCGTGCGACAGCCAGAAAAGCAGCCTCCGGGGCAACTTTGCGTCGGAGACGACGTCTCTGGCCACCTGCCTGGCCTGGGTGCTGTGCGATTCATCGCAGTTTGTCAAGTAAGCCGCGTGAGATAAAGCCGTTCTGGCTCACCGACTAACATTATCTAGTGAGATAGTCCAGAGCAGCAAAGAGCCGTCTGCCATCTGCAGCTGGCTGGCCTTTTGGCAATCCGCCGTCGACTCTGCCCAGAGCGGCACAGCCGGTCTCGCCAGCCTCCCTCTCTTCTCCAACTGCACGACACAGCAGAACAAGGCTGTCACCAATGCTACGACCGAGCAGTACATCCAGGCGCTGGAAGAAGCAAAGACGAAGACGACAGGAGAAAACGGCCCCAGGCCCACGACAGCGATCCTTGGGCTCCTGCGCACGCCCGCCAGCCTTCTGCAGCGCCACCTGCGCGAGCGGATCGTCGCCTGCCTGACCCCGCAAGAGCAGCCGACCAAGACGGCAGACGCGCCGCCGAGCGTGGACGAAGTGGTGCTGGAGCTGGATCTGCTGATCAAGGCCATGCAGGAATCCCACGGGGTGAGCTGAACCGCAGTCTGCTTTCGTCTTCTTACTGACCATCCTCCCAGGACGTGGACTTTGACCGCCTCGTCTGGCTGGGCGAGATCGTGCAGGCGGCCATCCGGTCCGCACCGCTGCGTTCGGCCCTGAGCGTCCTCGACCGCTTCCAGCACGTGGCCGTGGCGGCTCTGAAGCCGGGCATAGCCGACCTCGATCGCGTGCTGAGCCGCATCTCTACCTGGAAGGACTCGAAAAAGACGAGTGCCGGCACCGTCGCCGTGCGGCTCGTTCTCCTCAAAGCCGTCGTCGTGACCTCCAAGGTCGATACAGTCAAGCTCGCCCAGGCCAAGGAGAAGCTTGCGTCCCTGGTTGTGAAGCAGATTGCCAGCCACTTGGAAGATGAAGACACGCACATGGCTGGAACGGAAGACGAGACAACCGAAGAGGAACACCTGTCGCTGCCGCTTCTGCTGGCGCTGGATGCAGCCACGGCGACTGACATTCAGACGCAGCTGGAGCAGCAAGGGCTGCCCAAACTGACCGAGGCGATGAAGACGACGGCCGACAGGCTGTGCGGTCAGAACCAAAAGATGGGCTGGAAGTGGAAGGCGTTCCTTGCCAAGCACATGCAGACAGACCGGCTGCCGCGCGAGCTGAGCTTCTCGGGCCTGTTCGACGACGACGGTGGCCACCGCGGCCAGGAGGATCTGGGCATCAGCACGGCCGCTGCGCTCTTCCTGGACAGCAGTCTTCTGCAGGACTACCTGGCGGGCGAGACGCGAAACGACACGCCTGCGTCCCTGATGGCCTACATCCGCGACCTCATCGCCGCCCTCGACGACGGGCCGTCCCCTGTTGCCCAGCTGCTGGCCATCCAGCATCTGCTCGGACACCTGCTCGGTACGTCTTCCCTTTACAAACACAGCCAAGACAGCATTGCTCACTGTCCAGATGCACCCGATGCCGGCACGGCCCAGACGGCGGATGGCTTCGACCTCCGCACCGCCCACAGCCGGCTGAACCAGCGGCTGCCGCACGCCCGCACCGTCACCGAGGCCAAGCTGCTGGCGCAGACGCTGCGGGCGCTGCTGCTGGACGACCGCGCCGGCGCCGGCGCCATGGGGCAGTGGAACATTGACGCCACCATGAGCGCGGTGGTGCTCGCCGTGACCGGCAACAACAGCAGCAGCAGCAGCAGCAGCAGCAGCGTGGCCTCGTCGCCTGTCGTCTACGACGGCGCCTGCCGCCTCGTCGAGGCCATCCTGCGGCGCCACCGGCTGCGGCTCGAGGGCCGCTTCCACCTTGTCGTGGCCACGCTGCAGGCGCTGCTGCGGCGGCTGGTGGCTAGCAACAATGGTGGTAGCTGGACGCCGCAAGCAAAGCGCTTCTCGCGACTTCTGGAGCTCATCTGCGAGCCGTCGACGGCGGCGGTCACGACGACGCGGGCGGCCTCGGCGGGCACGGCGGTGCTGCACTCGGCCACGGACAAGGCCAAGCGGTCGGCGGGCCAGCACATGTACGTGGTGATCGTGGAGTACGTCAAGCTGCAGGCGGACGGGGCGGTGGTGGCGCGCAGCGTGCGGGAGGCGCTGGAGACGGGCCTCTTCTCCATTCTCAGCATCACGCCGGACAAGACGCGGCGCCTGGTCAACGACATCATCGACCCGGGCGATCGGGTGCTGTACCGGGAGCTGTACCGCCGGTGGGTGCAGTTTGGCAAGTGGAGGGGGGTATAGGGCCATTTTCGGTTATTTTAGGTTATTATTAGGTCATAAATTACAGCGGATACCTATGTCTTGTGGGCAAACGTCGAGGGATGGCCGTGCTTGCGGGCGTAGGCGCGGATGTCGCCGTGCATCCACCACATGGCAAAGAACATGATGACGCCGGTGAGCCAGACGCCGAGGGTGTCGAGGACGGCGTTGTTGCGGATGGAGCCGCCCTGGACGCCCCAGCGCATGAGGTCGCCGAGCAGGGAGACGGTGACAAAGTGGCGGCCGCGCTGGAGGCCGCGGATGGCGCGCTCGGCGACCTCGTCGGGGGTCTGCTTGGGGTCGTCCTTTTCGAGCTGCAGGGTGATGTCGGGCTTGGTCGTGTTCTCGCGGGTGAAGCCGGGGCTGAGGATGGTGCCGGGGAAGACGACGCTGATGCGGACCGGGTGGGTGTCCCAGTAGAGCAGCGTCTCCTGGGCCAGCGTGTCGGCGAGCCCGCGCAGCGCCCACTTGCTGGGCGAGTAGGGCGCGTAGCCGACGATGGCGACAAAGGCCAGCACCGACGCCGTGAAGACGAGGTGCCGCGGCTCGCTATAAGGCCCGGCCTCGGGCCGCAGCCACTCGCGCAGGATCGCGTGCGCCATCTCGGCCGCGCCCCAAAAGTTGACGTCCATGTTGCGCCGGCTCGCCGCCACCGCCACCTCCTGCGGCTCCTCCAGCCACAGCATCGGCGTCGACATGCCCGCCACGCACCACACAATGTCCAGCGCCCGGCCCCCGTTCCACGCCATCGCCTCCGCCACCACCGCCGCCGCGTAGTTGGGCTGCGCCACGTCCGCCGCAATGTAGTGGAACCGCTGCGTGCTCGACTTGGCCGCCGCCTAGCCTGTCAGCAAGGCCGGGGACAAGGGGGGATAAGAGAGGGGGGGGGGGGGGGGCACCTTGATGTCTTGCACTGTCTCCTCCAGCTGCCCGACGTTGCGCGCCACCACAATCACGTTGGCACCTTGTGCTGCCAGCTGCCGGGCCGCAGACCGGCCCATGCCTTCCGACGCGCCCGTCAACAGAATCGTCTGCTTGGCATCAGCTTTGTGTTTTGTGAGTGACTGCTGCTGCTGCGCACCTTGCCCTCCACGGGCATGTGGTTCTTGCTGAACAGCCCCATCGTGGAGCCTGCGAGAAGACTGGCGCCGACAACGCCTGCCGAGGTCAGAGCGAGAGATGTGTTGCTGAGAGGCATTGGCCCGTCTCAGTTTGGGCAGAGCTCTGACCGATTGTACCTGCAGTCGGGAAGACACGGAAGGCAGACAGAGAAGGCAAGCACAGAGAAGAAGAGTAAGCACTAGCCAGGCTCAAATGGAAAAGAAAATAAACAGTAATCAATTAGGCCGCAACAATGCAGAACACCGCCATTCAGAGTAGAGCTTCAGCGAATGTCGTGAAGCTGTTTCTGGCCTTGTCTCCTAGCCTTCTCCGATTTGTCCAAAGTGGGTTAGTACTTCTTGTGGGGTTGTTCGATAAGAGATTTGTCCCTTATCAAATGAAAAAAAAAGTTTCCAATGCCAATCTTCTCTCACCCCAAACGCACTGAAAAATCAGGCATCATGGCAAAAAAGAGAAAGGCTTCGCGGCAGCCCTCGGGGCCGACTGGGCCCAAAGATTACGACCCAGCCGATGCCCGTCTAGGCCCGATGACCGATTATACGGACCTCGCCGACGAGCAGGAACAACACCTTCTCGACAAGGACCGCATCCTGTTTGAGGATGAGCCCGGCACCAAGCGGCAGAAGCGGCTGGACAAGGAAGAGGCGTTTCTGGAGCTGTCAGATGACGAGGTGCTTGGCGATGACCCGGACTCATCCGACGATGAGCTGCAGCAGATTGGTCGAAAGTTCAAGAAAGGCCGTCAAGAAGACGAGGACGAGGACGGCAGCGAGGCGGACGATGGCGACCAAGAAGGGGACAGCGGGTGGTGGGGCGATTCGCGCAAGGAGTACTACGAGAACGAGGTGATTGAGACGGAGGACAATGCGCGGGAGGAAGAGGAAGAAGCGCTGCGGCTGCAGAAGAAGCAGCTGGCGCGGATGACGGCGTCTGACTTTTTCGACGCGGACGAGTGGGCGGCCGAGGACGAAGCCGACAAGGCAGCGGATGGGGGGGCGAGGGGGGGCGACACGGTAACGGTGACGATGAAGACGGCAGAGGAGATCGACGCGATGACGCCCGAGGAGCAGCTTCAGCTGCTGCAGACGCAATACCCCGAGCTCGACTACATGTGCGACGAGTTTGCCGCGCTCGAGCCGCTGCTCAACGAGTACCGCAAGACGGCCGAGGGCAAGCCCAGCGGGTCGCTCGAGGTGATCCAGTACCGCGTGCTGTCGTGCTACCTGTCCACCATGGCGCTGTACTTCTCGCTGCTGATGGCGCCGACGCGCGACAACCCGGGCGGCGCTCGGCGCCTCATGGACCCGCAGGAGCTGCACGACCACGAGGTCATGGCCTATCTCGTCGACAGTCGGCAGACGTGGGACTGGGTCAAGCGTGTGCAGGCGCGCCGGGTCAAGGCGGCCAAGGCAGCCAAGGCGGCCAAGGCACTCGGGTTGGAGGAGCTGGTCTTGCCTGAGGAGGAGTCATCTGTTGTCAAAACAGAAAAGAAGCCGAAGAAGGCAAAGGCGAAGAAGGCCGAAGAGAAAAAGACAAAGAGCAAGGGATTGGGTGCCGTGTCGAAAGAGGTCGAGGAGTCGATTGCCGACCTGTCGAAGCTGCTGACGAGGAAAAAGAAGAAGCCAGCAGCACCGACAGCGGCGACAGCAGCGGCAGCGGCGGCAGCGGATGACAGCGACGGGCAGTCCGACCTTGGCGAGGAGGAGACGCTGGACGCGCGGACGGCAGAGGAAAAGGCCAAGCGCAAGAAGAGCCTGGGTTTCTACACGTCGCAGATCATGCAGACGGCCAACCGGCGGGCCGACGCGGGCGGACAGACAGGCGGCGACCTGGACATTCCGTACCGTGAGCGGCTCAAGGACCGGGCAGCGCGACTCACTGCGGCGGCGGAGCGGCGCGGCCAGGGTGCGGATCTGGACGAGGAGGAGGAGGATGACGAGGAGGGAGAGGAAGCTGGAGGCGACGACGAGTACGACGAGAACCTCAAGTACTACAACACGATTGTGCGGGCGCACAAGCAAAAGATGGACAGCAAGGCGCTGCGCAAGGCGGAGATCGCGGCGGGCAAGCTGGAGCGGGTGGAACCGGCGCAGTGGGCGGACGAGGACGGGCGGCGGCAGCTGACGTGGCAGATCCAGAAGAACAAGGGCCTGAACCACCGCAGCATCAAGGAGAAGAAGAACAACCCGCGGGTGAAGAAGCGCAAGAAGTTTGAGAAGAAGACGAAGCAGCTGGCGAGCATGCGGGCGGTCTACAAGGGCGGCGACCGGACCAACTACCAGGGCGAGAAGACGGGCATCAAGACGGGACTGGTGCGGAGTGTCAAGCTGTCGTAGTATGTAGTGTATACGAGTACGGAGTACGAAGTACAGATTACAGTAATAGAGGCGGTGCAGCTAGTGACAAAGGCGTGCGCCACACCTATCTGCGCCACAATTTTTATCCACGTAATTGCTTTCTGGCAAGGACAGCTCGACAACAAACGACAAGTCCTCAGCAATGGCCATCTCCGACCCCGACGTCGGGCTGCTGACGACGTCGGCGCAGATCTTTGCGTCGAACCACACGCTGCCGCAGATCCGGGCGATCCACAAGGCGCTGCATGGGCAGGTGGAGGACAAGGCAGCGCGGCTGCGGTCGCAGGTGGGCGGGTCGTACCGCGAGCTGCTGGGCACGGCCGACGCCATCGTGCAGATGCGCGGCGACATGGACGCGGTGCAGGCGACGCTGGCCGGCATGGGCAGCCGGTGCGGGCGGGCGGTTGTGGGCGGCAAGGTGATGGCGCTGGCGACGTTTGTCGACGAGCACAGGAGCAGCAGCAGCAGGAGCAGCAACGAAAAGCTGGCCCGGGTGGCGCGGGCGCGGCTGCTCGAGGCATGTGCGCGCACGGTCGGGCAGCTGCTGTCGCGGACGAGCAGCAGCAGCACCACCACCACGGCAGCCCAGCAGACGCGGAGCACACGATCGACGCGGTCACAAAAGAAGAGACGCGGACGAGATGCTCGGCAGAAGAGCTGGGGCGAGCGGCTGGTGCTGGCAGCCAAGGTGCTGGTGCTGAGCCGGCTGCTCATCACCAGTCTGGGCGGCGACGACGCGACCTGGAAGGATGCGCAAGACGCGGCCGTGCAGGCGTCGATTGCGCAGTCCAAGAAGACGCTGGGGCGGCTGCGACGACGGCTGCAGGAGATGGTGGAGATGCTGGAGCGGGCGGTGCACGCGCCGCCGCGCGAGGAAGAAAGCGAGGAGGACGACAAGACAAACGAGGCGGTGGACGATGACGATGACAACGAGGAGGAGGAGGAAGACGAGGAAGAAGAGGAGGACGACGACCGCAGCAGCGTGCGGACGGGGGCGACGACGACGACAACAATGACAACGACGACGACGGCCCGAGACGACCTCGTGCGGGCGCTGTGCGCGCTGAGCCTGGCGACGACGTCGGGGGCGCGCGACGTGCTGTGGCAGCTGCTGCGGGTGCGGAGCCAGGCGATGGCGCTGGCGTTTGAGCTGGGCGACGAGGCGCCGACCAACGCAGACGGCGGCCGCCGGGCGCACGACGCGGGCTGGCGGGCCGGGCGGGTGCTGCGGGGGCTGGCTCTGTACACCAAGACGCTGCTGGACGTGCAGGCGCTGCTGCCGCACCGGCTGCCGGACGCGCTGCTGAGCCTGAAGCGGACGGCGCTGCTGGAGGACGCGGGGCTGCGGCGGCTCGAGGGCCTGCGGCTGGACGTGTGGGCGCGCTGGTGCGGCGACGACGTGCTCTTCTTCAAGCCGTACCTGCGCCACGACGACCTGGACGCGCCCCAGGCCCGCGACATGCTGGCCGGCTGGGCCGAGCGCGGCGCCGAAGTGCTGCTGGCCGGCGTGCAGCGGGCGCTGGACCAGGACGCGCAGGATGCTTCTTCGTCGAGGCGGGCCTTGGATCTCCGCGCCGTCGTGGAGCTGCGCACCCGCGTGCTGCACCTCTGGCTGCGCGACAGCAGCCGGGCGCGCGGGCTCGACCCGGCCGACCTGCGCGACCGTCTGCGGGCCGTCTTCAACCAGCAGCTGCTGGCCGTGCTGGCGGCCAAGGTGGCCAAGCTGCGGCTGGTCGGTGCCGAGGTGGCGGCGACGCTGGCGGCCTGGCGCGACGGGCACACGAGCCAGCAGGCCGGGCTGTGGGACGGCGGCGACGGCGACGGCGACGGCGACGACAAGCAGCTGGACGTCGACTTGCTGGCCGGCGCGGTGCCGTTTGTGCGCGACGTCGCGGCGCGGCTGCACGGCCGCAACGACGCCGTGGCCAAAGCGGTGGCCTCGTACGCGTCGTGGCGCCACGTGGTCGACGACGCCGCCTGGGTCGTCGACCAGCTCCAGAGCCAGCGCTGGGACACTGACAGCAGTGGTGGTGGTGATAGTGGTGGTGGTGGCGGTGGCAGCAGCGGCGACATGGTGATCGAGGACGAGGACACGCTGGCGGAGCGGCAGCAGCTGCTGAGCCGCGAGGACCCGCAGATGCTGCAGACGCGTCTGGCGGAATCGCTGGCCGCAGCGTTCCGCGACCTCGACGGCCAGCTGGCGACGGCCTGGACGGATGCCCACGCGCGCAGCGGCGGCGCCACGGGCGAAGACGCGCCGGCGACGGGACACATGGCCATGTACCTGGTGCGCGTTCTGCGGGAGATTCGCGGCGGGCGGCCGGCGGCGGCGACGGCGGCGACGGCGACGACGACGGAGAGTAACGACTCATCGGCCGCCGTCGACAGCCTCGGCCTCGGCATCATCCCGGCGCTGCACGCCGAAATCGCCCGCACCGTCGCCACTCCGGCCGTGCAGCAGTTTGCCACCGGCTGGCTGGCCCGCACCACCGTGGCCGGGCGGGCGCTCTGGGACGACGACGGCCTTCCCGCGTCGCCCTCGCCGGGCGTGTTCCGCTTCCTGCGCGACCTGTCGGTGGCCATGGGCAGCGCCGGCTTGGATCTGTGGAGCCCGACGGCCGCGGCCGAGCTCAAGCGGCAGGTCGCTCGGCAGCTGGCCGAGCGCTGGACCGAGCGGGTGGAGCTGCTGCACACAGAAGAGGAGGCAGGCAAAAAAGACCTCCTGCTGCAGTGGCTCTTTGACCTGGCCTGGCTGCAGTGCGGCCTGGGCGATGGAGCACGTGACAAGGACGCTGCAAAACAGCCGCTCGCCGAATTGGAAGGAGCAGTGGCCCAGCAGACGGAGCTCGACAGCGCTGGACAGCGGCGGCTGGAGCGGGCGGCGCAGGAGAGCTGGAAGAAGACGAGTCTCTTGTTTGGGCTGCTGGCGTATGATGGCCTGGCCGTATGATGCCTGGTGGCTGTATAAAAGATATAATACATGACTCTAAAAAAAAAACTACAGCTTGTGGCGCTTCTCGCCCGTGGCCAGCTTGCGAAACTCTTCCTGGGGGATGCCGGCCATGAAGCGGTCGAGGCCGGCAAAGACCTCGTTGACGTTTTGGACGTCAAAGGCGTCGGCGTCGGCCTTGCGGACGAGCTTCTTGATGCCGAGCAGGCTGCTGCCGATGAGGTGGGTGCCGAGCTTGTCGTCGATCTCGCGGCGGACGCGGGCGTGAAAGGCCGTGTCGGAGGCGGCGTCGGGGCCGTCAAAGACGGCATTGGCAAAGCCCGTGGCCAGCAGCTCGTCGCTGGGGATGCGGCGGCTGGTCAGCAGGGCCTCGAGGGCCTTTGTGCGGCCGAGGCGCTGCACCAGCCCCAGCGACGCGCCGCCCTCGGCCACGAGCCCCAGCGAGCTGAACGGCGTCAGCAGGTACGTCGACGGCGTGATGTAGACAAAGTCGGCAAAGCCCACGAGCGCCGCCGACAGGCCCACGGCTGGCCCGTTGAGTCCCACGACCAGGATCTTGGGGTGCTGGTAAAAGGCTCGCGCAATGTTGAGGTTGAAGGCCACAAAGCTCTGCAGCCAGTGCTGGTACGCCTCCCGGCCGGTCGTCGGCGCCGCCCGCGCCAGCGTCACGTCCGCCCCGCTGCTCGTTAGCACGCGCACACACACACACACACACACGAGCGAAGCGAGGAGAGAAAAGCGAGCGAAGCGAGGAGAAAAAAAAAACACCTACGCCGAAAAGAAGCGTCCTGTGCCCGTCAGCAGGGTCACCACGACCTCGTCGTTCTGGGCCACCTCGCGCATCGCGCTGGCCAGCTGAAAGTACTGCTGCAGCGACAGCGCGTTGAGCTTGGCCGGCTGGTCCAGCCGGATGACCGCCAGGCGGCCCTCGTAGGACACGCGGACCACGTCGGCCGCTTCGTCAGACATTGTGGACAGAGTTGATGTCTAATTACGTCAGCAAGCACGTGTCAGGCAGAACAAATACGTACTGCTGCAGAGAATGGAAGGAGAAAAAACAGGAAGGCGCAAAGAGCAGACAAGTCGAGCCGACGGACAGTCAATGCGAAATGGCACAGAAGAGACAGGCGTCAGATACCATTAATAACAGAGCGCTGAAATACAGATGCGGAGAGCATCGCGTGGGGAACCTCGGCATCGGATGGCTCGCTTTAATCACGTGACTTTACGGGACAGTCGCCGTCCCCGTCCCCGTCGCCCCCGTCGCCTCTATCCTCTCCGTCGCGCACCCCCGGCACCGGCTGGGCCAGCACAATGGTCTCGGGCCCCGGCGGAATGCCCTCTTCGGGCCCCATGGGCAGCGCGGCCTCGTCGATGGGCAGGCCCAGCAGGCTGCGCAGGACGACGACGGCGCCGGCCTTGCTGGTGACGGTGTTGCTCTCGCTGCACTGGGGCCAAGACACGCACTCGGGACAGCCGCGGGGGGACGCGGCCAGGCCGCAGATGCAGCCCTCGATGCGCTGCAGCGCCTGGGCCAGCAGCAGGTCGATAAAGTCAAAGGCCTTGGCCGCCAGTCCGGTGCCGCCGGGGCCGCCGCGGGCGTCGTAAAAGGTGAGCCGGGCGGGCCGCTGGCGACGCGTGCAATCGCGCTTCTGGAACTCCTTGAGGTGGCTCTTGCACTCGGTGCGCACGTCGCCCGGCAGGCTGATGACCACGCTGGGCAGCAGGCCCAGCACCGCGTGCTCGGCCGCGTGGATCGCCGCCGCCGCGTGCAGCCGCCGCCGGGCCAGCACGGCCAGACCCGCCGCCGGCACGTCGACCCAGGTGCCGCGGCTGTGCCGCACAATCGGCGGGTTGTCCACCTGCACCGCGTCCAGGATGCGCTCGCGCCGGTCCACCTTGAAGTAGCCGAACACGACCTGCGTGATGCGGATGCGGCCGAGATAGGCCCTCCGGTCGCTGTCGCCTCCGATCCGCCGCACCGCCTGTGTTTCCACCGCGTCCACGTCCGTGTAGTCGCGCTGCTGCGTCAGCCAGTCCACGCGCACCCGCCGCACCCGCGCCATCCGCCGCTCCGGGCAAAAGTCCTGCACCAGGTAGGTGGTGCCCTGGTGCAGAAAGATGGCGCCGTCGTAGAGCGAGAAAGTGGCCCGCTCCGCCTCCAGCTCCTCCAGCACCACCGGCGGGTCGCGGCCGATGTCCACGATAGCAAACTGCTCGTCCTCGCCGCCGCGGATGGCCACCTGCTTCCACGGCTGCGGCCGGAACCGCGCGTGGCAGTGGTAGAACCCCAGGTCGTCGCCCTCCAGCCGCTCCGCGCACAGCGCCGCCAGCCCCGGCCCCAGGTAGGCCGCGTCCTCGGCCGGCCGCACCGGCATCTCGTACGCCGCGCACTGCAGGTGGCCCTCGCGCACCAGCACGTTGTCCAGGTCCACCTGCAGCGCCCCGAGGCCCTGGTCGAACAGCGCGTCCGGGTGCTGCATGTAGAACTGGTCCGCCGGCGACGCGTCGCCCACCAGAATCGCCAGCGCGTCCCGGCCCGCCCGCCGGCCCGCTCGGCCGCTCTGCTGCCGCAGGTGGGCAATGCTGTAGGGGAAGCCCCAGGTCAGCACGCAGTCGAGCGCCCCAATGTCCACGCCCAGCTCCAGCGCCGTCGTCGCCACGATGCCCACCAGCCGCCCCGCAAACATGTCCGCCTCGATCCGCCGCCGGTCCTGCGCCGTGTAGCCGCCCCGGTACGCCATCACCCGCTCCGCCCACGCCGGCCGCCCCAGCCCCTCCCGCAGCGCCTCCTGCACCGCCCCCAGCAGCTTCTCGCACTGCGCCCGCACCCGGCAGAACGCAATCACCCGCACTCCCCGCTGCACCAGCGCGCAGAACAGCCGCGCGCACTCGTCCAGCCCGCTGCCCCGCCCGCTCGACGGGTCCCCCGCCACCCGGTACGGCGTGTTCCAGCACAGAAACTCCTTGCGCCCCGCCGGCGACCCGTCCGCCGCCACCACGTGCACGCTCGCCGCCGCCACCCCCAGCAGCGCCGCAAAGTGCTCCGCCGGGTTCGCCACCGTCGCCGAGCAGCCCACAAACCGCAGCCGCGTGTTGCCCACCGCCGCGCACACCCGCCGCAGCCGCCGCAGGATCCACGCCACGTGCGACCCCAGCAGCCCGCTGTAGCAGTGCAGCTCGTCCACCACCACGTACGCCAGCCGCTGCAGAAACGACCGCCACCGCCCCTCCTGCGGCAGCACCGCCGCGTGCAGCATGTCCGGGTTCGTAAACACCACCCGCGCCGCCTCCCGGATGCCTTCTCGCGCCTCCCACGGCGTGTCCCCGTCAAACGTCGCCACCGCCTCCGCCCCGTCCAGCCCCGGCATGTACGCCAGCAGCTCGCTCAGGCTGCGCTTCTGGTCCTGCGCCAGCGCCTTGGTCGGGAAGATATACAGCGCCCGCGCCTGTCCGTCTTCCTCCAGCGCCTGCACCACCGGCAGCTGGTAGATCAGCGACTTGCCCGAGCTCGTCGACGTCGCTACCACCACGTGCTGGCCCTCGTGCAACGCGTTGATCGCCTCCGCCTGGTGCGTGTAGAACCGTGTGATGCCCTTGGCGTTGTACAGCGCGTTCACCACGTCTTGGCTCAGCAGAAACGACAGCTCCCCGTACACCGCCTCCTGCGCCGCAAACACCCGGTGTCCGTCCGGCACCACCTGGCCCGTGTACCACGCGCAGTCCTTGAGCTGCTGCACGATCTCAGCGATGCTCGCCCGCTCCGTCGGGATCGTGAGCGGGACATCCCCTTCACCATCTTGACACGACGTTTGCTCCGCTTCCGGCGTCGGCACCGGCACAAACGGCACTGCCGCCTCTCGGAGCGCCGCCTCTGCATCCGTCTGCCCGCCTTTTCCCTCCGCCGCGCACCGGTCGAGAAAGCTGTTCACCGCCGCCGCAAACCGCTGGTTGCGCTTGCCAATGAGCGCCGTCATCTGCGCCTGTCCGTACACCGGCATCCGCAGCTTCTCGTCCCGCAGCATCCGCGTCGCCTTGGTCGGCGCCCCCGTCTTGCGGTCCGCCACCTCGCGCTTGAGGTCCTCGTCCACAAACTCAAAGTAGAGCACCTCCCGGCCCGCCCTCGCCGCGTCGTCCGCCCCCTCCAGCCCCTGCCGCCCCGTGAGGCCGCCCACCGACGCATCCGCTGCCGGCCCGGCCGCCGTCAGCCGCGCCCGCTCGTTGCGCGTCGCCCCCGTCTTGAACGTGTCGTCGCGCTCCGCCCCCTGCACCTCCATCTGCAGCGACAGCTCGTCCACGTAGGCAAACCGGATGCCACCAAATGGGCCGCTGCTGCCACCACCACCACCACCACCACCACCACCCGCCAGCAGACACGTCACCGCCGCCACGTCCGCCTCGCACAGCGCCTGGCCCCCCGTATGCGCCTCCACTGCCGTCTTGATCGTCGCAAACGTCGTCAGCAGGTGCTTGCGCGTGCAGCAAAACGTGAACACCACGTTGAGCGCCCGGTGCGTCTTCTCCAGGTTGCGAAAGTACGCCGGCCATTCTTCCATGCTCCTGGATTGAGGCGGCGGCGTCTTCTTCTTCTTCTGGCGAGACCGCTTCGTCTGGCTCTTTGCCTCATGGCTCGCCTCATGGTTCGCCGCGCTGTCTGGCGAGTCTGTGGCGGCCGCTTGCAGCGTTGCCGCCCGTCTCCGCTTGCCGCGCCCGCTCGCCTTGTCGGCTGCAACTTCATTTTCGCTTCCCATCCTCTCTTCACCGCCCCCGGCCGCCGTTGTCATCGCATTGACCATGTCATAGGATGGCTGGTGTGGAGGCCATGTGCTCTGAACGCTGGTCAGAGAAAAGACGCGGGGCAGTTGCCACGCGCCAGATATTCCAGCTTTTTGGCGCGAATGCACGTGATCACTTAGAGCTCATTTATCAATCAGATATTGAACCAGCATACAAAGCAAGACTACCCGACACTACGGACAGTTGCCGTCAAATCAAGGCGTGTCTATATCACACTCAACCCCTGAGCTGCTGGTTGCTCTGTTTGCCCAAAGTGACTGCCCAGCCTCAGGGCGCTGTATATACCCCCTTCTCCCGCCTCCCCGCAACCACTCCCAATCTATGCCGCGCATGACGCCCCCCCATCCTCTCCGGGTATCCACAAATGCATCCAGCAGAACCGACGGTCCGTTTTCCACAGATCCCACAAGGACAAAGCAACATCCTCATCGCAGATGAAGGTGACATCTTCTGTCCTGCCCAAATCCCTCGACATAATCTGGCCGGTCCGTGCTAACCAGAGCACTGTCATCAGAGAAGAGCACGCTGTCAACAAGACCAACAGGCCTAGCAGGCCCATCAGTTGTCGCGAAGCTCCTTTTGTATGCCCTCCATGGTCGTCATAAACGTCTTGGCGTTAGCAACGTTCATCTAAGATACGGTTAGCCGTGCTATTCAGAAAAAACGCCAGCGGGAAGACAACCCACCTTGATCTGGATGTTGACGGGTTTGGCGTCCTCGCCCTCAAAGGCGATGAACAGAATGGTCGCCGACTTGAGCGTCTGGCGCTCTTGGAACTCGGTCGCAGCCATGACGGCCGTGTTGAGGATCACCTTGTGCGTGGAATCTTGCCGCATAATAAGCCGGACAACAGACCGCTGAGGCACCGCCACAGACCTGGTTGCTGCTCCTTGTGTTGGTGCCTTGTCGTCTCCCTTGTTCTCTGGTTCGTTCTTCTCCTCCACCGCTAGAGTCGACGCATCAAAAGACGCCGGGATGACGCTCCCGTCATAAGCAAATTCCACACAGCGCTCTGGCACGTTGATCTTCAGCATGCCTGCGCCACGCTCCTTCCAGCCGGCCTGGTCTTTGTCCAAGTAGTACAGCCGTGTGCGAACTTGTAATATTGTTGCCTCGCCGGCTTCCCCGTCGTCGACCGTCACTGTCAGAAACTTTGTTAGATTACGGCCTCAAAAGAATGGGCCCTGGGGTGTTGGGTCGAGACATACCTTTCTGGAGCTTCGGTCGCTTCTTGTCCTCGACGCCAGTCTTGGGCCGTTCCTCAATCTCCTTCGCATTGCCGGCCTCCTCGTCACCTTCTGCTTCACCTCCGTTCTCTTCATCATCGTCTGCCTCGGCCTCGCCGTCGTCCTTGCCGTCGTCTTCAGCATCGCTCTCGGGTGCACCAAACGGCCTTGCCGGCTTGTCGCTCTTAAAGACGCTTCCGGGCTTCGCAAAGCTGGTGAGCCGCGGGCCGCTCCCGAGAGCGCTGCCGAATCCGCTTCCGCCTGTTGCGCTGCCGAAGCTGCTGACACCCGCAGCCGTGCTGCCGCCGAACGCACTTCCAAACGCTTTGCTCGTGGATGTGGTCGGCAGGCTTGCAAACGGCGATGCCGAGGCACCGCCGCCAAAGCTCAGCTTCGGCGCGGAGGACAAAGTGGGTGAAGGCTTGGCCGCTGTTGCTGCACTGCCCAACGCACCAAACGGCGAGGCCGCCGACGACGAGGACGAGCCGAACAAAGATGGCTTGCTCGTCAAAGCACCGCCACCCAGGGAGCCAAACGGAGAGGCGGCGGTGGCCAGCTTGGCGAAGCCCGAGGAGGCAAATGCAGAAGGAGTCGTCACGGGCTTGTTGTCTTTCGTTGACGATACATTGTCGTCGGTTTTCTGGAAGAGGGGAAGGGGGGCATGATCAGTAAGCGAAAACAAGACAGACAAAAAGTCGGGTGTGTGATCTCACCTTTGCCTCCGCCTTGCCGGCGTTCGTAGCTGCCTCGGCATCCTTATCACGCAACCGCTTCTTCTCGGGCTCGGCACGATCTGACCGGCTGGTGACGGCGTCGTCACCGCCATTGGGCACGTCCAGACCACTGCCCGACGATGCCAGATCTCGACTCACGCTGTTATCGTCGTCTGTGTCGACATCCTTGCTCGTGGCAATAGCCATGTGGCGGTCTTCGTCGTCCTTGTCCACTTGGTCGTGGGCCCGCTTCTTCTTGGGCGATCCGACCTGCTCTTTAAGCATGTCGTGGTGCTTGGTGCCCAAGGCCGCCGCTACCTGCTCCGGCGTGGCTGCGCGGGCCCCTGACGATGCGTGATGCCGCTGCTCCTGCTTCTCCGAAATGGCCGTGTGCTTGAGCTCCTCTCGCGTGGCCTTGGTTTCGGCATCTTCCCTGGGGCTCTGGCTCTCGCTTCGCGTGTGCTCGTCTGAAGCGGCGTCGGTCATGGCTCTTTATGTGTGTGTGTGTGTGTTGTGCGCGCGTAGGTATATCGATGTTCGTGCCTGCGTCCGTTCGTTCGTGCGTGTGTCTCTTGGCACGTTTTCTCTCACATTCGTCTGGTCCTCGCGTTTGACAGAGCCGCGTCGTGAAGAGAGGGATGCGGGTCGGCCGGTCGGCGGCGCGTGACTGAAGAGCAACTCTTCTATGCAGGAGCGGGCGCTGTGTATATGGCATATATACGCATAATATGTGGCAATTAAACTGGTGCGCAACGCAATATGACAGGCAGAGACCGGGGGGTGGGCGCGGGAACCGAAGCGAAGGCGGGTTGGGAAAAAAACGAGAATGGTCCCAGCGTAGTCGAGATTGGGGTCTGCTGGGCGGACAGGGAAGGCGCTATGGAGGGGTGGTTGTTGTCCTGTGGGCTATCGGCAAGGAGGGTCCCCAGTGCGGATTTAATCGTTGGCGTCAGCCTTCTGGCCGGCGGTGTTAGTGAGGTCGCCCAGTGGGTGCACTGTGCTTCGCGGCCTTCTGTTCGAAAGCAGCTGATAGACAGCGAGGAGGTCCTTGGGGTCATGCAAAGGACAGATACGTAGCAATGCCTGATCCAGTTGTCGACCAGAGTGCACACGCGCGCCAGTTGTCAAAAACGTGCACATTGCAAGATTGGGTGGTGTGCCGCTTCTCTGGCCGCTCTAGGCCTTGGTTGGCTGCCCGCCACACAAGTAAGAAATTAGACGCAGAGATGCCAAAAACGGCTGCCCTTGGCAAAGTTTCCTGCATTGCTACTTGTACAATGTTATGTTCTTTCCTACAAATACAGACTGCCCAGTCGTGCCAGTGGCCGTGGCCGTACCCATTGCTTCATGTGTCTATTACCAACAGAAGACCGATGTGCGTCTCCTTTTTCTCCTGTCCAATGTTTCTCGACGTCTTTCTCTCTCTTCATCTGCGTTTCCCATAGTGTCTGCCCACAGCCTTTGCTCTCACCACTAGCTGATAAAGCACAGACAACCCAGGCCCAGGTAGAAGACGAAGAGCGGGAACACCGCCAGGCCGACGCGGTTCTTCACCACGCCGCTGCCGCCGAGGATGCTGACACCCGCGGCCATGGCCCAGGCCAGGAGCACCAAGTAGACAGGTACGCGCACCACCGTAGGGATGCCCAGTGCGGAGAGCAGCGCTGCCACCACCAGCGGGAACAGCGTGTAACCGATGATGCAGACGCTCTGCGCAAAGGAGCTGTTCTGTGAGCAGGGAGAAGATGAAGAGAAAAAGGGGGGGGGAGCCTACATGTTACCGCCTAGCAGCTTGATCTGCAGCGTCACCACGGCCTCGCCAATCCACACCATGGCAAACACGCCCGAGAACACGAGATCCCGCTGGTTTTCGCGTGCGTTGAAGCTCAGCAGCATGCTCAGCAGCAGACAGAACACGAGCGGGCCCCAGAGGTCCCAGTCGCGCAGCCCGGGCGTCATGTTGCTCTGGCGCAGCAGCGACTCCGGGTCCATCATGCGGCCGGCCAGCCCGGCGAGCTCCTCGCGCGTGCCCGCCAGCCCGGCGTTGCGCAGGGACGCGTAGGCGCCGCGGAGGCCTGTGCTGCCAGACGAGTTGCCCATCTCCTGGTCGAACATGCTGCCGCCAAAGAGATACCGCGGATAGAGAACCTCGCGCATCTTGGCCCAGACGGCGAGCAGGTCGCGGCGCAGCGTGGCCCAGACGGACTCGTCAATGGTGTTGGTGGGGGCCCTGCGGTCCTCGCCCGGGATCCGGGACGTGAGGTAGTTCTCGCTCAAGGAGCGGCCAAACCCGCTGCTGCTTCCTCCGCTGCCGCCTCCAGAGCCGCTACCGCTCGCCGATGAAGATCCGATGTTGCCGCGAAGGGGGGCGCGTGAGGATTGGGGAGCGAGAGGGTCGTCGAGGTCATCGAGATCAGCTGCCACGGACTGGGGTTAGCACATGCACCAGACAACGATATCCCGCATCAGAAGATCGCAGAGGCAGTTGGCAATTACCGTCATCAGGGTCGATCAGGTCATCGTCGTCGACCTGCGGCGCAGGCCCGTAATCCTTTCTGTTGACGGACGCCATCGTCTGTATCGCCTCGGCCGGCCGTCCGTCCTAGCTCAGCTGGGGCAGTGGGTGCAAATAAAAGAATACCGTGAAATTCGCCGTCACAAGCTTCGCGTTCCGTTCGAATCTTGCGATAGGAAACTGTCGTGTGGATGAGCCGTGCTGCGTGTCGTGGAGGGATAGGGGACAGGTTGAGCTGAGGCTCCCATTACGACAAAATCCACGTTTACCATACGCAGCATCGCACGCTAATTGGCCAGACTCCACCAAGCCGCGTCTCCACTCAGAGCGTTGGTCCAAGCTCCCTTGCATGTTGAAGCCTCACTGCGACTTGATCCGAGTGCTATATGCAAGTTGGGTCTTTGATTTTAAACAAACTCAATTCCTAGTATGGCAATGATACATCGTATATGCTCATAACTATCTGGGTATCTCACATCCTTTTCGCTACACCCCGTCATGACTGCACCCCGTTTCCAGTAAAACGATGTATTCTATGATGGCCATTCCAAAACTCGCCAGATATATCAAAGATTAAAAGAGTATGGAGAAAAGAGAAAGAGAGACCAGAATTGAGATATGGAGCGGAAAAAAAAGTGCAAAAATGGGACCTCCGTATGAAAAAACCAGTGCGGTCGTGTGCTCCATTCGGGGACATCTCTCCCCTTTGCGTAGACGCTTCTGGGACCCATACAAATGCCTAGGCTCGAGACTGTCTATTAGTTGACACGACTCTGCCAGCCGTAAAAATGCTCCTGGATCGAACCCGCAGGGTTTGGGCGCGAACCTTGCCCGACGGGAATGTCGCCGTATGACGTGGTGTGATGAATTGCTGGCCCGGACTCTCCAAAGCGTTCAAATTGCACTCCTGGTGGGGTTGAGCTGCCAAGGGGGGCCATGGGGTGATTGCTGGGCTGCTGCGGCTGAGCCTGCATATACTCAAACGACGCTCGAGGCGAATGAGATGGCGAGGAGCCGAAGACCGCCGGGATGCTAGCCGCTCCCCATGTCGACTGAAAATTGCATGAAGAGTGCTGCGGGCTAAACCTGGCATTGCCGAGGTGCTGCGCTGGAGTTGAAGCATAGGCATATTGTCCGTAAGGCGAGGTAGACTCAGGTGCCTTTCCCTTGCCCATAATTGTGGACGGCCAAGGCGAGCCTCCCAGTTGTTGTTGTTGTTGTTGCTGTTGCTGCTGCTGTTGCTGCTGTCGCTGCTGTGTAACGCCATTTGGTCGGGCTTCACCGCTTGGCAGACCCCTTCCATAGGCTGCCATGGCTGGGTTGATTCCCACGAGGCCCCAAGCAAATACCGCCACATCGCGGATAGACCCCATCAGGACATCCAGGGGTGGCCCGCCTGCATCCTTGACATTTTCCCTCAGTGGCATGTACTGGGGCAACAGTGGGGGTCGGAATGTGTATAGAGACTCGACCGGAAACTGAGGCCGTATAGGGTGTTGCCCCCAGGGGGCGGCAAAGAGACCATCGTTGTGGCCGAAAGCAATAAGAGGCGGGTGTGCTGGAGGAATGGGAGGACGTGCCTTTCTCAATATCACAACCAAGCCGTCGGATGTGCATGAGACAACTGCCTCCAATTCAACCGAAGGGAGGCGTAACGATCGTCGAGGCTGGGCTGTTCCTTGTCGGCCGTTTACCGTTGTGGGAGAGCGAAGCGGGACACTACCCAGCAAGACATTGCGATCCTCCTCCTCGGTCTTGATTCGGATCACCCTTCTGTTTTCGTCATCCAAGTCAACGTCCATAACGTCGCCGGGTTGTTTTCGATCAGTGATCATATCCACGTCCTCTTCATCACGGATGACCCCATCATCGTCGTCTGCGTCTTCGAGTTCGTCGTCCTCGCGCGGATCCTGGAAGAAAAAACGGAGGTAGGCAATAGAGTCGTTGGCCTTCGCGCTTTCCAGGCACTTGATGGCCTCGGACAGGTCGCTTTCCTGGATACAGCTGTAGAAGCTTTTGTTTTTTATTTGATTGGGCCGCAAGCCGAGAATTGATGTGATGGCGTTGGTAGCAAACATGACGGTCAAGTTCCGGGTGAAGCGGTTTAGTATCAGCGCGGCCCTGGGCTCTCGCTCCATGGGTGTCATTTTGAATTTGGGTGACAGATGTTCCAGCATGTGGTAGCGCGGATCACGCGGCGAACAGGAGAAAATGCGCCGTATTTGTGGTGCCTCAATGGCTCGCCCTTTCCGGGTCAGTTTTCATGGTGTAAAGGGGGAGGGCAGCGGAGAACAAAGCTCACGTTCGCTTCTAGCGCCGCGACGGTATATGCTCACGCATGCTACCAGGACATCGTGAACAATGGTGAAGCAGCACTCGCAGCCGATCCAGCGGCCGTCACGCGACAGAATGCGAGCATAGTGCAGGACGGCGGCCTTGTCCAGGAGCACGCCGCGGCTGTGGACGGAGCGCGCAAAGGGCACTTCATCCGGGTGAAAGTAGTCAAAGCATGACTTCCCTTGGATCTCGGACGGTTGGTGTCCGAGGATGTCAGTAATAGACTCAGAAGCGAAGAGGATGTTTGCTTCCGGGGTCAGATCTTCAGGGGTATTAGCTGTGTGAAAGCGCAGAAGGAGCAAGACCGGAGAGCAAAAGGCGCCTACTGTGAATTGTCATAAACGTTTGGTCCATGACTGGAAACAATTACTGCTAGCCGGCAGCCTCAAGGGTGCATGTGTGGGGGCTGCCAACGCGTCTCCATGCACAAGCTGGCGAGGTCCAGGATGACGAGCCGGATAGGCGTCAGAGAGCGACAAGAGGCGCTTCTCGATGGTGAGCTTAATACGGCACTTCTGCGTGCTTTATGGTGCAGGTGCAGGTTGCAGGGTGAGAAAGTGGAAATAGCGAGAGGGCGGAAATGAGCAGAAGAGCCGGCAGATTTCAAACTCCTTGGGTTCCCAGGTTCGGTCCTTTTGGGTTCTTCAGCAACACGGGACACCAAGAAAGGTAGCTCGGCGGCCGACTAGACTAAAGTAGTCTGATGTGGTCTTGGTCTGGCTGAAGCTGCAGAAATAGCGACTTAGCCAGGGGTGATGTTTCGCCCAGGCAGTTGATGATTGGGCGAGGCGGTTAGGTGAGTACCCCCGGCCACAACGGATGAATGGGTGGATGAATAACAGAACAGGCGAAGCAATCGAGTTTCGGCGAGAGAGCACGGGAGGACGAATAAAGCAGCAGCTTCGTCAACCTACGTTGTCGAGCAACGTGGAGAGGCTAGCGCGCGCAGGGCCAAGGAGGACAGCGTCTTGCTCGAGCCGAGATGTCACACAGATCCCACGGGTCCGATTTTTCTCAGTCTCGGCCGTTGCAAATCGACGTGAAGAGACACGCCGGTTTGGGGGAGGGGTGGACAATGTTCGTGTCCTCCTTTCAGCGAGTGGAGGGCGGAGGTGATGCCGACGACGCGATCAGAGGCGAGAGCGCGCTGGGGAAAGCTGACAGCAGAGGGGGGGAGGAGAGGGGGGGGGGGCATAGGTCACGGCAAGAAAGAGGGCGCGTTGACAACAACGGCCGGATGACGGGGACGTGGCACTGGGGTGGCCGCTTTGGTCGCTTGTCGGTCCCGGCTGCGGTGTCCTTTCTTCTGTTTCTCGGTTCGGCCGGTGGTCTTCTGGGGTGCTCTTGCCACTGGGACAAAGAGGAGAAGAACGGTCGACAGCAGCGAAGCTCTGAGAGCAGAAAGTGTTGAGGCGACTGTCCAAAAAGAAACGGGGCGGCAGCAGCGTTGCACTGCTGGGCTTCGTGCGAGGATTGCTCCAGTCTCCTGCAGATGGCCTCTGCAGGTGAAAAGCTCCCTTATAAGAAGGAAGGTTTGCTGATAAGCTAGTGACGTTTTAGCGGCATGGTTAGCGGGAAGGGACGGGCGGATGGGGCAGGAACGAGCACCCGAGAGAGGGGGGGAAAACAAGAAGGGGCACGGAGGGGCACTAACTCAGTAGGGCAGGTTGCAGGGCAAGAGCTATTTAGGTCAATAGTCCAGACGGAGGCGGAGAATATGTATGGAAACCATGCACGTTTTCTGGTTTGCAAGGGCACACGGAGAATAACAAAAGGCTTGCTTCAGGAGACCAGACAACGGAAGGAGTGAACATATTTTAGCGACATGCGTCCGAGTGAGTGAGCTCGCCCTTTAATACGGTGACGGGAAGGAGCAATAAGAGACGGCGGAATGGTGGCCGGTCACTCCTGCCACAAGACAGTGGGAATAATAAGGAGACAAGCAACGGAGACTGCAGCAGCATCGAGAGCTAGCAAAAAGAAAAGAAAAGAAAAGAATGGCTACGGCTGCTCTGCCTGGGAGCAAGGACTTGCGGGCCTCTTGCTAGCTCCTGCGTCGTCCCCCCCGGCACAGGCCAATTTCCATTCGGCACGCTAGGGCCCTAATTCAGTGCCGGTCTGTGAGCTTTAGTGGAAGAAGGAAGAGTCTGGATGCCCCCACGCCGACCGAAACGGAGGGCCACTGTAGGGGTAGCATTGCGCTGGAACTACGGGGAATTCGCCATGCGCTCTGTGATTCCCATTTTGTCTCTTTCTCTCTCTGTCAATTGTTCCTTCAGCGTTGAGAATTTCTCCCTAGCTCACGACTGTAAACACAGCGTCCCTTGCTATTCCGCGTCGCATCGCCGTGGGTGCTTCCTGGGTTATGCAGCTGCAATCAACAACCGTGGTTAGCAGGGTGCGCCTGTCGGCTACGCCGAAGAGGATGCATGGCCCCGGCTCAGGCATTTGGCAGCCCCGGACTGCTTGGCATTCCGTCGTTGCATCCACTCCGCCAAGTGGCCCATCCCCATTCTCAGCTCTGAATGGCAGCGACGCCGATCACTGATTGACATGCGTGGGTACCATGAAACACGGCGGCTGTTTTGGGCAGATGAGCTCGCCAGCAGGAGAATGGATCTGCAGCTGGTCGTCTGCAGCCGAAGCATGCTGCAGATGGCCGCCTGTCGGTTCGCGCGGCCCTTTTGGCTCTCTGCTGGCCGCTGACTACACCTGTGAGTAATACCTGTCCCGGGTATGCTAAGATACAAACAGAAACAGCGCTTGCATGGTAGCGCAGCACAGGCGGTGCGGGTCAGACTGGTCTGTGCCCGCTGTCACGACCAGTCTAGGAACGCTAAAAATACCGATAGTGAACCATTGCGTGCTCCACTTGGTTCTCTCGCTTGCAACTCCGTCTCGAAACGCATCCTCGTCCGCCATCCCCTGGGTCGGGAGCTGGCGATGGCAGGTCCGGGTTGGCCGGGGTGCCCCAGGCGGCTGGGGAGGAATGTGGCACAGGTGATAGTGGTAAGGTTTCCTGGATATCTCCTGACAGCAAGCCATACTGTACGGAAACGTGAGCACAGAGAGAACTCGTGCACCCGCTCTGGTTTACGCACGAGAGCGAGTACGAGCACGTACGAGTACGAGCACAAGCATACCGTACACGTTACCCCATGCTCGTCCATTGCAGGCCATCTCCCGTTCGTGCGCGCTCTGCATTGCTGGTGGACGCACAACACACAGAAGTCTCAAAACACAAGGCACCGGCACACAAACGGCAGGATGCATTGCATATTTGTGCGGCGGTATGTGCCAGCCTCCTCGCACCTGTCCTCGCCTTTGTTCTCACATCATCTCGCGCCCGTGTGCTGGGATGCCCCCCCCCTCCTCTCCCTCCCCCTTCGCCCTCGCGGGACAGCCGAGGCTAGGCCAAGTCAGCCGTAGCCTGCTCTCCCCCAGAAGAATCCCATGTGCCCGCCAGGTTGGGACACTCATCTGCCTAATCGGAATGAGGACACGCCGGGGACCCGAGGGAAAGGTCGCGTTTGCGTCGGGACGAAGGTGGACTCGACCTTGGACAGCTGGCTCTTGCTCTCTGCCTTGACGCTTGGCAACACGCCTTGTCAAGGGAGTGCCTGCGAAGCAGAGGACCACCGGCGAACTCCTAGCGAGCTGTTCATCATCTCTGCTTTCTTTTTGCTGTGCTTCCTCTTGTCGAGCAGGTTACATCTCGCAATCACTGATCCCCAACGAGGTGACCAACGGAAGCCAACACCCGATGACAGCAGGCATCATAACGAGGTGCCCCCTCTCAGCCGCAGCCGCATCTCATAAACATTCTCGCTGCAACCAGGGACGGGGGGGAGGGGGTATTTGGAATACATCCTGCTGGCTTCTTGCCGGCGGTGCGGAATGTCTCCGATTCCGTTTTTCCTCCTCCCGGGATAAGGAAGCGGTGTGTGTATGTATGTGTGTGTGTGTGTGTGACTCCAGTTTCCCAGCCAGTAGCTGCGGTTTCCCGTCAGTCTCGTATTCCGCCTTCGTCCCCAACGCCGTGGCTCTGCCACTCAAGCTTCCATGGTTGCCGGTGCGACACAAAAATATCGAAGGAAGAGCCTCCTGGCTGAACGAAGG